>CM050165.1:363143899-363743899 GCA_027410445.1 Discoglossus pictus | reverse complement strand
AGACATGGCGGGGAGAGTGACTCGAGTATAAGCCGAGGGGGGCCTTTTTAGCCTTAAAAAAAGGGCTGAAAAACTCGGCTTATACTCGAGTATATATGGTAATTAATAACAAAAAAATGGTTTTATTTATCAATATATTGCTGAGTATGCTTTTATGTTTTGCATCTATGCCAATATATCTGTGTTGCTGTTGATTGCCTGATAGGGATGAGCTAAATATTACAAATGCTTTGACAGTGTCATCGTCTCTGCAGCTGACTAAACACAGAGAGTGACGTTTGCATCCTTTGAACAGCATAAAGCACACCTTTACAGGTATATCATTTAATTATGTACTTAGGGAACAAAAAAGGCTTCATTTTTATTTTTTTACATTCATAACAGTTATTGATTAATTAACGTATAATAATATTTTAATTAATTAATAATTATCAATCATGAAAAAAAAATGTTTTTTGCAATAAAAGTAATAACATTTTTGTAACATTCACTTATATATCTGCCTTACTGCTCATTCATGTACATTGCTTTTGGAACTATTAATTAATAATAATATAAAGAAAAAAACTGTTGGGTTATAATACTTAAAAAAAAAAAATCTACATTTTGCAAAGCACTCAAATATTTGGAGTGCTAATAATTGCCTGACAGGGATAAGACCTTTAAAGCACTTCAATATTTAAAGGGCTTTCTTATGTTCTGACATGTGCTACATTTAAAATGTTATAATGATTTTATTTATGAATATATGGATGATTATGCATTTATGTTTTAAATCTATGCAAATTAAACATCATAGTTTCATTCACTCACAAATTAATTGAATACAAACATTAAAAATTATTTTCATGGTATTTCACAGATTACTCATCTCTGCACCTGACTGAAGACAGAGAGTTTATTCTCAAGGATTTTTTTGCAAAGAACATCAATTTCACAGGTATATGATTTCATGATGCCCTAATTGTTCTGTATTGATGACAGTTAATGATTAATTAATTAACCTATATTTATTTAGGGACTCATTCAATTGCAATTTGCAAGATTGAATAGGGCTCTATATAAGGACATAGCATATTATTTTGCCATAACATTTTAGTTAATGAACATCTATCCAAAACTAAGGTTTAAAAAAAAAAAAGTAACAAAAAAATATGCTATGTGCTTATAAAGTGCCCTATTGCATTGCACAAATTGCAAATGAATGAGGCCTTTAGTATTTAATTTTTCAGTTATAAAAAAAAAAATAGGCATATATATATGCTTACCTTATTAACTTTTAAAGAACATAAATTAGACCTCAGAAGTAAATTAAAATTACAAAATTGAACATTATTTTAAGCCCAATCTATACTTTGCTCATAGCTGTTTCATTTTGGTTTTCTTTTTGGCCTTTACGACAACATAATTAACTCTTTTGGTTTACCATTGATGTTAGTTATTGATTAATTCATTAACGTATATTTATTTAGTAATGACTTAATAATTCATTAGTACAAAAAATAAATATCAATATATATATGTGCAGTGGTTTGCTTTTTAATGTATGCCAATAAAAGAAAAAAATAATGGTTTCATTTAGTTCATGGAAAAATTAAAAATGATTTTCAAATCATTGCATTCTATTTAGCTTTGGATTGAGAGCAGCTACAAACAATATGTCCAGCACAAAAAAAAATTACATTTTACACCTGTATTTACAATTACAGACTACAATGGCGGACAACGGAGAAGACCAGATTGAATGCAAAAGAAGAGCGGCAAGGGAAAGGAAGCAAAGGTGGAGAGAATCACAGTCACCCGAAACTTCCCAACGCTTAAGAGAAGAAGACCTACAGAAACTTTTATATAAAAGGAAAATGAGTAAGAAAGCACAAAGTGAGTGTGTTGGAGCTTCAAAGAAAAGAAAAAGTAAACAAAAACATGTCTGTGAAACTTAGCCGAATGATCCAATATTCCCTATTGACACCAATGTTCATACACATGACACCAATGTAGATATAGAAAGTTGTAGTGATATCTAGTTTGAGGAAGCTCAGGATACTGCGTTTATTAGAGCACTAACAGTAGACACTCGTGGATTACTCAATGTTGTTTGTCAGTTTTGTGGGGCCTATAATTTTCTCAAGGAAAGACCAACTGATGGAGACTTCATTAGTTGCTGTCAGAAAGGAAAGGTAATACTTCCACAGAGATACACATTTCCAGATTACTTACAAAGTATCATGAGCGATCCAACATTTTCAAATTATACCAATTTTAAAAAATAAAAATAAATAAGGTCTTATAACAGTGCAATTTCATTTGCTTCAATGGGTGCTACATTAGCAGAAAATGTCCCAGGACATGGAGGAGTGAAGGCGAGCAAAGGAAATTTGCACAGTTATATGTCTTAGATACAATGGAAGCTGTTGAACTAAGGATGACGCTTCCAGAAAGTAAACAGTGTTTGTGCATAGTCTTTGAACTGCTGGATAAAATTATGGCCAACAACCCATACAGTCAAGCATACAAACAATTAGCACAGGTTGAAAAAGAACAACAGGAACATGCTCAAAGACATCAATTGACAATGCCAAGAGTAAATATGGTTTTAAAATGAGATTGCAGAACTGATTATAGACGGTATAATTTACCAACAGTAAATAAGGTTGCCATGGTCTTTAAAAATGAAAATGGTGAACCACCTTTTCAGGAGGATATTAGAATATATCCACGCAATCAAGAACAACCTTTTATAAACATAAATATATTAAGTTGTAATTTGGATCCAATGTCATATCCCATTTTCTTTCCAAATGGTGAACCTGGATGTAAGCCAAAATTACAATTGCAAAGTTATCCCAATAGTAAAGTTCATGTTAGATGCAATATTTCTATGCTGGAATATTAAGTGGCACAAATTGCTATTCTGGATTTTTTTTATCTTATTTTATGTGAGGGCAAACTCACACAACAATGGATTATTGATTCCTATCCACAAGCCGAAGCAAATAATCTAAATTTCATAACATTTCAACAAAATAAGCTTAGAGTAGAACAAATTGTAGATTGATGGATTATGTCACTGAATTTGCTACCAACAGAGACATTCCAGCTGGAAGAGAAATCATTTTGCCATCCACTTTCCAAGGATCTCCTCGTAATATGCAAGAAAGATATAATGATGCCATGGCTATTGTCACAAAATTTGGAAACCAGATTTATTCATTACATTCACATGTACTCCACAATGGCCAGAGATCAAGGAAAATTTGAATCTTGGACAAACTACCTCTGACTGACCAGATTTAGTGGCAAGAGTATTCAAAATAAAACTCAATTCATTAATACATGATATAACTAAAGCACAGTTATTTGAAAAATGTGTGCTTTTGTTTATAGCATTGAATGTCAAAAAAGAGGACTGCCACATGCACACATACTTTTAATCCTGCAGGAAAAATATACATTGAATACTGCAGAGAGAGTGGATTCAGTAATTACTACTGAATTGCCACATCCAGAAATACTTTTTGAGATTGTAACACACAGAATGATTTATGGGCCATGTGGGAGATATGAATCCAAATTCATCATGTATGGAAAATAAAAAATGTACAAAACAATTTCCAAAACAATTTCAAATGCAAAATTATGCTAATTGTGATGGATACCTTTTGTATAAAAGAAGACAAGGACAAAAGGTTGATAATAGATATGTCGTTCCATACAATCCACATTTGCTCATGAAGTACAATTCACGCATAAATGTGGAAGCTTGCACTTCTATTAAATCCATCAAACATGTGCATAAATATTTATACAGGATATGATGCAGCAACTGTTGTTGTGCAAGGTGCAGTAAATGGAAAGGAAAATCCCATTTTACATGACAAATGTTCTAATTATTTAGATGCTCACTATGTCAGTGCTCCGGAAACAATGTGGCGGCTTCTGAAATTTGAGATGCATGATCAGTCACATGCTGTGTGTCAATTAGCTGTACATTTGCCACAAAGTCAGTTTGTTTGCTTTACTGCAGTCAGTGAAAGAACTGCCTTAGCCCAAAGTGGACACAGAAAAACAACACTTACTGCATGATTTCAATTAAACTTACAGGACACTCAGGCCAGACAATTTTTATACATTGAGATTCCATATCACTATGTATTTGTAAATGGTCTATGGCGACAACGAAAAAGAGATACTCATAAAATTATACCACAAATTTATACCGTCAGTCCAAGAGACATTGAACGTTTCAGTTTAAGCTTACTTCTTTTACATGTTCCTGGTGCACAAAGTTTTGAATATTTACACACAGTTTACTTTCCTTTTAGCTGCAAGACATTTAAACATTTAAATTAAATATGTTGGAAGACTTCTTGAAACGTTACAATGAGCCAATTGCACTCTTAAAAACTTCAATGGAAATTCAAGAAATATTTCTTGCTCATGGATTAAATTGTGCAATTTTTAATTTGCCTTATCCAGGACTTATAGATGACATCAACTTTGATGATTATGATTCAAATTGGAGAAGGAAAACATCCACAAATATATGATTTATCCAATGATACCATTAAAATTCCATCACAAATGGTTTGCAAGGAATCACTCATAGCAGCAACATTTCTAAGCACTCTGAACTCAGACATTGCAAACAAAGTGATACTAACATCAAAAAATATAGATGCCTTGAATCTAAATATCTAAATTTTAAAATTCATCAATGCACCTCAAAAGAATTATTACAGTGCAGATTCAGTTCTGGCTGACGATAAAGACAGTGAATCTAATTTTAGTATAGAATGTATTAGATCTTTAACCCCATCTGGAATGCCACCACATGTTTTGCAATTGCAAAAAGGGGCAATTGTTATGCTATTGAGAAATATGAATCCAAAAAAAGGACTTTATAATGACCAGATTAATTGTGCACGATTTAAAAGATCATTTTATACATGCAGAAATTATGTCTGGGCCCCATAAAGGTGAACAAGCTTTTATACCAATAATTGATTTGGCTCCAAATGAGAGTGGTTTGCCTTTTGTCCTTCAAAGGAGACAATTTCCAGTTATCATGGGATTTGCCATGACCATCAATAAATCCCAAGGACAAACTTTTAAGTCTGTGGGTATTTTTTTTACAGGAACCAGTTTTTGCACATGGACAACTCTATGTTGCTTTTTGAAGGTGCACAAATCCAGATGAGATTAAAGTTTCAATTGAAGACAACCCAAGTCAGGGTCATCTACCACACTACAATGGATGTATTTTTACAAAAAACATTGCGTACTATAAAATTTTGTAATCAGAGAGAATAGTGATTTCATTTCCAGGAAGAAATTTAATGCCACTTGGCCTCTTCTTAGAGGACCACTATTTCACTTACAAAACTATATCTACAATTTGAGAAAACTACAGTAATAACTAACAAAAAAGGACAAAAAAGAAAAGAAGTGGCTACATCTCGTAGACACATATAAAAGTCTGCTGGGCTCTTTTAAAGGGAACCATTTTCACAGACAAAACAAAAAAAAATGAAATGTCCTGGAAGTCACTTTTGCCAGCATTGGCCCCACAAAACAGTTAGCTTGCATTTGCTTACCTTTTCGGTTTCAATTGTAATAAGTTTATTTCATGTTTGTAATGTTAAAATTCTGTTTGCAAAGGACTGAAAAGTTCATGCATTCTATGGGCCTCATTCTATTAGCGGCCGTAAATCGGCCGTAAGGCTGCGATTCCTTGCAGGGGTTCAGTTAACTCGCGATTCTATTATACGGCCCCGCAAGGATCTCCTTTTACGGCCGGCCGCATATCTTGGAACCGGCCGTAATCTCAGAAATATAAAAACTCAAAAATAAATTCAAGCCTGCACTGTACAGCTCTGTAAATGCTAGGGATCATATTGGGGGACATGAGGATTAAAAGGAACCCACTCTCAAGCTTGCACATCTGCCCAAACCCGAGTTCAAATTAACTGTTTATTTTCCGGCTGCGGCGTGGGTGTGTCTGAGGTGCTCCAAGCACTCTGGACTTTTTACATGGATATTTTACGGATATTAAAAATAAAATATTTTACGGATTTGAGTACAGGATAATTATGTGCTATTTTTTCTAACACCTAAAATCCCTTTATAGTCTTCTCAAAGTGCAGGATGGCTTTATTTGAGCTATTTTATGTGCTTAATTGGTGCTAGCGAGACCTCTTTCCTGCAAGTAAGCTGCGGCTCGTTTTTAGCCTTGCAGAGAGGTTTCTCGGAGCAATTGAATTGCAAAACTTTTGCGGCCGTTTTAGATCAAAGGCTTTCCTCTGGCGCGAGCGGCCGCAAGAGATAGCAAGGCACCGGCCGCAAGCCTGCCGGAGCCTCCGGCCGTAAGGGAATAGAATAGCCGAATAGCTTGCGGCCGGTCCTTGCGGCCCCGCAACGGCTGCGGCCGCTAATAGAATGAGGCCCTATGTAATTAAGGTTTAATGTTAGTAGCAGCATCATCATTTGTTGAAAAATGTAAATGTTTCATGATATATAGATTATTGATCTAGGAAGGAATCTGATTGCCAGTTAATGGAGTCAGGAAGGAAATAATTTTTGGCACCACTTTCAAAAAATTTACCAAGTTTGAATGGGCTTTTTTGGGGTTTGCCTTCCTCTGGATTCAATATTCAAGATCACTATATTTTTAAATAAACTCATGTAAAATTGTATTATCTTACGTTAATGTTTGCATTGTTATCATTGTATTTCACAAGGTTTTAAAAGTTTATTTATTGAATGTCAGTAAAGATTTATATCAGTTACAGCATAAACATTTGTTAAAAAAATAAAATGTGTAATTAAATAGACAGGATTCATCCAGGGAGTAATCCGATCGCCATTTAATGGGGTCAGGAAGGAATTATTTTTTTCCCCTTTTGAGACAATTGGCTAAGTTGCAATGGGGGTTTTACTGTTTGCCTTCCTCTGGAATCAATACCTATGTGCTTTAACAGGAGTTTTAATAACAGTTGTATGTTAAGAAGCATTCTGTAATGGTTTAAGAGACTCATTTAGACAAAGTTCAGCGATTTTATGTTAGTATTGATAAAAAAAATCCATTCAACACTGTTTACAATATAAGATGCATATTAGAAAACTTTATGTAATAGTTCACAATACATATATTTCATGTATTGTTAAATTATTACTGCATACATGACAATTAAAAAGTTTAATATGGTTTAACAGTTCATTGTTAAAAAAATAAAAAACTTTATTATAAATGTTTGTACTTCTCAGGTTAAGAGTCTCAAGGAATCACATTGTGTCACAAACAGCATTTCCAGATTTACGTTTTATTGACCGTCATTTTTTGACGGGCAAGTCACTAGTATTGATATGAACTATGCAAGTGTTAGTTTGCATATCTAAACATAATTTTATTAACTAGTCCTTAAAAGCTTTTTTTTCACTCAAACCTTCCAAAAAAAAAACTGCAAACGTCTACCCCTACTCTAATGCATACAATGTTTCTTTTGGTAAGAGATGTACTAGCCACTTAAGAATTTTTGAGATACTGCTGAGAGACAATCTGTGATTAGCTAGTAAATCTAGTACTAATAGAAACACTGTATGCCTGAGCTGGGAATGCTTTGAAGATTTGAGTGAAAACAGAACTTTTAAGCACTTGTTAATAAAATTATGTTTAGCTTATGCAAACAAGCACTTCCATATACCTTTAAAGGATAGACAAATAAATAAACGTTACAGATTTGGAAGACCAATAGGCATTTACAATTGTCTAATCTTTCTTGCATGTGGTATTTCTACATTGTTACATTGAAATACTTTCTCTTTTAATTTCAAGACATAATATATACACTATAACACTCATGGCTTCTGATTGTAATCAAGGTGAGCTCAGAGGCTTTGATGAAAATTCTTTTGAAAGGCAATTATTTCTAGTTTCTAAATTTGAGTACATTTTAGACCAAAGATCCTTTCTTCTTCTGTTTTTTACATAGTTTTAATTCAATGGCTATTCAAAGAGATAATCGGTTATTTCCCCTTTGAAGAGCACTCCTTCTGATGTCAAATTATTTGCTTAAAAATGTGAAATTATAGAAGCATTCTAAAAGCAGGCATTCTGTTATCATTTACTCCTGCTTATCACTCCTAGGCATACAAGGCCCCTACTGTTAGGGAGCCTGTCACATAGCAACTTGATTTTGCATTATTATACTGCGTGGAAAAGGATAAATTGTTCTCACTTGTGTAGTTCTAACAATTATTCTAACAACATTGATTAAAGCACAATGTCATCTAAAATCCCTCCCAGCATGCTCTGACACCTACTACAGGTTCTCTTATTTTTTACTGAAATTTTCATTCTTATTTTAGACTTATTTTATATCATTATATATACAGGTATAAAATATAAATAATGTATTTAGGAATATACCTAAAACTATTTAGTTGTCCCTATTTAATTTCCATCTTACCGTTGGCTATTTCTCCACCATCAAAGATAACATAGTATTCACTGGACATATAAAGAACTTAAGACTTGGGCCCAGTTGGTCTAGAGCTAAATATATTTATTTGTGTTAAGCTGCAGTGGTATGCATATGTAGTGCCTACAATTGTAATATATGTTGTTGTTTTTTGCAGAAAATAGCGTTTCCTTTTTTATTAGAGAAACATTCAACTGAAAGTGACAATACTTCAAGATGTGCATCTGTCAAAGGCTTGCCCTTGAAATTTGATGTTTATCCAATAAAACTGTATGAATGTACACTGAAATGTTTATGTGTATTCTTATTTTGCATGTTTGGCTAGATTTTTAAAGCTATCACAATCTTTATGTCAACTGAATATGCTAAAAATAAAAAAGTGCTTAAAATCAATGAGATGCACAAAACATATATATGTTAGAGAATGACATATTATATGTATTGCAAAGAAGAAAATTAATAAATGGTGTGTATCATAGTAATGTGTTACATATTTAAAGCCTTATTAAATTGCGATTCGGCCAAATTGAAAAGGGCTCTATATAAGCACAGAGCATGTTTTTTTACAGAAGTTTTTAGATTTCTATCCAAAAGAAAGGTCTTCACTAACTAAAAACTTCTGTAAAAAAAATATGCTATGTGCTTATATAGAGCCCTTTTCGATTGGCCAAATCATTATGTAATAAGGCTGTTAATAACTGGTAATGGTCTTCATATGATGATTGGTACCCTTTTGTTGCTTCTTTGATTTTTCTCTTAATGTAGATGTAACTGTATACTATATTTGACCAGAACCTATACATACCTGATAAATGGAACTGATAGAAGCCATCTACAAGCATATGTTTTTTTTTTTAGCATTTATATGAATGATAAGCAGAGATATATTATTAATGGCTGCAGCTAATACCAAAACTATACCAATCCTTATTTTTGGAAATAATTTTATTATGAATTTTATGTAACAAGAAATACTAACCTTTCACATCCTCTAGAATAGTGATTCTTAACAGTCATTCCCTGAGACGTTCTCTGCCTTTATTCAGGAACAAGAGGGATGAGAAGACCCTTACACTTTAAACATACCAGAACCCATAGTCTACATGTTATTATTGAGGAATTGTTCTGCAGTTAAAATGTACTCTATTCAAATCATTGCAAAAATAAATAACATTTAGTGTGCCACATGTGGAATCATGCAGTTCTGGATCTCATAGACACTCCACATTAGCACTGGAAGGAAACTGTACCAAAATTGTTCTGAGCCACTGCAGTAGATCATAGCTATTTACCCTTCTGCTAATATGGATTCTCTAAATAAAATAAAAATATTTGGGGCAATATAGAACTAGGCTGTTATTAATGGTATACACAACATACAAAAAAAAACATTTAAAGATCCCCAATGTACCTCTTCTAGGATGAAGATTATGATAGCATGGCAACATTGCCGAGACACAGCATGTAATTAAAATTAAAAAGTGTATTAAATAAAATTAAACATCGACAATTAAAATAGTAAAAATGAATCACAAATCACACACTGATGAATTATAATCAAGTATTCCAGACTTTTTCACCAAAGAAAATTGATACTCAATAGTCTCAGGACAAAACACAGTTGGCACAGGAAAAAACACACACAAAAGCCATATACATAAAGTGCTAGTGCTAGTGCAAAACAACTATCTAAATATCCTTTAATTATTATGGTGGTAGCAGAGCCTACCACTTATTCCTCTGTGCGTACACCTGCCTATAGAAGCTATCCCTGTTCTAAGTGGTAGAACTGGGGATCCACCACTTACCCCCTAAACTGTAATACAACTAAACTAGAGTAATATATCGCATACCAGTGCCAAAACACAAACAAAACATCCTCCCTAATGGATAACAGCTATCCTAATCGGGCAAAAGTATCTAATAATACAGGACAATATAACTAAAATTCTAATCCTTGGTGAAAAAGTATCTCTAAATGAAATACAGCTGGAAGAAGCGTTTCCCGCAAAACGCTCGCGTCGACCAGTCCATGTCCCACACTGATGACATCAGTGCTTGCTGTTCAAACAGGGGAAGTCTGGATGTCTATTAAGATAAGTGTATACTTGGAGATTTCTCTTCATTATGATCCAGCAGCCTTTTTTATATACACTAGCGACTTGCCCGTCAAAAAATGACGGCAATAAAATTGTAAGGCAGGTAATGCTGTTTGACACAGAGAGTAAGTGTTTTGGTGGTCTGAGATCCTTGTGCGCTCATTGCGAGCCTCTGTGTTGGTGTATTTGTTGTTATCATAGGCGCTTTTGCGCTTATTGTAAGGTCCGTAGTGATCTGGTTTTGTGGCTTATTGCAAGGCTCTCCCCTGGTGTAGTTTGTGTCCTATGAGAAACGTTGGCGCTTCTTGTGGGTGGCACGGTGAGGGTGTTTGTGGTTGTTTGCGCTAGTGTGTTTTTTTTTGTTTTGTTTTGTGTCTATTGGTCTTTTTTATGCTAATGAATTAATTAATGAAATTATAAATTAATATACTTTACCTCTTTGTAATTAATATATGCAGCAAGGAATGTGCAGAAGAGCTACCAATCTGTGTTGATGTTCCTGCAGCATATAATGTAGATGTGCAGTGTTGTTGAGCTGAGGTGTAAGTGTCAGCAATGTGTGCAGTGTGTAGTGTAAATAGGCTGCATGCGCGAGGGGATGCCGTTTGTGTAGTTGGGTACTTCCACATTCTGGAAGTTAGTGTTGTAAAATGGCGGCGAATGTGTATGTGGTAGGAGGGTTTGTATGATTTAGCGTCCTTGCTAATGGTGTATGTTGTAGGTCATACAGGTTTTTGTAAAAGCCGTATTTGCTTTGTGGTATTTTGCGGCTTTAGGGGTTGTGTAGCCTCGTTTTCGTTTTTTTCGTCGGCCATTTTTTCTCTCACTTAGGGGATTTTTGAGTGTCTAAACTTTGCAAATTTGACTGAAATCGAGGTTTAACTTGTGTGTATTTCTGTGTTTTTTAATGTTTGTCGCTGTGCGGGGGATGTCAGTTAATGTCGTAAGTTTTTTCTAAGTCCCGCGGGTCTTAACTTTTTTTGTGTAAGTCCGTAATTTTTTTTTTCTATGTCCCGCGGCTCGTATTTTTTTGTGTAAGTCTGTAGTAAGTCATTGCGTGTTGTTACTTTTTTTTTTCAAAGTCCCGCTTGTCTGGTCGTTTGTAACCAGTTGTGAGGCGGCGTAGAGCCTCCACCTCCGCAAATGCGGCCCCTCGCTTTGCAAGGGTCCGCATTTGCGAGCTGCAATGAGCCTGTGGCTCATTGAAGCCGACGTTGGTGCCTCCACCATTTGCGGTCCGAAAGTCGTAGGGGGTTGTAGTGTTGAGCGCCTACGGTGCTCATCTCTACCAGTGCAAGGAGGGCCGCAATTGTGGTGGGCTCGCTATGCGAGCCTGCAAAAGATGGGCTCACTATGCGAGCACGCAAGCGTTAGCAACAACCCACATTGCTGACAACTATATATGTGATTAGTAGATACAGCACGACACATTTAGTGTATAGGGTAAGAGCTTCATTTAGAGATACTTTTTCACCAAGGATTAGAATTGTAGGTATATTGTAAGTCCTGTATTATTAGATAAACTTCCTGGAATACAGCATGTCCTGCATTTAAAATACACTTTTTTGAAGAACTGTCTTGATAAATGGCAGACTGTTTCTACACATGTTTGAACAGTATGCAGTTTAAATAAATACATGTTATAATTTTGTCTTAACTTTTAAACTGGCTGTTTTCCCCTCAAGCAGAGCTGTGTATCTCCTCCTGCCTGTGACTGTTATGGCTGTCTATCCATGGGCTGGACTATCATAGAGTTTGGAAGTAGATTGGACTAATGTCACTGGCCCTGCCCCATTATATCATGAGGTGGGGCACAGAGGTAATTGCTCTATTATAACATGCTTGCAGACGCCCATAGGTACTGCCCATTGACAGTGCATCAACCATCATAGCCCCTCCCATCTTTACTGAGCATGCTTAGTCTGAAATAGAACCTAGGTCAGGCTTTATTTTTAGTCTAGCACACAGAAAGAGCTGTCAACACCACCATGATAGACACAGGTAGAAAGGGATACACATTCTGCTGGAGGAAAAAAAACAGTTAAAAAGGTAAGAACAATGTTAACATTGACATATGAGCAGTGCCAGATCTACCCCTTTGGAGCCCCTAGGCAGTGAAGTGGAGGAGACCCTGCGAGTGAGTACGCAAGGTTTGCACAGACCCATTTTTGCCATTTCTGTGTGTGTAACTCTCTTGTAGGCATTTTTGCCTTTTCTGTGTGTGTAACTCTCTTGTCCCTAGTAGGCAGTCTATGAACGGCAGCATTTAATTTTTTTTAAGCCAGAAACTATGATTTTTTTTAAAAGTGGTGCCCCTCCCAGGGAAGTGCCCTCAGGCGGCTGCTTAATTGTCCTAATGGGTAATCCGGCCATGCATATGAGCTTTATATGTGAATGCACAACTGTGGGCCTTGAATAGATTCTCACTGAAGCCTTATTTATGTTTGAATTCCTTCATTTTATTTATCTCTTCCACTTACTAAATACCTTTTTGTGAATTCATTTTACTGTTCTTGGTTCCTTAAACTATTCGTGAATGGTTGTGTATCCTTTCTATAAAGTAGTATTTCAGAAAATTATAGATGAGCTTTCCTTCTGCAATTTCCAATCGTGGCTTCTTCTTCTAGTTCTGTTCTTTTATGAAAGACACCTCCTGACATCATGCACATAAACTTTGCATGCATATGTGATTTACATACTTAGGAACATCACTGTGTGTGGTAGGCCCAATAACTACAACCTGCAAAGAGAAGCATAATATCATACAGATTATTTTTCAGCAATTTTATACTCATTTATTATTATAGCCAATACTTTTTTTTTTAAACGCACATACAATTGTAAAAGGTATTATACAAACATGAACTTTTAGAATATGCTTAAGATCCTTGTAAACTACTGATTACTGGGGAGAGACATGTGTACCCCCTGAAAAGAACATACTGGCATTAAAATCTACAGGAAAAAAAGGTTCCAGCTGCTCCCAGGGAATTTGCACCAGCTAAGGAGAAAGCTAAATAGACCACCTGTGGGATCAGTAAAGGGGATCCAGTTGGATGTGCTACATATACCTAATTTCATGAGGTTTAAGAATGTCAGTTTGATCTTTTATATTCACTATTCCTGGGTTTATGTCTTTTACGTTGCACTAGGAGGCGGTGCGCTTTTCTCTCCCACCTCTAGCATGCAAGCCACTATGGTTACATTTTTTTCATATTGGCTGTTGGATATCTAAGTTTGATAATGGGCTAAGTAATTTTAGAAGTTCTTTTATGTGCAATTATTCTTAATGTGTCACTTCAATTCCCCCCCCCCCCCCCATGCAGATTCTGTCTACTTTCTTCGGAGGGTGTGTCCTTGTAAACTAATGATTTTTCCAACCTTTTTGTTGAAAGCACTGGAAGTTTTAGCTGTCACACTACTATAGTACATATAGAATCCTCCTCTGCATTCAAATCTACTCACACTTGAAGAAAATCCCCCTGCAGCATTATAAAAGATAAATACCTTTACCCATTAAGTGGCGAAATAAAAATCACAAAACTGCTTGGCATATACATTTTTTATAATACAAAAAATTGCAATTATCTACTATAATTCACAATATATTTTACTATTCACTATATTGTGACATGTGTATATATATATATATATATATATATATATATATATATATATCCTTCTGGATCGTTACCTTGATATGGTGAAGGGATTGTGTATCGCAATGAAGCAGTGTGCTATATTATGCAGGGTCACCCTGGATGAGTAGGTTGTTTCACAGAGCTCAGACAAACCACCGTCAAATTGAAAATTACCCATTCTACAAAACAACCCACCACACAAAACAACCCACTCCAATATATTTTCCATGAATACTTTAAGGATAAGTACAATAGGTCAGAGGGTGCTGAGGGAAGGTTGCTGGGGAAGAGCAGAGGGCAAGTAAGAGTAACCTCAGATCTTATGAAGTGATTGGGACAAGACAAGAGGATGCTCTGCTGATGTGTGGGGAGAGGAAAGAAAAGTCTGCTGCAAAGAAGAATTAATTATAGGAACCTGTATCGTATAACTATGAACAAAGGCAAACTGGACGTGGTGAAGTGTAAGATGACAAAACATTTATATCCTGGGTATTAATTAACTGGAATGTGACATTTCATATTTAGTGATGTCGCGAACATCAAATTTTGGGTTCGCGAACAGCGAACGCGAACTTCATCAAATGTTCGCGAACGGGCGAACATCGGCGAACCTCCATAGACTTCAATGGGCAGGCGAATTTCAAAACCCAGAGGGACTCTTTCTGGCCACAATAGTGATGGAAAAGTTGTTTTAAGGGGACTAACACCTGGACTGTGGCATGCAGGAGGGGGATCCATGTCAGAACTCACACGGAAAACTTGGACTTAGATTAGACAAAATAAAAGTATAAGTTGTGAGCCTGACACACACACTGGCTAGTAGGCAGGCAAATGAACTTTGATTAGACAAAATAAAAGTTTTGGTTTTTAAATGTACACTGCTTGTACACCACCAGATTGGATTGGTTGCACTGGACACAGTATAAGTTGTGAGCCTGACACACACACACTGGCTAGTAGGCAGGCAAATGAACTTAGATTAGACAGAAAGAAACAAAAAAAACAGACTGATTTTATAGCCCTAAAAAGGGCTTTTTAGGGTGCTGTCCTTGCAGCAGAGATCAAAAGAGTCCTTCAGGACTGTATTGGACACTGTATACAGTAGCCTAGCTATGGTTTTCCCTATTGAATTAGTATCACCTACACTCAGCCTCCTCTCAGTAAGACTGCAAGTTAGTTATGATTCCAAAATGGCTGCTGTCCATAAGGTTGACGGGTCTGGAAGGCAGGGTATGATGCTGATTGGCTGGAATGTGTCTGCTGACTGTGAGGTGCAGGGTCAAAGTTTGCTCAATGATAAAGTATAGGGGGCGGATCGAACATCGCATATGTTCGCAGTTCGCCGCGAACACGAACATGCTATGTTCGCTGGGAACAGTCCGCCGGCGAACTATTCGCGACATCTCTATTCATATCAGATCTTTTATTGTAAGAATACTGCTGAAGAAATAGAATAGCCTTCATGATCATGCAAAGGCCAACGCAGAGCTCATCTTTTTCTTTTTAATTTAAATTCATGACAAGCCATTTAACATCACAGAGATCAAAGTCTTTGCTCCAACCATAGTTGCTGAAGGTGCTCAAGTTGTCCACTTCTACAAGGATATTCGACCCTTCCTAAATATAATAAAAGATGTTACTGTAATTTTAGGAGTTTGAAATGCTAAAGCTGAGAACCACAAAATATGATAACAGCCATGTTTGACCTTATAGTACAAAATGAAGCAGGTCAGAGATTAGTAGAATTATTTCTAAAAAATTCTCTGGTCGTAGTAAACAGCCTCTTCCAACAACCTCAGAGACAACTCTACACATGGTCATCACCAGATGGACAATAAAGGAATCAGATGGACAATAGCTTCATTTATTTCCCTATCTGCTTAAAGGACCCACATGGTATTTAAATTATGCTCTGTATATCATGGGGATCAATATAGACCCCCATGGTATCTAAATCAACCACTATTTATAGATGGCCACATCATGGGCATATATACCAGTGATGTGGCATGGAGGCCTACCTAAAAAAAATTAAAAAATCCTAGCAAATCACTGAAAATAATAAAATGATTACAATAAAATAATACAATAATAACAATAAAAAATAAATCATTAATAAAATAAATACAAATTGAAATAAAATAAAAAATAAATAATTAAACCTGTACAATAAATAAAATAATAATACTTACCTGCCTAAATGATCATCCAGTGATGATCAACGATGCCCTTGTCTTTACTCTTATGCGCAGGAATATTACAGCTATCCATCTTGATTGAAGAAAATAGGGTTCTCTTCAATCTTGATTGAAGCCCATGTCCTCATCTTCTGGCCAGAAAATGACCATCCATTAAAAGAAAAAGACAAATGGCTGTGGCCATGCTTTTGTCCTGCAAGGACCTCCATGTCTATTTTAGGCAGTTGATGCAACAGCGATCTTTATATGACCACTCATGGCATAGTAGTAAACTTTGTATGCCACAGGGGCCCATTAGTGGTTAAAAACCCAACTTTGTTGTGTTACAAGCTTTAAATTGAATGGAGCCCATAGTTAGTAACAGAAATATTGAGGAGCTCTATACAGTCAGAAAAAAAAGTTCTGGAGCTGACTGCCGTTCAGAACATGAGCTTCTCTTGTGAAGTTCAGAATTAAACAGAAGGAAATAGGGAAAATCATAAGAGCGAGCAGATACAAAATAAAAAATATCATATGTGAATATACAATGAAAGTAAATTAAACATTTTTATGGACTATACATAGTAGACAGAATGCCTATAGAACTTTGGACACAAGAATGTGAAATTATCCAGACTGCAGCAACAAAGATAGAAAGAAAACTAAGAAGCCAAACTGGCTGTCTGACGAGGCTTTGAAAGTAGCCCAGAAATGAAGGAAAGCGAAAGGAGATAGAAAAATATTTGTCCAACTGTGTGAATGCAGAATTCCAGGGGATTGCAAGAAAAAACAAGGAGAAATTCTATATTGAAATTCCAGTGGAACTGCTCAACATCCTACAAGATGATGCTCTGAAAGTGTTGCTTGCATTGTGGCAAAAAAAAATGGAATGCTCAACAGAGGCCAAGGGACGCAATAAAGGTCAGTCTATATACCAATACAAAACAAATGCAGTGCCAATTATTGCTCCATTTATCAAATAATTACACTTATTTCACATGCACCTCATTTCAAAGGACCTACTGTATGTGGCAGCTAACAATTAAGCCACCATAGGGTCCTTTAAAGGATCACTGTGGCATTTAAACTTAACCTCTATGCCTCAAAGGCATCTCAAAGTAACGACCCCATGAAGATCCTGTAAGGATCTTCTAGGGCACCTAATATTAACCCTTATGCAGTGAAGGTCTTGCTCTCACTAAACTTCAATCAGTATTGCTTCTTTTTTTTTTTTTTTTTTTCTTTTTATTAGTTTTCATATAACAAATAACAAATAAGACAATAAATATATACATAAACAGTCTTCACATACAAAATATACAATCCAATCAATCACATTCAAAGGCAGGGAAATCTTAACCATAATCCCACCAACATAGAATAGGAAGTCGAATAAACAGGAATAATATCAAAACTCACAGGAGCAGAAGGTAAAGAGGGAGAGCAAAGCCCTTTAATGGAGAAAAAAAAAATGTTTTCCTTTTCTTTTAACAAAACAACAAAGTCAGAGGTTCTCATCAGAGAAAGAACCAACCTTAATAGGTTAGTTCTATAGCCATGATAAGCTACACTGAGAGCAACTTCTTTTAGCTCACTTATGCCCTTCACAGGGAGAAATATCCTGTAATATATCAGTCAGGTCCCACTCAAAAGAGTGACTCAGCCCCGAAATACCAGGCAATTCTACCCTGAACAGGAGAAACAGCAAACCCCAGACGCGTTTCGGCCTTTATGGGCCTCGTCAGTGAGGTGCAGCTGAACTCCCTTAACTATTACTTCTTTCCTCTTTATAAAAGAATCCCATATTTGCCATTGCTTATCCATCCCCCTTTTTTTTGAGCTTGCTTGACCAAATGACCTTAAGTCAAACTCTTTATTTTTGGTAACCACCCTGGCTATTTCACCTTCTATTAACTTCTCCAGCCATAAACAGCATTTCCTCCAAAATGCCTTCACTTTGGTGCATTCCCACCAAACATGTTTAACATCGGCTCTCAAACCGCACTCTTTCCAACAAAATATTATATCCTTATGAGAAAATGTATTAATTGATTCCGGTGCACGTTACCACATGTTGACCATTTTGAATTATGTTTCATAATTAGCAAAGGGACTAGCCGATATTTTTACCATTTTTATAGTTTTAATCCACTCTTCCATACTAATAAATAATGATACATTTTCCTCCCATTTCAACATCCCTGGGGTTTTACTATTCTGAGTATTTAGGGAGATAATCTCCTGACATTTAGAAATTCTATGACAGGTATTTGTATTATATAGTAGGAGTTCAAAGGGTGTTAACCTATCCATATTTTCCTTTTTAAAAGCTCTCCATTTTAAAGCACTCTGAATACTCATATAATGTAGCCACAAATTTTTATCAAGTTTAAATTTGGCATGTAGTCTTGACCAACTAAGTAATGTGCCTTCCTCATAAAAATCTGTTATGCGGTAAATACCATTCTCTATCCATTTTTCCAGGATTATTGTCTTAAGCTCTACCTTAAGTATTTCTACTGGTGCGGCCAATGATGGATATACTAATAGTTTCATCTTAGATCTAATTTTCATCCAGAATTTAAGCAGAGATTTAATATGCTTTGGCATTAAGCTGTTCTTTACCTAATCCATACTTGAAATCCAGATTATGGCATTTATAGGGGTGGAATCCAAGAATACTTTCTCCATCTCCTTCCAATTTGGATTTACTAATGGAAGATTCCATGACATAATCTGTGCTAAAGATATAGCAGTAGAAATATATTTTATGCATGGGGAGGCAAGTCCTCCAAACTCTATTCTTCTCCTAGTAATTGTACCAGCTATCCTCGCTCTTTTACCCTGAAGGATATATGTGTCTATTAGTTGTTGAAATCTCTTTATCCAATAGAGCATGGGAATATCAGGAATAGATCTAAGGATATATGTTATTTTTGGAATAACAATCATTTTTATTACAGCTATTCTCGCAGTCCAAGATAAATGGATTGATCTCCACTCTTGGATAACTTTTGATATGGTTTTATATATATTAGACAAGTTATTTTTTAAAGTATTTTTAATATCAAAGGATATGCATATTCCCAAATGTCTAATTTGTTTTACATTCCAATTATATTGATATCTCTCTTTTAGATTTGACTTAATTTCTGGGGATAAGCCTCTAGTAATTATATATGTCTTAGATGTATTCACTTTAAAGTAAGAGACATTACTGAAGCTATTTAATATCACTTCTAGATTTAATAACGATTTTTCAGGATCCGTGAGAATGATAATCATATCGTCGGCGTAAATAATTGTTTTATATTCTTTCTCCCCAATTTTAATGCCGCTTATGTCCTTCGCTGTTCTTATTTTCTCTAATAGAGGTTCAATATATAAGACAAAAAGTAACGTCATGCCAAAAAAGTTTGTCTCAAAGTTTGTCCCCACCACTTTTGCTCTTAAATTACTATACAGGGCTCTTATCGCCTTATTTGCAAAATCCCCTCATCCATATTTCTGAAGCACTATCTGCAGGTACTCCCAGCGGACCCTGTCAAACGCTTTTTCAGGGTCTATTGACAGGGCCACCATGGGGGTTCCAATTTTAATCCCTGAAGATAGAATATTCATTAAACTTCTAATATTGTCGCAACCCTGACGAGATCTAACAAAACCTACCTGATCTGGGTTTATAAGTTTACCGATTAAAGGGTCTAGCCTTTTTGCTAAAATTTTAGAGTATAACTTTAGGTCAAAATTCAAAAGAGATATGGGTCTATAACTCTTCTTATCGGCTGGATCTTTATCCTCTTTTAATATATTTATAATTTTTGCTTCTGTTAGTTCCGCCGGAAGGACACCACTATCTTTTATTTCATTATACATCCTAGCCAGAGGAGCCTTCACTACCTCTACAAATATCTGATAAAAAGCTTATCTAACCCCTCAGGGCCAGGGGCCTTATTGTTTTTAAAGTCTTTAATCGCTTCTTCTATCTCCTCTTCCGTTATCGTTCTGTTCAGAGTCTCTAATTCTGTTTCTGAAATTCTTGGGAGATTCAGATCTCTTAAAAACTCCTCAATATCCCTTACATCTTTTTTTATTTTTATATCTGAATTACTCAAATTGTAGAGATTAGAATAGTAGTTATGGAAAATATCAGTTATGTCCCGAGGATCTCTATACACCTTATTATCCTCCCCTCTGATCTCTTGAATGCAGTTATGAATTCTTTGCTTTTTCATTTTATTTGCCAAAATGTTTCCAGTCTTATCTCCTACTAAATAAGTCTCCATCTGAGACCTCCAAATTAATCTATCTAGCTTATACTGTTCCACCTTCTTTATTTGTTGCTGTATATTTCCAATCTCTTCCCCTAATTTAATATTTGGAGATTTTGTATTCATTTTATGTTTACCTTCCAGATTTATATATAGAGATCTTAAAGAATCTCCCCACTCTTTTTTTAGCAAAATTGTTTTAGATGTTAATACACCTCTAGTAAATGCCTTAAACGAGAGCCAAAGCGTTGTAAAAGACGCAATTAACCCATTGTTTATATCCAATTCAGTATTGCTTCTGACTTGATAAAGAGCAACTTTCAAAAGCTTGTCACTCTAACTAAAATGTTTATCTAGTAAAACAGGTATCACTATATACTTGAATACTCTGAATATTCATGACAGTTATATATGTCGGTTCCTCTCAACAAAACAACCATACCTAGCCTTTACCCTTCCCTAATCCCCAATTCACTATGAGCTCATTTGGCCATGTAACCTTGGATGAGGTCTCTAGTGTACTATCAACCTCTCATTTTACAATTTACCCACATGATAATATTCCATCACAGCTAATCCCTCTCTACATCACTCATCCCAGCTTTCATACAAATATCTCTCACTGTTGACAATGCCATAATCACCCTCACCTCCCAGTCCTACTGTCTTGGGGTTCTACTGGACCCTGCCGTAGCTTTCATTCCTCACATACAATCAATAACAACATCTTTTTGTTTTCACCTAAAAATATTTCTAAAATATGTCACTATCTTACACAAGACACAATGAAAATCTGAATCCATCATTTTATCATATTTTGCCTCGACTACTGCAGCTCACTCCTTGCTGGCCCAATTCACCCTTCTGTCTCCACTCTAATTCACAACAAACTCCTCCTCCAGACTGATCTACCAAACTCAGTGTCTGCATCACCTCTCCGCTGGCTTCCCATATATATTTAAAATTATGACACCAATGTACAAAGCCTTCAACAACAGAACGACCCTTTATGCCCTTGTCTCAAAATACTCTATCTACCTACATACACTATAAGAAGTTTATTACTTTAATATGCACAACTGCACACTCTACATCATAATATCACTCCCACCCACAATCTACAGTGCAACACACAACCTCCTCTACTTGCTTGAGCCTATTGCCTTACACACTGCCATTTTGTAACTATCACCCTCCAGCATTACACCCAAGACCTTTGAATTGTAAGTTTGCAAGTTTCCAGGCTTGTAAAGTGTTTGGTGAAAAAGCACGACCTATGTTAGCATCTCAAAGACAGGACCCTTCATTCTTTTGCAAAGTGTCAATATTGTATTGTATTTTGCCTTGTACTTAACCCTTGGACAGCTCTACTATATACAGTATATATAGATTTCTGGTTGGGATTCTCTCCCAACGATCGAGTACGACGAACCATTGCTCTCCAGCGTTGGGAATGCACTTGCGGACATTTCGGAGAGGGTTCCCCCCATAACTCCAGGGAAACAACCTGGACATAATCTTTGTGGTCAGACCACTCTCCTTGTGTACCTGAGGAGTAGCCTATTACTATGCCCTAGCTGGCCTGCTTAGAGGGCCAAGGGCTGAGTGACGGTGAGGAGAGAGGGAAGGGAGCCCACGAAAGCATGATCGAGTGGAGGTCCGTGAAGGGCTGATGTAGCATTAGGACTTATGAGGACTTATGAAAGTGTGATTGAAGTGGGCTGGTTTTGGGACTTATGGAAAGCGTGAACGACGTAATGCCTGTGAAGGCTGTTTTGTTTCCTATGGAAAGCGTGGACGAGGTAAGCTTGCAAAGGCCGGGTTAGGACTTATGGAAAGCCAGAGGAGGATTGAAGGTTAGCAGGTTTGAGTTAAAATCTGCAAAAAGAGGCTTACGAAAGCCTAAAAGTGTAGCCTTGGACTTGGACAAGGGACGTAACTTAGCAGATTCAGGTCGAAAGCCACCCGAAAAGGTACCGGAAAGTTGGGAAACTTAGTAGATTTGGGCCAAAATTTGAAAAGCAGATTTAATGAAGCTAAAAGGCGCGGCCTAGGACATTGGTCAAGGGACACAACTTGGCTAATTCAGGTCCAAACCCACCCAAGAAGGTATAGGAAAGTCAAGAAACATGGTGGAAACTAAAGCTTAAAAAGTGAAAGCTAAACCTTGGACGTAGAGAAGGAAGCAGCTTGGTAGGCCTGGGCCAAGCTCCATCAAGAATAGCTTGACAGCATACCTTGGATAATGGAAGGAAAAGGGCCAAAAAGCAACTGGAGCCTGCTTGGAAAGCTGAAAAACAAGAGAATGCAGAGAAACAGCCTGCAGGCACAGGCTCCGGAATGCACTGAGCAAGACGTGGACTGGAAGTGTTTATATATATATATCATACATATCACTAATGTGATCAGACAACTATCATATATATTTAATCAATTAATTAATTAATTAATTAAATACATAATTAATTAATTATGATTTTATCCCTGGTGAGAATAAATAGTTCACATATGTGTCATTATCTATAAAAAATATATAGGCACACTACTGTAATAAATTATATAGTTGCTTGCCCATATCTTTCAGTGGAAAATATTTCTGGCCATGGAAGTATATGGCTCCATCTGTTTACATGCTGAAATTACAAACAACATTTGGATGCTTAAAAATTCCCTGGAAATCAGATAAAGCTGTAAATGTGAGAGAGTAAAAAATGCCTTGTCTCTGATAAACAGTACCTGTGAAGAAATACTGTGCATAACGGATGTTCTGTTGCCCTTGAGTGTTTTGTATAAGAAGATAAAACTAAATATAATCTTCCTGGTGTCTGTGTTTCCATTACTGTCAAACAGCCTAACATAATTTACCAAAAAAGCTTATTAGTTTAAGATCTCTTTTTGCCTTTATGCATTCTATTTGTCTTTGTGTATTGTTTACATTACAGTTCTCTGACTGATTATTGCTGAAAGCCCCAGTTATTTTAAGATCTGTTTTAGGTTCCATTTTCTAGACCTTGTCATGTGACAATGATTAATCTAACTCATATAAAAGCCAGCTGAAAAGTTCAGCCATCATTCAAGTAAAGGGCACCAATGTTTATATTATATTTTAGCAATTTTAATAAGAGAAGTAATAAGTATTACTCATACATGCACTAGTTTTGGCGACAAAATAATATACGCTCTATTCCTATGATACTACATACATTTTAAAGTTCCACAATGTGTATGTTGTGACAAAACAACTAGACATTTCATTAGCCACACCTCATTCAATTTGAGACTCATAATTCACAAAGGCCTTCATGTTTAAGGCCAACGCAAATCCCACTAGTTATGTTAAAATCAACCACCCCGGAAACATTGCGAGAGAACTGCTACAAGTGACTGCGGCAAGCCGGAACCGAAAATTACGCCAAACTTTTCCACTGATTTTTGCACAGTAGACAGTAGATTACAAGTTACTCCGTTAGACTTTTACACCAAAACCTTAGGCTATTCAGACTTTACGAATCACTCTCAAGATAGGGCAGTGCTGTAACTACAAAAAACTGTAGAAAATATTACAGTTATCAAAGATCACTCTCAAATTTTAAAACCATTGCTGAGTGCCACAGCAGCTTTTAAAGAGACAGTAAAGCACCAAAAAACTATATACTATAAACTATATACTATATAAAAAAATGATGAAATGTCATCATTATTTGACAATTAATAGTCCAATATAAACATTTGTGTCATAAAAAATATGATATTGTATTATTATGTCTGTCTAATTATAAAACATCAAGGGTACTGGTATACAAAGGGTTCACATATATCAGGAAACCACGTTGCCTAGGAGTGAAAATAATAAAAAATAAAATAAACCCATGACTCTATAAATACAATTGTCACATCTATTACATTTTTTATCATTTTCTATGTTGCTCAGCGTGAGGCCCGCAAGACTTTGAAAATGGCTGGCAATGAGCGTCAAAGGGGCTCATTGCCATGCCCATGATCAGCGCCTTTGGCACTCATCCTGAGTCCTGCAAGACAAGACTCATCGTGGCCAAAGGTGCTCATTGTCAGGCCCGCAAGACTTTTAAAAAGGCTGGCAATGAGAGCGAGGCATGCAACACTTTTAAAAAAATACCACTTTAACGGTCGCCATTTTTCTTCAAACCTGTAACTCAGAAGCCATCGGAAGACCGCCAAAAGACGCCAATTAATTAAAAAATTAACTTACAACCTGACACACAACAATGGGGGAGAGGCAGGGAGCCTGTGAGTTAGGTTGCAAGCTAATTAGGGGTTTAATTGTTGTTTTTAGGAGATCGAAAATCGGCTAAGCGAGGAAGAAAATGGAAGCCGTAAACCCGTAATTGTTTTGAAAAAGGCTCAAAACGAGGCCAAAGGCAGTAAGACTTAGGTGATCATCGCAAAGCCTGCAAAACTTGAGCAGGGAGAGAGAGGAGAAAGTCACAGGGGAGTTAGAGAGGGTGAAAAATTGAAACAGGGGTGAGAGAGGGGGAAAAGAGACACAGGGGAGGGAAATAAGGGAAAAAAACACATGGCAGGGAGAGGGGGGAGCAAGAGAGGCGCTCAGTGCGAGGCACGAAATTTGCAGGTTGGACAACGCATGAAATGAGTGGTGAAGTGGGAGAGAGGCTCGCAATGATCGCCGAAGTTGTTCATTGTGAGGCATGAAAGTGGCGGGTTGGAGAAGGCCTGCAATAAGTGGCAAAGTCGTTCATTGCTGGGCTCGCAATGAGCACCAAAGGAGCAAATTGCGAGGCCCGCAAAGTAGATGGTGGGAAAGGCTCGCAATGAGAGCCTTTGGCGCTCATCGCGAGGCCCGCAAGTTAGAGGGGGGGGATCCTCACATTGTGTGGCAAATAGCATTGCCAAGAGACAAATTTTATTGCAGTCATTTTTGACGGGTAAGTTGCTAATCACATATAATAGTTGTGGCAATTGCTATGTTAAACGTTATGACAACCTTTCAATTACTACAACTAGAACTTGCATGCTGCAAATTGCGCATTTGCAATCGTCTGCGAGTCACGCAATCCGCTGCGCCATCTGCACGTGCGCGTTTTACCAGTGGCGCGCATACGCAATGGGTGGCATGATCTCCGGGAGCGGGAGGGAGGGAGAAAGGAGACACAGTGTAGGTAGAGGGAATTGGGGAAAGGAGACAAAGAGGAGGGAGAGGGGGGTGGAGACACAGGGGAGGGAGATGTGGGAGAAACACAGGGGGGGAGAGACACAGGGGAGGAAGAGGGAGAAGAGACACAATGGAAGGAGAAGGAGGAAAGAGTGGGGGGAAAGACACGGGGGGGAGAGAGGGGGGCAAGACACAGGGCAGTGATGAGGGAAAATAGACATAGGGGAGGGGGAAAAGAGACACAGGGGAGAGTGATGGGGGAAGGAGACACACGTGGAATAGATGGGGAAGGAGGCACAGTGGAGGTAGATGGGGAAGGAGACACAGGGGAGGGCGAGGGGGAAGGAGAAACAGGGGAGGGAGAGTAGGGAAAAGACACAGGTGAGGGAGAGGGGGAAGAGACATGGGAGTGGAGGAGGGAGATGGGGTGGAGGAGATGCAGGGGAGGAAAAGAGGGGTGAAAGAGACACAGGGGAGGGAGAGGGCTGGAAGAGAAACAGAGGAGGTAGAGGGGGAGAGTCATGGGAGGGAGGGGGGAGAAAGAGACACAGGGGTGGGTGCACCATGAGTGACAAAGTTACGGACTTGCACATGAGCACAGCGCATGGGGGGCCTGCAATGAGTGGCAAAGCAGCCAATTACCGGGCCCACGATGAGCGTCATCGCATGGAACTTAAAGTAGAGGGAGACACAGGGAAGTGACATGGAGGAAGGGGGGAAAGAGACACAGAGGTGGGTAAAGGGTTGCAATGAGCACCAAATGTACTCATTGCGAGGCCCGCGACGAGCGCCAAAGGCGCTCATTGCGATCACCGCAAAGTAGAGGGTAGGAGAGGCTCGTAATGAGCGCCAAAGGTGCTCATCGTGAGGCCAGGAAGTGAGAGGGGGGAGAGCCTCACAATGTGTGGCAAATAGCATTGCCAGGCTTCAAATTTTATTGCCGTCATTTTTGATGGGCAAGTCGCTAGTAATAGTAATAATATCATGAGATATCATATAATAATATATATAATATATAATAATAAAGGGTTAATACACATGCAAAGTCCAATTTGTGATACTGTGGAATATCAACATTCCCCTGAGAGAAATATGACAGGTGATAATGTGAACTGATTGATAGCAAAACACTTAATGGGAGGTCACCATATGATAACGGATACATCTTGAAACATGGCCACTAGTAATGGCGTGGGACTTTCCAGGATGGGCATAGTGGAGAAGGAGGTGAGTTGGCTGTTGCTCCACGTGCCTCTGCACAGCCTCCATGTGTTTTTGGGTCACTTCCTGATGGGTTAGAGTAGATTAATGTGGTGTATGTTCCCCTAGTCCCCTTCTAGATTGCTAACTGTTGGTGATGACGGTGCTTGCATACCTCAATGAAGCTGTGAGCTATACCATGTGTTGTCACTGTAGGTGGGAAGGTCATAGCAGAGAGGTCAGACAAATCACAGTCCACTAGAGAAGGAACTGGCAACCCACTCCAGTATCTTTGTCATGCAAATCTTGTGGATAAGCACAGACAAAGACATAAGTAAGAGGGAGCCAGACAAAACAGAATAACCATAAGTAAAATGTTCCCCTGGTACTAGATATTTGTCATGTGGTGGTGTAATGTGTCCACTATTTGTTTTCCCAATGTAGAAGTGATGACTGAGATGTATATAAGATGTTCTTTGTATTTTTAGGGTCCACATTAGAGCCTCTGTGAGTGAGAAAGGGTTAATATATCAGCAATTCCCATGTATTTGTGTTGCAGTTTAATGAGGTAGTGTATCTTTAATAGCTTTCAGCATGTTGCAGCATGGCTTTTCATACTGGCATATGTATGACCATTACAACCTGTGAGAAAAATATTTTATTTATTTTTCCAAATATTTGATAGTTGTGAGTTGTTGTGCAAGTAATTGTAATGCCTTCCATTGCTTTCCCCATAATTTAAAGTACATTGTTGTGTTTTTATTGTGTTTTGCAGTTTTCCAAACTAGTCTGTAAACCCTTTGAATGTCCTATTTGGAACCCGAAAGTTTTGGGTCGCCATTTGGCGTTTACGTGCTTGAGTGCGGGTGCAGTCTTGAATGATTTTTGCAATTGAATAACGATTTGAGATTTTAGCGCTCAAAACTCTTGCGGACGTGAAAGGTCAAAAGCGTCGGGAGGCTGTAAGTCACGGGTTTAACCACAGCAAAGTTTTCAAGCCCATAACCCATCACCTGTTCGGAGGTGCAAAAAAACGCCAATTGAACAGCAAATTAACTTACAGTGTCACTTACAGGCTACAATAACTTACGATTGCTCAACTGAATGAGGCTCATATTGTATTGCAACTGAATTCAGGACGATAAGTGCATCACATCAGATTATTTCTCTGCTGTTGGATCGATCGCAAACTGGATTTGAAACACCTAGGACTTTGAAATCTACCCTCCCCTTTTTTCAGAGACGTAACGCTTACGATCTCTCTTTTCATTGGCTTCATCTGAACTTGTAACTACGAGATTGCTTAATTGTGTGCTTGCGAGCACGCAACCCCGATCGGAGGCGAAATGGTTTACGAAATAGTCTCTCTCTAGCTTATAGCTTGCAGCTAGAGATGTCGCGAATAGTTCGCCGGCGGACTGTTCCCGGCGAACATAGCATGTTCGCGTTCGCGGCGAACTGTGCGATATTCGACCCGCCCCCAATACTTTATCATTGAGCAAACTTTGACCCTGCATGTCACAGTCAGCAGACACATTCCAGCCAATCAGCAGCATACACCCCCTTCCAGAGCCTTCCATTTAAAGGACAGCAGCCATTTTGGAATCATAACTAACTTGCAGTCTTACTGAGAGGAGGGAGAGTGTAGGTGATACTGCATCAATAGGGAAAACCATAGCTAGGCAAGTTTATTCAGTGTCCAGTGCAGTGCTGAAGGACTCTTGTGCATTATTATTATTATTATTATTATTACTACTATATAATGTGTAGATGTACCAGCTGAACATGCTCTTGTGCATTATTATTATTTTTAATATTATTATTATTATTTTTATTATTATTATTATTATTATTATTATTATTATTATTATTATTATTATATAATGTGTAGATGTACCAGCTGGGCATGCTCTTGTGCATTATTATTATTATTATTATTATTAGTAAAATACTACTACTAATAATAATAATGCACAAGAGCATGCCCAGCCAGTACATCTACACATTATATAGTAATAATAATAATAATAATAATATAGAAGAGCATGCCAAGCCGGTACATCTACACATTATATAGTAATAATAATAATCATAATAATAATAATAAAAATAATGCACAAGAGCATGCCCAGCCGGTACATCTACACCTTATATAGTAATAATAATAATAATAATAATGTAGAAGAGCATGCCCAGGCGGTACATCTACACATTATATAGTAATAATAATAATAATAATAATAATAATAATAATAATATAGAAGAGCATGCCCAACCGGTACATCTACACATTATATAGTAATAATAATAATAATAATAATAATAATAATAATAATAATAATAATGCACAAGAGCATGCCCAGCCGGGACATCTACACGTTATATAGTAATAATAATAAGAATAATAATAAAGCACAAGACCTCCCCTGTGTCTCCCCCCCCACTCCCTCCCATGTGTCTCTCTCCCCCCCTCTCCCTTGTGTCTCCCCCCCACTCCCTCCCATGTGTCTCTCTCCCCCCTCTCCCCTGTGTCACTCCCCCCTCCCCTGTGTCTCTACCCCCCTCTCCCTTCCCGTGTTTCTTTCCCCCCTCCCCTGTGTCTTTCCCCCCTTCCCTCTCCCCTGTGTCTCTCCCCCCTCCTCTGTGTCTCTTCCCCCTTCTCCCCTGTGTCTCTACCCCCTCTCCCCTGTGTCTCTACCCCCTCTCCCTTCCCCTGTGTTTCTTCCCCCCTCCTCTGTGTCTTTACCCCCTTTCCTCTCCCCGGTGTCTCCTCACCACTCCCTCCCATTAGTCTCTTCCCCCCTCTCCCCTGTGTCTCTACCCCCACTCTCTCCTGTGTCTCTCCCCCCTCCCATGTGTCTCTTCCCCTCACCTCTCCCCTACCCTGTTTCTCTTCCCTCCTCTGCCCTGTGTCTTCCTCCCCCTCTCCACTGTGTCTTCCTCCCCCTCTCCCCTCTCCTGTGTCTTCCTCTCCCTCTCCCCTATGTTTCCTCCCCCTCTCCCCTCCCCTGTTAGCTTCTATACGCATTCATACATACGATAAGAAATATGGGGGGGGGGGTTTACCCCTTACCCCCCCCCCCCCCAGTTCCATCACCCATGTGTACTGTATAATATTGTATTGCATTATGTTATATTATATCACTAGCGACTTGCCTGGCACAAATGACGGGGCAATAAAGTTTGAAGCCATGGCAATGCTGTTTGCCACACAATGTGATGCTTTTTGTACTCTGAGGACCTTCGGCGCTCATTGTGAGCCTCTTCCCTCGTGTCCTTCATGTTTCGTGCTTTGCAACGATCAATCTTCGGCGCTCATCGCAAAGACAGATATATAAGTACAGTGTTAAATATATAATTTTTTTTTGTGCAGTGTAAATTAAAAAATGTATTCAGGTCTCATAGCATAATGAAGTGATTTAGATTTGTAACTGCTTTGAGAGTGCTATCGCTGGCAGCCAATGAGCAGTAATCCAGATATATAACTGCAGAGTAAAAAGTAAAACATTTTAGTGTAGTGTAAAGTCTACATTTTTATTTTCCATTACTAATTAATACTTATTAAACGAATGCACGATAATAACTATTGTGAATGAACAAATGTATTATGAAGTGTGAAGCGTTAATGTATGTAAAGTAAAGGCAGTGTAAAATATGCTATTAAGCATATTTTTTTTATATATATATTTTTTAATAATAATGAATGAATTAATTACTAAAATAGTTTACCTATTTGTAATTAATATATCCAGTGATCAATATCCTGACGAGCTAACAATCAGTTTTGATTTTCCTGCAGCTTACAGTGTACATTTGGACTGTTGGTGACCTGAGGTGTAAGTGTCAGCAATGTGCGCAGTGCACGAGGGGAAACCGCTTGTATAGTTGTGTAACGCGCCATTTTAGATTTGTAATGTTATTAGTTGCAAGTTAGTGTTGTAAAATGGCGGCGATTGTGTATGTGTTACGCGGCTCGCCAGCAGTTTCCATTATTTCAAATAGTGTATTTTGTACCTCGTCTGTTCCTAGGTAAAAGTCGTACATGGCTGGCGATGTTTTGCGCGGTTTGGGGTAATGTAGCCTCGTTTTCATTTTTTCCGGCCGCCATTTTTTTTGTCGCTTAGCCGATTTACAAGTGCCAACTGGGGAAGACGTTGCAGATATCACTTATATAGTTGTGAGCAGGCGGGTTGTTGCTAACGCTGCAGGCTTGCGAAGCGAGGGCCAGAGTTGCTGGCAAGGAGCGCCGAAGGCTCCCACGTCGACTGCAATGAGCCGCAGGCGGGACTTACACCATCAAATTTACGGACTTACCATCCAAAAATAAGGGAAAAAACATTACGAGCTCACAAAAATACGACCTTAACGCCTGAACCACGCGCACTTAAAAACATTAAAAACACAATAAATACTCACAACAAACACATAAAAAGCGTACCCACAGCAAGGCGGGCACCGAGGACCTCTGCAAGTGAAGTTACACCTCCATTTAAGTCCAAATTCATGAGTTTAGACACCCGAAAATCACCTAAGTGAGAGAAAAAATGGCCGTTGAAAAAAAGAAAACGAGGCTACAGGACCCTAAACACGCAAAACACATACGGATTTTCCTAAAAAGCCGTACGAGGTAAAGATACACTATTAACAAGGACGCTAAATCATCCACACCCGATTACCACATACACATTCCCCGACATTTTACAACACTAACTTACACAATGCGGAAGTACCCAGCTACCCTAACGGATTCCACTCGCGCACGCAGCCTATTTACACAACACACTGCACACATTGCTGACACTTACACAGCAGCTCCACAGCACTGAAAACCTACATTGTATGCTGCAGGAACATGAAAACAGATTGTCAGCTCTTCAGCACAATGCTTCCTGCATATATTACTTACAAATAGGTAAAGTATATTCATTTAGTAATTATTTCATTAACATACAAAAATACATATACACAAAAAAAACATTATCACATTAAACATAAAAGCCATTCACTGCGCGCCTCACAACGAGCGCCAACGCTGCTCATAGAACACAAAGCATTACAATAAGCGCAAAAAACACATCACCGCCGACCAAAGAATAACAGCAAAAGCGCCTATCAGAAAAAAAATACAACCAACAGCCTCGCAATGAGCGCCGAAGGATCTCTGACCGCCAACAAAATGAATGTCTCGTCCAAACACCATTACCTGCCTTACAATCTTATTGCCGCCATTTTTTGACGGGCAAGTCGCTAGTAAATATATAAAGATCAAGATAATAAAAGTATCAGGAAATGTAACACAAAGATGCACGCGCGTCTGAATAATACGACAAATACGGATTTTTGTCATAAATGATATGATCGCAGTATTGGGTCATAAACCCTAAACACTGGAATCTGTTACATACAATTTACTGATGATGTCATTAATGGGCTTCAAGGGGGGGGGGATTTCTTTTCATACTTTTTGAGCGGTGCAAATCCAACATACTTTTTGAGCGGTGCAAATCCAACATACGCAGAGCGGAAACGCCACATCTGTGGGACACACACGAAGGGGTTCACTTTGGGAGAAAAAAACAAACACATATGAAATATTTAATAATCATATTTTGATGTTACCAACAGATAAGGAAACGAAACTGAGGTTATTATATCTAACTAGCGAATTGCCCGTCAAAAAATGACGGCAATGAAATTGTAAGGTAGCTAATGCTGTTTGGTGTATAATAATGAAATATGTAATACATTACTAAATGAATATACTTTACCTATTTTTAAGCATTGTGTTGAAGAGCTGGCAATCTGTTTTGATGTTGCTGGAGCATTAGTGGTGTGGAGCTGCTGTGTAAGCATGCTGAATGTGTGCACTGTGTGGTATGAATATCCGTAGGTCGTTTGTGGCGTTTTGCGAGTTTGTTTGGTGATGTTGTTTTGCGAGTTTCTTGTGGTGTTTTGCGAGTTTAGAGTGCTGTAGCCTCGTTTTCGTTTTGTTTGGCGGCCATTTTTTCTCTCGCTTAGAATTTTTTTTTAGTCTCTAAACTCTTTTATTTCGAGTAAAATCGAGGTCTAAGTTGCATTTTTGAGGTCCTGGGTGCTCCCTCTTGGTGTAGGTAAGGTTTTTATGTATGTGCTGTGTGTATGTATTGTGTTTTACATCTTGTAATGTTCGCAAGTTGCGTCCGAGTGTTGCGAGGCCGTAATGTGTGTGAACGTGTGTTGTATGTTGTTTGCGAGTGTCGTAATGTGTGTGTCGTGCTGTTTGGGTTGCGAAGTGAAGTTTGCGAGGTCCTCAGGTGCTGGCACGGCGCTCCATGCCAGCAACTGAGACCCTCGGCCAGTGCACTCGCTTCGCGAGGGTCTTGGCTCGCTGCGAGGGCCGCAGCTCGCTACGCGAGCCCGCAGCGTTAGCAACAACTCGTACGCTCACAACTATATATGTGATAGTAGCAAGCCTGGGAGTACTGGGAGTAATAATACTGCAGCAGGAGGTCAGGACTAATGTCACCTATAGACCCCCAGACAGATAAAGGTCAGTACTAATGTCACTCTATAGACACCCAGTCAGATAAAGGTACGTACTAATGTCCCTCTATAGACCCCCAGTCATATAAAGGTCAGTACTAATGTCACTCTATAGACCCCCAGTCAGATAGAGGTTTTTAAATGTTTCTTGGATAGCATTGGGCTAAAGGAGGTTTGGCCATCAGGTAGTCTAAAGATACCGTATATTATGTCCTCTCTTGGGGAGTAAAGACACTAATAATTCCTCCAATAAAATTCTGTTTTTTTATGTGGGCAAGGTCCCTGGTTAGCCCATTGGGTTATCTGTTAAAAAGAGTGGTGCAGAGACTGTGGGGGCTGTTAGCCTCCTTGTCCCCGTGTGGCCGTTTAGAATCCCTGCTGCTGCATGTTTCAGCTTTATTAAGGTGTAATTGTACAGCGTTTGACTCAAGTAGCTGCCTGTGCTAAGTCAGTTTGGCTTAATTGCTGGGCCCTTTTCCTGCCAAGATGGCGACCGTCAGTCCATGGGCCTCTATGTCCCCTTCACTACCTTTGTCCCTGCTTGTGTGCTTATTTGGGATGGCTCCCCTTTATATCTCCAGCCCGTGGCCTTCTCAGGTCCCCCCCTCAATCTCTGAGTGTGGGTATGCGGGTTGGGGCGTTGAATCAGGCCTACCTTCTTCTCTGCTCGCTGCAAGATCAACAATACCTAATTTTTCAGGCATGTGTACATGCCTAATTTTTCTGGCCTCTGGTGCTGCACTGTGCCTTCAACAACCAAACCCCCAAAAAAGGCACATAACAGGGATTAAACTGATAGGAGTAGTACTACTTAACACACCACTCATATCTGGTGTAACAATAGTGTACATTTAAAACCAAAAAACATTTTTTCTACTGTAATAGATTGCATAGCAGTTAGTTGTCTGCAAGGATGTGTGTCAGACATACAGCGTCTACTCTGACAACCTCTGCAAGTGCATAGTGCCACTCATATCTGTTGTCACAGTAGCTTGGACGCATAGTACCAATCTGTCAAAACCGGTAATGATGAATGAGGTCTAGAGTAGCCTGGTTCCCTTATCCTCTACAGGTTGAGACCTAATGTTTGGGTGACTCCAGACCAACACATGAGTACAAGCAGCACACAAACTCAAAGCCGCCATCCTCCTCCTGGTCCAGCATCATCAGCCACATCAACCACTGCTGTCCTCCTTGCCCCCTCTCAACCATCCGCCACTGCGTCTCTCGCCTTGAGCAGTTCCTGCTCATCTGCCCATAGTCAGGTGCCTGTAAAGGACATGTTTGAGCGTAAGAAGCTAATTTCTCAAAGTGCCCCAAAATTGAAGTGATACGACCAACAAAGCATCTTTTTCCATCTCCCGGTTCTAAAAATCCAGGCCTTATACACGCCCCCTGATATGTGCTGTAACAGGTTTTAAAATGATAAGAGTAGTACTACTTAACACACCTTATAATAATGCAGAGAGAGGCAACGCAGTGAGTGGAGTCTGAAGAAGAGGAGTCAGAGGAGGAAGGTGGCTTTGAGGAGGTGGAAGACCAAACACAGCAGGCATCCCAGGGGGCTTGTTGTCACCTTTCGGGGACCCTTGGTGTTGTACGTGGCTGGGTGGAGGAAGAGACCTTCAATGACATCAGTGAGGAGAAGGAACGGGACATGGCTAGCTTGGTATCCAACCTTGTGCAAATGGGGAGTTTGCGGTTGTGCAAATGGACTGTTTGTGGTTGTTTGCGGTGCGTTAAACGGGGAGTTTGGTCTGTCACTGTGAAGCGGGCCTAACCCTTACACTACCTGATCGATACAACATCATACCTGATGTTTTAAAGCACGTTATTCCAAAAAATTTAGGAATGTTAGGTAATTTATGCCCTTTATGGCTTAAAACCAGACTCTGCATCAACTATGTAATTTTCCGTGGGAGTTTTGCCATGGATCCCCCTCCGGCATGCCACAGTCCAGGTGTTAGTCCCATTGAAACAACTTTCCCATCACTATTGTGGGCAGAAAGAGTCCCTGTGGGTTTTAAAATTCGCCTGCCCATTGAAGTCTATGTTCGCGACATCACAACTCGCAGACCATTCTAATTTAAAAGCAACATAAGTAGGGCAAATTTCAACCCCACAGACGTTACTTGCTTCAAGTTGGAGTTACGAGGTTTGAATTTAACATGGCTGTTAGAGACTGAAATGTTCATTAGAATGTCATAAACACTGACTGTCAAGCTATACACAATAACAGCTTTAGTAATGATACTACTTGAGTCTGGTGAGTGCAATCTGCAAAGAAAATCCAGTTAGGTTATGATGAAATGTCATGTTTTTATTAAGTTGAATAAAAACAAAGGTTTAGAGCAATTAATAGGTTCAAGAGCAAATGTCGTTATGAAAGATAATCTAATATATAATTGCTTAAACAATCAGTGGACAGAAGTCTTTCACTATAACACAATACAATAATGTACACTGTAGATGTTGAGAAATGGGAGAATTTGATGACGAGAGGAAAAATAAACAAATATATACTTTTTTAAATATATAGATCAATGTATAGTCATTACTTACATCATTAGAGAAAGTTCTATAAAATCATAATTAAGATTTTTATCAAAATCATAAAAAAACACAGGCAATTTGACCACATGACTGGGAGCAATTGAGAACACTTTGAGTATATGGAACGAGATGTTAGTGCAAGTTCTATAATCATAAAGATCTTTATAGCTGCTGCATCCATGTGCGTATACATGTGGATATATCTATAATTATATACTAAATGAAAGGTTTGAATTACAAAAACATGTTTTAAACCCACTTCAGTTTTTTTTTTTTTTTTTCTTGGCAATAACTAAATTAAATCATAGCCAAGATTTTAGATATTTCAAAACACAGGAAGGTTTGAACCTAAAGTATTTTGAGGTGTCGTCTGTGATTTCATAGATGATGCCATAAGGCATATAATAAGACTGCTCATATAACACGCAGCCAACTACACTTGCATCAGCCTACTGCCTTGATCACTGCCATCTTGCATCTGTCACACCCCTGTCTCACACACACCCTTGCCTATATTGTAAGCTTTTGGAGCAGGAACCTTAGCTCTGTTTCACCAAACTATCAGCTGATCCATGTTTGTTTGTCTCTACTTTACTAATTTACTAATTGTACCCACTGCACTTTAGTCTACTTTATTCTACTAAATCAAAATCAGCAATCACAGCTCTACACAACTTTCTCCCCTATGTCAGTAATTCTATAGAAATCTCTTCTTGTGGAGCATACATTTTAATTCTTGTCAATTGAAATTAAGACTGGGTACGTAAATAACATTTTCAGTTGAAAGAATCTATGAAAACATATTATCTATTGAAGAGATAATCTGCAGAGAACCTGTGGGGAATGATTCGTTAAATGTAAGGGCCTTCTGGTATAGTGGAGGACTGGGGTTCGTGTGCTTATTTTCTCATCACTGCATACTATTTTTACAAGTTTTCTCTTCAAGTCTGTTCCTGTACTCTTTTCAGTTGGCAACAAAACCTATGAAATAGTAAGTTTAGTACTATACTCTGATACACAATCATTAAAGGTACAGCATTTGTTTTTGGAACAGACTGTTTCTCGTCAGAAGAACATTTTAACACACAGTGTGATAGTCACAACAAGCACAACAGACTGTTACCCTTTTCTGCCCATACTTGTTAATTTTTCACCAACTGAAGAACCATATGGGTTTCTGCAGTAATGATGATGTTAATGAAAACTGGCAGTTTTTCTGCACTTTGCTCTGCAAAATAGTCTGGCATGCCTTGCTTACCAGTGTCTAATAGTTTGTTTGCACAATTTATAAATCCATGACATAATGAAGCTATTGATTGTACTGGATGGCTTATAAATTTTGAGCAAGACTTCTAGATTAGTTTTCATACTTATAAATTAAAGCTCCGACATATAAATCAGTCTCAGGCTGCCAAATTAATCTAGAATAAGTTATGGGTACATAAGACATTTAAAAAGCAGTGATAAATCTGTGCATGCAGAATAAGCACATTGTTGTTAAGAAATAAACACATCACTTGTACAGAAGTTCATACGTACAGGATGGATTAAACAAACCAGTCATCTGGCTACTTACACAAAAACAAGAAAGATGAATGCTACTTGTAGTCATCTATCGCACAAATTGTTTTCTGGTCTAAATTACGTACTTACTGTGTAATGAGGAGATAACTCACTGGTTTTATTAAGGTAAAGGTTTATTTAATGTGCAGAGGCTTCAAGTGCATTGGCATAGAGGAAACAGTAAAGCATTGCCCCTCACACTAATGCTGCATGTTACTTTATTTGAGAAACAGATAGACTAAATATGATTCATAGTAAAGATACCAAAAGTACAAGTGCTGCTACCAAGAATTAAATCATTTTAGTTTTTTTCATCATAATACAAACAATTAAAAGTGTTTTAATGTATAATGTATCTAGAACGTGGTATGTTATAAGTGCCCAGAAACTGATGAGCGAGAAATTTGGTTATTTAGTTGTCACACTGCTCTCTAATTTGAATGAGTTATTTGGATGTCAACCTGCTCACTCTCTAATTTGAATTTTTTTGACCAATCAGATTGCTCAGATTGAAAGATCCCTCAATCTGAGCAATTTTATTGGTCCAAAATATTCAAATTAGAGAGTGGACAGGGGAACATCGAAATAACCCATTCTGATTGTCTGAAATATGATTGACATCTATTTCAGCCTATCCGAATACTCCAATCCCTTTTTAAAGGGGTCAGACCTTTTCTTTTTTTTTTGGAGGGCCTTTTCCTGGCCCAGAAGAAGAGGACTGGACACTCTGCAATCAATATGGGTAGCCCGCATAGTCAAGGCAGAAGATTTTGGACCAAAGTGTTGTGGATCTTCGCTGGAGGGTAATGTTGCGGAGGTAAGTAGTATTATTAACTCTTTATTTTACAGATATAAGGTATTTTTTTATTTTAATAGTGTTTCATTTTGTGTGTATTTTTTCATGTAAGTCTTTTATTGTTTGTACTGTAAGCCTTTTTTTTACTTTTGTAATGTATTTTTTTGTAATTTAGCTTTTTTATTTTTGATCATTAGTGGGGGCAGTTATTTTTTGTAATTAGTGGGATTTTTATTGATTTAGTTAGTGTGGGGTTATTTAGTTAATTGGGTTGTGATTTAGTTAATTGGGTTGTGATTTAGTTAATTAGTGGGGTTAATTTTTATTTCTTTGTTTATTTGAAATAGATTAGTGTAGTGTAGTGCTTTTACTTAGTGGACCCTCATGACACTTAGGGTGTTTGTTTTTCCCATGGGGGTCTCTATAGACCCCCATGGTATTGTAGGGACTAATAGTTGTCCCATAGAGGTCTATATAGTCTCCCAAGCATGGATTTTAATGGAAGGATTCCCGAGGGCATGCTGTTAGGGCTTTCTATTGGCTCCTAGAGACATTTTTCATTCGTAAAGCTTATTTGGGAACCTCCCACACTGAAATCTATTGCTGACAAGTATTTACAGATGTGGACTAAGCTCCAAAACTTGTGGGAGCAAAATATATACATACAAGTGTAACTTGGGGAAATAAAAGTTCCCGCAGCCAACCCTAACTTAGAGCACTTGATTTACATGGAGGCCTAAGTTGTTTATTTTCTCTAATAAACTGTAAATCTTGTTCCATACAATATGTGAGCAGAACAACTAGATCTTTAAAGTCACAAATGAGAGACAACATACAATCGGTTACATCTGAATATAGTAATACTCTAGTTTAAGAACCAACATTAGGCGGATTCATATTTCATGAAGTTCTAGGTCAACAACTTCTTTGTGGATTTTTAAATTATATAAAATAATCCCCTAGGCTCTGAAACGGTGGTTTACAACCTTTTCAATCTGTTGAGAAATACCAAACCATGAGTGGGTAAAAACTGAAGTCTTCTAAGCAGATATAGACTAATACTCCGTGCAAGTTTTCAATCTTTTTAGTTTCTTTAGAAACAAACAATATAAACTTTTGATTTTAAGCTCAAAGAGAGGGTCCTACATTTTTTTTAAATCTGTTATTTTGTTTTTGTCTTGTACTTAATCTCAGTATAGCGCTATGGAATATGTTGGAGCATTACAAATAAAATATAATAATTAGTAAGAATTGACAATTCAGTTCAACTAGTATAGGGCCCCTATTAAGTTCCATCCAATTAAACTGATCTGTAACTGTTGCCAATTTCAAACTTGCAACAGTTACAGATCGATTTAATTGAATAAGCCCACAATTACATGGCCAAAAGCCAAATCTGTAAACTATGTAACCATACATGGCATTTCAGGGCATGATCATGATCAATAAAGCAAGCCTGTAAGTAACGATTTAGGAACAGCCAATAGAAAATGAGACCTTCATCATGACATCAGTAAAACAACGTGAATCAATTAGTGTTTAGACGTCCGATATGCGATCAGGCTCGCAATGCAGCAATTTAAAAATCAATAAAAATGAATAAAGAAACTGTTATAGTCTATGTGGGTGGCCTGATATATATTAACTCCTTGATTCTCGAGACTGATATAACATGGAAATTAAATGCAAAAAAATATATTTTTTACTGCATATTTGTGAGCTTTAGACTGTTGTGCAATTAATTATAATGTCTTTCATCACTTTCCCCGTATTTTAGAGTCCAGCATTGTGTTTTTATTGGCTATTATAGTGTTAAGAACAGGTGTTTAACCCACTTGCCAGTCCTCTCTAGTACTTGTAAAAGTTTTTGCTACATTTGCCATTTGTGGTTTGAAGGCAATTGCGGGCTTGGGGAATTGTTGCAATAAAATCACAATTTGGGATTTTAGCGATTGTAACATTTATGGGCTTGAAAGATCAACGGCTTAGATGGGTCGGAGTTACAATTTTGACAACCGTAGGAATTTTCAGACTGCAGCTCGCAAAAAGATTGCGAAATTGCTTTGGGGCCATTATGTTTAGCCACATTTATTTCAAGTCTGAAATTCACTAGCTAAATGATTACTGTAGACTAGAAAAAACATGTTTGGAAAGCATACAATAAACTATCAACTTTAGCAGCTATGTAAGTAATGAGCATAAAAACATCACTTTAGCATGTGCATAGAAGCTGCCATCATAGGGGGAAATTACAGAGCAGGGCATGCAGGGCTTGCAAGTAAACTTGCAGGCTGCCTCTACTGAGCCTACTGAGCCTGAGGAAGGGGGGAGTTAATTTTAAGTTTTAAATGGCTATATTAGATTAATTTGATGTTATGTATGTCTAAATTATTTTACATCTGCAACAGTTTATTATTGCTTGGGGTAGGGCATCTGCTGTGCTGACTCTCTGTGACCCTATGGACCGCGCTCACCAGGCACATCTGTCAGCCACTGCCCCTCTGAGATCCATCAAGCAAACGCTCATTGCTTCAATGATGTCAACTATCCATCTAAGCCTCCTCCATCTTAGCCTTCTTTGTGTGTTTTCAATTTTCCCAACATCAGATCGTACTCTAGGGAATCCTATCTTCTCATGAAATGGCTAAAATATTTGAGCTTTAGCAGAGGTAAATATTTGTCCTAAACGTGCTTGCTTTTTCCATTATCCAGCAGACACTGACAATCTCTTCTGCCTCTGCCTCTGCAAAACCTGGCTTCCATATCTGGTAGTTCTCGGTCCATTTATTATTGGAGCCAAGCTTGCAGGATTTTAAGCATTACCTTGCTGTCATGTGAAATTAGTGCAATTGTTCAATAATTGGAGCACTCTTTGGCACTGCCTTGTTTTGGAATTGGGATATAGACTGACCATTTCCAATCTACCATTTCCAATCCAATTTTATTGGCATAAGGCAAGCAACACATTCACAGCATCATCTTTTAGGAGTTTTAACAGTTGAGTTGGGATTTCATCAACTCCTGCAGCATTGTTGTCAGCAGGTATTCCTAGGTTCCATTTCCCTTCATGCTATAAGATGCCTGGGTCCAGCTTATTGGACACACTATTGATGTCATCAATGCTGTTAAGATCCTTCCTGTATAGATCTTTTGTGTATTCCTTTCATCTCTTCTCTATCTGATCTGCTTCTATTTAGTTGCTGCCATTCTTGGGCCCCATTCTAATAGAATATGTAGCTGGGCAAAACAGCTTTTGGGGGAGCTTTTTTTGCGCAAGCTACTTATCCGTTTCAATCCAATTTAATGCTGCAAAAAACAATGTTATCAGGGGACCACGAACCAGAGATGTGTTACTGCAGTCCTAATGCACTATGGACATCATGCAGACTGCTGCATGAGATCCTGAACTGTAATTTCAGCACTCTCCCTAGCAGTGCTGCTGAAAAAAACAATCCTACCCATCCATCTACATAAACCCCATCCAATGGCAGGGAAAGGGTTAAAATCATAAGAGATCAGAAGGGGCTTTAAGACCACATTGCCAAACAGTCCTACAAGCCCAGGGATTCCCTTGTTCCACCACTAAAGGGAACTCCCAGGGATTTCCTACTCCCCAATAAAAACTATACCCTTGGGTTCTATTGATAACCCCATGGCACCTTATCATCGACCCATGCCACAAAGGTGCTTAAAGGACCCTTGTGTCACCTAAATACTAACCCCAACCACAGCGGACCATTCTTAATATAAAAACAAGACTTAACTTCCTCTTGAAGGCATTACTATGATTTCAAATGAACTCTGCACCTTCTCTGAGGATTGTGTTTAGTTCAACCGTTTCGTGAGTCAGCATATTACTTGGTAGGCCTGTCAATTAGTGTATTTTACTTTATGCCAATGTATTTAATTAATAATCTGATAAAATTCAATAAATTGTACAGTTTCTAATATGAATGCAAGATTATCTCAAATTGCATGTGATACCTACATTACTGTATTAAATACTGTTTTACTTTCTCAAGGTACAAAGCTTCCTTGCAACATCATTTCCATAATTGCTGCCTAATAGATAATTAAAAGAGTGCCACTTATTGTAGCACTTTGAGCTGTGGAATCCTCTTCAGACAGGCATCTAATGAGTTCCTGACCTGCCCTTCTATAAAAGCAATCACTTAAGCAACATGTTTAGGTAAAACAAAAGGGACCGAACACATAGAATACAAATGAGTGCATGAAAATCTCCCTTTTAATAGAGGATGTTCTAAAACATGTTTCTTTAAAGTAGTCGGTGACCCTTAAACAAGCTAGTATTGCTTATAAACATGAGTGTAATACTTGGTCTACCCATTGGTGAGCTGGGCAGGCTAAACTTTAATAATATTTTTTTATTATTTCTAAAATACATGTACATTTGTTCTACAGTAGTGTTTAAAAAAGCCTGTAGTTTGGTACGAATATTAATAGGAATAAAAGAAAGAAACAAAAGGGCATTTTTTAGAGCAAACCTTATATTTAACTGACTATGGCCCCTATTCAATTGAGCATTTGTTAGTTACTGGAGCCTGTAATGAAATTACTATTTAATTGGCGTCTTTTAGCTACCTGCAAACGATCTGATGGTTACAGGCTGAAAATCCTGCGGTTGTTAAAATTGTGACTCCGACCCACATAAGCCTTTGATCGTTCAAGACCGTAAATGTTACGCAAATCGCTATTCAATTGCTACAATTCCTTAAATATAGAAGACCACCCTACGAGTATCAGATAGGACTCGCAAGGGGTTAAACACGTAATCGTAGCACTGTAAATTCAATACTTCTCTTTAAAAGACGGGAAAGTGATGAAAGACACTAGAATTAATTGCAGGACAATCTCAAGCTCACAAATCTGCAATCAAAAATATATTTTGTTTACGTTTAATTTCCATGCTATATTGATCCCAGGAATCAAGGAGTTAATGCATATCAGGCCACCCACATGGACTAGAACAGTATTGTCATTCATTTTTATGATTTTGTACATTGCCCGATTGAGAGTCTGATCGCATATTGGACGTTTAACCTTCATGTTTCACTGACGTCATGATGACGGTCGCATTTACTGTTGGGTGTTTCTAAATCAGTCGTTATGGCCTTGCTTAATTGATCATAATCATGCTCTGAAATGCTACATACGGGTGCATGGTTTATGGTTTAGGCTTTCAACCAGGTAGCTGGGGGCTTAATCAATTGAATCACTCTGTAACTGTTGCAAATTTCAATTTGCAATTGAATGGGGGCCTATGTGTCATGGGGATTCCATCTTTGACTGCTTGTCTACCTGTTATGCCACTGGGGTTCACTCTTCTGTTGATTCTAATGGCAAGTGTACAATGTGAGGTGGCAGTGCTTCACCAGAACTGAAAAGAGATCCTATCTGTCTCCATGGTGCCTCCTATTCCTTCTCAGTTTCTAATCCTGCTCAAAACAAAGACTAAATGTCTGCCATTATTAAAGCAAATTGAATACAATATTAAAGGCTGTACATATCTAATTTAATATTTAATAAGAAGCACAATACTTTTGCACATATGAAGTCAATATTTTCAAAACAAAAATGACACTTCAGTGGTTCTTTAAATATGATATACTATAATAATTTGGGATGATCAAGTTCAAGCATTGGCACTGGAACACAATTTTAAGGCCATGCTAGGAAAGGTATTTACGCAAGATTACAAATAATGTATATAGTGGGTGAAAATAACATGGACATTAAACATTTGCCATGTTTAAGAGCAAAGTAAATCTTGCTAGCTGTGTTAATCACCCATCCCAGAAACACTGCAGGAGAACTTCTACAAGTGACTGCTGCAAGACAGAGCCGAAAATTACAGCAATCTTTTACACTGATTTTTGCACTGGCAAAAGATTACAAGTCACTCCGTTAGACCCTATGCTAATAAGATTTTATGGGTCACTTGCAAAATAGGGCTGTGATATAACTGCAAAAAAATGAAGAAAATATGAAAGGTACCAAATACCACTCACAAATGGTTTACTTCCTACACTGAAATCTCTTGTGGACAAGGCAGGATTTACAGATGTGGACTGAGGGCCATAATATTGTAACTGAAAAGATTAACATAAAAGTGTAAGGTAAGGAAAAAATTCTCCTGCAGGGTGTACTGCAAATTACATTGCCCGATTACCATGGTCTCCATTGCTGGGAAGAATTCCTACCACTGGACACTTAAGTATTACTTTATTACCCATATCTTATAAACTAGGTGGTGGGGAAAGAAAGCTTCATTTTTATTATGCCCACCACTAATAAGTAAAGAGGTAGGCAGGAGAGTCTAAAATCTCTCTTCCTTTAAGGCCGGGCTGGGGAAGATTTTTTCTGCCAAGGGCCATTTGGATATTTATAAAATCATTTGCGGGCCATACAAAATTATTAGCTTAAAAACTAGCCTGCTATATTTGGTCAAACATTTAATGAACTCATCCATTGTCTCTCTCTCTTGGTCCTGTATCTCTCTGTCTTGTCTCTCATTCTCTGTCCTGTGCCTCTCTCTCTGTCCTGTCTCTCTCTCTATTCTGTATCTCTCTCTATTCCCCTCCTTAACAACTTCTGACGCTTGCACAGGGATGGAAGGGCCAGACCAAATGATTTTAGGGGCCTTATACGGCCCACGGGCCTGACATTCCCCACCCCTGCTTTAGGGGATGACAGTGTTAATAGACAGCTGCACTTGATAGCAGAGAAGGGTTTTTGTAGGATGCTTGATAAAAAGCATTCTAGTTCCAAAATGATACTAGCTGTTTGGGATGAAAAAACCCTCCATCAGTGGAGACAATGTAATTGGTTGTATGGTATTGTTGGGTCAGTCCTAAGCAGTGTAAAAACTGTGTCTTTTATGAACAAGGGAAAGAAACAGGCCATATTTTATCAAACCATGAGTTAAGTATTGAATGACCATACTGTGATCATACTGTTTCGTTGAATGTAATATATATATATATATATATATATATATATATATATATATATATATATATATAATATGACAAAGTGATGAAATGTGATATAATGACAGAGTGATACAATGTGATTCTGTTAGCCACATACATTACAAAGTTCCCTTTACCCAGGAGGTCTGAAACAGTTACTTTGATTAGCAGCACCCGAGTACTGCTGAATTAAGACTTCTACTGGAATTTGGGTGGGACCATTCGGACTGCAGCTGACAGCCAATGAGCAATCTGTAGTAAAGTGAAAACCTGGATTTCTGAAAAATACAGGTCAGCCAAAGTAAACAAACTATTGTACTTTTTTTTTTTTTCTGCTCCACCAAGATTTGGCTAGATGAGAACACATAGTTAGGGAGCTATCTAAAAGAGCAAAAGTAGTGCTCTGGTGGGAGCTTGTCCTGTTATTTTCTTTGATTTGTTTTTGGGTGTATTATTTTGGATCACTGTATTGTGTTCCTCCATCAAAATGCTAAGAAAAAAAGCAAAATAGAGCACGAAGCAGAGAATAATTGCATATAAAAGTGAAAGTTTTCTTTCAACAAATCTGTTTATACAGTTCTGTGCATTTAAACCATTACAAGATATAGTGAAACACAAATTCCAGGGAGAAATAAAATGCTTAAAGAAATGTAACTCCAAAACTAGATCATATCAATGTATAAGTAGGTTTAGTTCTTAAACTTCAGTAACTAATATGATGTGCAAAAAGTGTTAGTCAAGCTGTGTTTAAAATCCTGGGTGGTTTTACCCTCTGATCAGTACATTTGACAGCTAGAAGTGTATGTGCTTTTATCCTGCCCCATAACAACATGCCCTTGTGTGGTGTCTGTGAAGTGAGACTAAATTGAACATTTTATTATCCAGGACAGCAGGGTAGCTGGTAGTTCGATGCCTCTTGTTTTAAGCATACTGCATGTTCTGAGATACTAGCTTGTAGAACTGAAACAATTTGATATTCATGGTAATGAATGGTAGCTTTCAGCTGATGCTCACTGTATGCAGGCAGAGGGAACTGGCATCATTAGAAGTCTTGGCTTCACCTCCTTCGTGTCATAAAGAATTCATGTCACTCGTAATATAATTTAAAGCCTTGATATGATAGGTGTTCTCAGGCTATAAATTGTCACCATCTGGAAATCCCACTTATTGGGAAGAGGGAAGTATTGAGTCCTTTGCTGCTTTTTTTCTTATGATCTAGTATTAATGAACACAACATTTGAACATTCTTAGATCTGCTAAATAGCAGAAAGTAGGGCAAAATAGTTTACAATTTTTATGAAACAGAAAATATAAATTATATATAAGAATTTGGAGGAGTTCTATATACCAGAGATTTTTAGCCATAGTGGAACAATGTTCAGCTGAGTGTGTCCCAGAGCCTAGGACTGCACATGAAGGGTCTGTGATAATTCAACAGTTTGTTGAGAAAGAAAGTTTCTCTCAATGTTCCTTGTAGCTGATGTCAATAACTTACAGAGTGCCACTGGTAGTTTGAGCATGTGCTTCCCTACTAATTTAATGATATTAGAAGATAAGGATAACACAGAGAAGTAGGGTTTTATTGTCAGGACATTAGCTCAAAATCCCTTTTTTTTTATTTATTATTTTTAAAACATAAGCAATTGCAGAAATCTTTACATTGGCCTGTAGTTTAAATTTAGAACATAGCTGGAAGCTTTTCTGTATCATTTAAATTAAAAGCAGCACAATTGTTGTGCTATATACTTTGTATACTAAATTATTTAATAATACAGGTATATCCCATTTAATGCTACCCCTTTGAGCGTTGATTCAATATAGCGCTCTTTCTCCCTGTAATTCCCTGCTTAGTACAACACCTCACAATAGCTCAGTTTTTGAACATCAAAGCCTCACAATAGCTCGGTTTTTGAGCATCAAAGCCTGTTTTGTGCATGAAATCCCCTCTCAGCATGGCCTGATTACCCATTAGGCCAACTATGCAGCTGCCCAGGGGCGCTTTCCTGTGAGGGGCGCCACTTCTTAAAAAAAAATGGTTCCTGGCTTAAAAAAATTAAATGTTGCAGTTCATAGACTGGCTACTATGGGGTAATCACCTAGAACAAGACAATTACAAGAGGAAGGGCGACTTACATGTACAGAAAAGGCCAAAATAGGTCAGTGCATACCTTGGGTACTGACTTGCAGGGGCTCCTCCACTTCACTGCCTAGGGGCTCCAAAAAAGTAGATACAGCCCTGCCTCTCAGTGCTCTCTATGGTGATAAAATGCCCTGCTTAGCTTTCTTTTAACATAGCGCTCCTGCATGCAGGAACACATGTGGAGCGCTTAAAGGGTATTGCTATATTTTTAACATTTCATTCAGTTATAACAGATAATGCTTGGCTAGTTATACAATCTGTTTTTTTGTGTTACAAAGTTGAAACCTGAGAAATACTACAGAATGCTCACAGCAATGCAATCGAGCAGTCTAATCTGCAGTATTGTAAAGAGGGCTTGGACATATTAGGCCTGTTAAAATTCTCACTATGTATTTTTTTCTTATCAAGGATTTTAATGGGACTATTTACCATGGCTTCACATTGAACAAGACTCAAAGCTGTGTTAAGATTTTTTTGTTGCTGAAAGCGAGAGGTTTTGGTAATAGCTTTAGCTTTTGAGGGGGCAAAAAGAAAAAAACATTAGTGTATTGTATAGTTCAGAAATAGTTTCATAACCGCAATAATTTATTGTTTAAGGATTGTGCATAGAGATTAATAGGCTAATGTGAGCTTTGACATATTATAAATGAACTTGGCTATCATGAGAGAAAATTAATACTAATATTCAGCTAAGTGAGAAAGATCTCTTGCTAAGTACACAGTGAGTAATTCATTTAACAAGACCAAAGTGAAACTTTCAGTAAGTAAAAGTTAATTTGCTTAGACCTTACAGGGTGATCTCTTAGTACTAAATTGATTGAGTCCCTTTTTTAAATTGTTTTCATTAAAGGGTTTATACTATAGCCTATACATCTAAAAATAACCACATATAATAGTTGTGGATATATGGGCCGTTGGTCCCGCTTTGCAAGCCTTGCAAAGCGAGCAGTTGACGCCTGCAGCACAAGGGACAGGCTGCAGTGAGCGCCGAAGGCACTCATTGCATTGCGAGACTCGCAAAGTGAGGTGAGCAGTTGAGGCACGCAGGGCTTAGGCTGCAATGAGTGCAAGTTAATAAGAGGCATATTTAGCATTTATTCACAAAAGAAAATCGGCTAAGCAAGAAAACAAAATAGCTGGTGCTAAAACATAACACGCTGAAAACGAGGCAGAGGCACGAAAAAGGCAGAGGCACAAAGGTAATAAAAACCTAAGTGAACCCAGAAACACTTACACCAACAACACAAGGCACGTGTGGGATAGAAAAAAAAACAAAAACATTTTGTAAAAAGCAAGCCTATGACTTGGAAACACCCACATTAAGTACCTAAAATGGCAAAAAAACACTAAATTGCGCATGTGCAACTTTGTCCTCGAGCTAACTCTTTCTATATACTGCAGACTTTCCAGAACTTTCTCAGTTTCTCCTCAGATGATCAACTGTGTGCCTGCACATTCTCTGTGGACAAATTTTATGAAGAGATTGTTAACTCTTTATGATTTTTCACAAATACATTCACAACTAATAGGTAAAGTAATATTAATTATTAAGTTATTAATTGATTATTTAGATTGTTAAAAAAAACTTACACTATATATTAATTTTAAAGATGATGACACTGAAAGCTGTATTAGATGATTTATTATTATTTATTAATTTAATAATTTAAACCCTGAGAACTTAGGCAATGAGCACCAAAGGCGCTCATTGCCGGCGAGCCAATAACCTCGAAGCAATTAGAAAAAAAAAATACGAGACGCGGGAAAAAGATACAAGACGCAAAAAATTACGAGATTAGCGGCCGAACAAAAAAACAGAAAAACACACTAGCTACACCCCAAAAAAATACAGAAACATCACAGACAGCATGGGGCAACAGCCAGGACGTCTGTGAGTGAGGTGGAACGTGAATTAAACTCGATTTAGATGATTTTCGCAAGGAAAAAAATGGCAGCCGAAAAAAATTAAAGCAAGGCTTCACGACCCGTAAAAAACAGCCAGCCACGTATGTGGTAGAAAAATACTAATAGGAAGGACGGAAAATAACCACGGAACGTTTAAAACATAGACTAAGGGCGCCATTTTACAACACTAAGTTACGCATTTACACATTAACATTGTGAAATGGTGGATTTGCCGCCTAAAACAACGGTTTTGTCTAGCACACGCAGCCTATATCTAGGGCACACTTGACACAGAACTGACACTTTCTCCTCAGGTGATGAAAGTCTGACTGGACATGTTCTGCTGCCGGAAAATCAGAAGAGATTGTTAGCTATTCAGGATACTGATTGATGAATATTAAATTAAAAAAGGTACAGTATATTAATAATCATTAATAATTAATTAATTCATTAATTATTAATAAAATAATAATAATTGAGGAAACAAGAATTGATGCTTGATTTAGTTTAGCAATACTTTCATGCTAACCTGTTTGTAAGATATTACTTCATTGAATAATTAATAATGTACTTAAATTAATTAATTATTAATTAGTAATCATTAAGAAAAAAAGGTTAACATTTATTAATACATGATTAATGGAAAAAAAATGCAAACACATTTACACATTGATTCATTCTTTATTAATGTACATCATTTAATTAATTAATTAGTAGTAATCATTATAAACCCCCCAAAAAATAATAATTTTACAATGCCCTGTAGTTTAGGAATATATTAATGCTTACATCTTTATAATATATTTAGTCAATGATTAATTGATTATTAATGTACATTAATTTATTAATTTGTAATTACTTAGATTAAAAAAGTGAAAAAAAGGATCAAAAACTAAATGTATATTTTAGGATGCACTGACATATCTGTGATGATGCAGATTGCCTAATAGGGATTAATTCAAATATTACAAATGCTTTCAATTTTTTGACAGTTTCAGTGACGCTGCAGCTGAATCAACACAGAGAGTGACGTTTGCAGCCCGTTTTACAGGTATTTCATTAAATTATGTTCTTGGCAAAAAAAAAGGATTTAAGTCTTCTTAGTTGGAATTGATGACAGTTATTGATTAATTAATGTATATTAATATATTAATTAATTAATAATTAGTAATCAGGACCAAGAAAATGTTTTTGTTTAACAATACATTGATGAGTATTGCTTTTATGTTTTCCATCTATGCTAATAAATCTGTGTTGCTGCTGATTGACTGATAGGGATGAAGCAACATATTACAAATTATTTTTATCTTATTGGACAGTTTCAGCGTACCTGCAGCTGACTGAACACAGAGAGTGACGTTTGCAGGCATTCAACAGCATAAGGTATATAATTAAATTATATTCATAGAGCAAAAAAATAAATACATTTTTTATTTTGAATTGATAACACTTATTGATTAATTAACCTATATTAATGTATTAATTAATTAATAATTAGTAATCATTACAAAAAAAAAAAAGTTTGATTTAACAATACATTGAGGAATATGCTTGTATGTTTTGCATCTATGCCAATATATCTGTGTTGCTGGTGATTGACTGATAGGGATAAAGCAAAATATTAAAAATGATTTAAATCATTTTTCACAGTTTCATCGGATCTGCAGCTGCCTCAACACACAGAGTGACGTTTGCCGCCTTTGAACACCATAAAGATCACCTGGACAGGTATATCATTTAATTATGGAGTTAGGGAGTTAGGGAACAAAAAAAGGCTACATTAAATGTTGCTAAAATGGATAACAGTTATTGATTAATTAACATATAACAATGTTTTAAATAATTAATTAATAATTAGTCATCATTTAAAAAATAAATACATGAAAATGCAATAAAAGTAAGAACAATTTTTTTTACATGCACTTATATATCTGTCTTACAGCTCATTTATGTGCATTTTTTTAAATATTAATTAATAATAAGGTAAAAAACAAGATGAGGTTAGAAGACTTTAGAAAAAAAGGTACATTTTACTAAGCACTTAAATATATGGAGTTCATTCAATCAATGTACCTGACTGAAGACAGAGAGTGAATTTGCAAGGATTTAGACATTTGGCATGCCCTTATGGTTTAGGATTGATGACACTTAATGATTAATTCAGGAAAGTATTTTAGGGATTCATAGGGAGCAATATAACCACATAGCATATTATTTAAAATGAACATTTTAGGGACTGAACATCTATACAAGAATAAAGTTTTAATAAAAAAAAAAAAAAAAAAAAGTTGTTTATATAGTGCCAGATTGCTTGGAACAACTTGCAAATAAATTAGGTTTTTAGGATGTCATTTTGCAAAAAAAAAAAAAAAAGGAAGATGAATGAGTGTTAGAGATTTTAATTGGTCATTACATAAAAAAAAAAGAGAAAGATAGATATATGTTTAAGTAATTACGTTTTAAAGAACATCAATTAGACATCATATCTACATTCATTGCATCTTTAAAAAAATGGAACATTCTTTTAGAACACATCTATACTTTGATAATAGCTGTTTATGTTGGATCATCTTTATGACAATATAAGTAACTTTTTAGGTTTAACATTAATCTCATTTTTGGATTAATTCACTAACGTATATTCATTTAGTAATGAATTGATAATTCAGTAGTCCTAAAATAAAATAAAATGCTTAATATATATATGTGCAGCCCTTTGCTATTTAATGTATGTCAATAAAAAACTCCAAAAATGGTTTAATTTATTGCATCGAAAAAAAGAAAAAGATTTTAAAATGTTTGCATTCTTTAATTAAAATCCTATTTACTTTTAGATTGAAACCAGCTACAAACAATATGAACCGAAACCAAAAAAACAAAAAACTTACACCTCTATTTACAATTACAGATTACAATGGCGGAAAATGGAGAAGACAACATTGAATGCAAAAGAAAAATGGCAAGGGAAAGGAAGCAAAGGTGGAGAGATGCACAATCATCTGAAACTTCCCAACGCATAAGAGAAAAAGACCGACAGACACTTTTAAATAAAAGAAAAATTAGTAAGAAAGCACAAAGTGAGTGTGCTGGGGCTTCAATGAAATGAAAAAGTAAACTAAAAAAGGTCTGTGAACCATTGCCCAATGATACTATATTGCCTATTGATACCAATGTTCAGACACATGACACCAATGTAGATATAGAAAGTTGCAGTGATATCTATGTTGAGGAAGTGTATGAGAATGTGTTTATTAGAGCACTAAAAATAGACACTCATTATTGTGGATTACTTAATGTTGTTTGTCAGTTTTGTGGGGCCTATCATTTTCTAAAGGAAAGACCCACTGACAGAGATTTCATTAGTTGCCGTCAGAAAGGAAAGGTAAGACTTCCACAAAGACACCAATTTCAGATTACTTACAAAGTATCATGAGCGATCCAACATTTCCAAATTATACCAATTAAAAAAAAACCATAAGATCTTTTAAAAGTGCAATTTAATTTGCTTCATTGGGTGCCACATTAGCAGAAAATGTCCCAGGACATGGTCCTTACTGTTTTAGAGTTCAAGGACAAATTTACCACAAACTTCACATTTACACCCACAAGAAGGAGAGCAAAGGCAATTTGCACAGATATATGTCTTAGATACAATGGAAGCTGTTGAACAAAAAATGACACTTACAGAAAATAAACAGTGTTTGCGCATAGTCTTTGAACAGCTGTATAAAATTATGGCCAACAACCCATACACTCAAGCATACAAACAATTAGCACAGCTTGAAAAAGAACAACAGGAACATGCTCAAAGACATCAATTGACAATGCCAAGAGTAAATATGGTGTTAAAAAGAGATTGCAACAATGATCAAAGACGGTATAATTTACCAACAGTAAATGAGGTTGCCATGGTCTTTAAAAATGAAGATGGTGAACCACCTTTTCAGCGGGATATTAGAATATATCCACGCGATGAAGAACAACCTTTTATAAACATAAATATATTAAGTTGTAATTTAGATCCAATGACATATCCCATTTTCTTTCCAAATGGTGAACCTGGATGGGTACCAAAATTACAATTGCAAAGTTATCCCAATAGTAAAGTTCGTGTTGGATGCAATATTTCTATGCTGGAATATAAAGTGGCACAAACTGCTATTTGGGATTCTTTTAATCCAATTTTAAGTGGGGGCAAACTCACACAACAATGGATTACTGATTCCTATCTACAAGTCGAAGCAAATAATCTAAATTTCATATCATTTCAACAAAATAAGCTTCGAGTAGAACAGTATTGTGGATTTATGAATTATGTCGCTGAATTGGCTACAACAGAGACATTCCAGCTGGAACAGCAATTATTTTGCCATCCACTTTCCAAGGATCTCCTCGCAATATGTGAGAAAGATATAATGATGTCATGGCTATTGTCACACAATTTGGCAAACCAGATTTATTCATTACATTCACATGTAATCCTCAATGGTCAGAGATAAAGGAAAGTTTGAATCTGGGACAAACTACTTCTGACCGACCAGATTCAGTGGCAAGAGTATTCTAAAACAAACTCAATTCATTAATACATGATATAACTAAAGCACAGTTATTTGGAAAATGTGTGGCTTTTGTTTATACCATTGAATATTAAAAAAATAGGACTGCCACATGCTCACATACTTTTAATCCTGCAGGAAAAAGATAAGTTGAATACTGCAGATAGAGTGGATTCTGTCATTACTGCTCAATTGCCAGATCCAGAAAAATATTCAAAACTTTTTGAGATTGTTACACACAGAATGATTCATGGGCCATGTGGAGATATGAATCCTAATTCACCATGTATGGAAAATAAAAAATGTACAAAATAATTTCCTAAACAATTTCAAATGCAAACTTATGCTAATTGTGATGGATACCCTTTGTATAAAAGAAGTCAAGGACAAACAGCTATTATCTGTGGACTAAAGGTTGATAATAGATTTGTCGTTCCATACAATCCACATTTGCTCATGAAGTACAATGCACACATTAATGTGGAAGCTGGCACTTCTATTAAATCCATCAAATATGTGTATAAATATATATACAAAGGATAAGATGCAGCAACTGTTGTTGTGCAAGGTGCTGCAAACGAAAAGGAAAATCCAATTTTACGTGACAAACTTTCAAAAGATTTAGATGCTAGCTATGTCAGTGCTCCTGAAGCAATGTGGCGGCCTCTGAAATTTGAGATGCATGATCGGTCACATGCTGTGTATCGTTTAGCTGTACATTTGCCACAAAGTCAGTTTGTTTGCTTTACTGCAGGCAATGAAAGAACTGCCTTAGCTCAAAGTGAACACCAAGATACAACACTTACTGCATGGTTTAAATTATACTGCCAGGATACGCAGGCCAGACAATTTTTATGCATTGAGATTCCATATCACTATGTATTTGTAAATGGTCTATGGCAACAACGAAGAAGAGATACACATAAAATGATATCACAAATTTATACCGCCAGTCTAAGGGACATTGAACGTTTCAGTTTAAGATAACTTCTTTTATATGTTCCCGGTGCACAAAGTTTTGAACATTTACGTACAGTGAATGACATAGTTTATGATACTGATGCATTTACTTTGCGGGAAACATTTAAATTAAATATGTCTAAATACTTCTTGAAACGTTACAATGAGCCAATAGCACTGTCAAAAACTTTAATGGAAATTCAAGAAATGTTGTTTGCTCATGGATTAAATTGGGCAAGTTTTAATTTGCCTGATCCAGGACTTATGGAAGACATCAACTTTAATGATTATGACACTGAGCTACAAAAACAAAAAAACTGAAGAAAAACTGGCAAATGTAAATACTTTACAGTTAAATGCATTTAATGCTATCACAAATGCTACAGATGATGAAATGGTCAAAGAACGTTATTTCTATCTAGATGGCCCTGGTGGACCAGGAAACTTATCTGTACAATTGTTTGATGAGTTACATTTGAGCACAGGGTCAGATAGCAATGCCATTTGCAACAACTGTAATTGCAGCACTTTTGTTAGATGGTGGTAGAACTGTGCATAGTGGATTTAAACTGCCAGTTCCCATTTTGTAAACATCAGTGTCAGATATTTGACTGAATTCTTTACAAGCCAAAAAATGGTAACAAAGTAAATTAATTATCATAGACGAGGCAACAATGATGTCATGTCATGATTTGCAATGTATTGATAGATTATTAAAATAAGTGATGGCTAATAATTTGCCATTTGGTGGAAAGGTAATGCTGTTAGGAGGAGATTTTAGGCAAACATTACCTGTTGTGACACATGAAAATAGAACTGATATCATTGAAACATGCATCAAGACAAGTAAACTGTGGAAAATATTTACACATCTAAAGTTAGAATTAAATATTAAATATCTGAAGGCCAAAATTAATTCAATGATTGGCTCATTCAAATTGGAGAAGGAAAACATCCACAAATACATGATTTACCCAATAATAGCATTGAAATTCCATCAACAATGGTTTGCAAGAAATCACTCATATCAGCAATCTTTCTAAACACTCTGAATAACGACGATTACTCAGACATTGCAAACAAAGTGATATTAACATCAAAAAATATAGATGCCTTGAATCTAAATAACGAAATTTTTAAATTCATCAACACACCATAAAATAATTATTACAGTGGAGATTCAGTTCAGGCTGGTGATAAAGACAGTGAATCAAATTTTAGTATTGAATTTATTAATTATTTAACCACATCTGGAATGCCACCACATGTTTTGCAGTTGAAAAAAGGGGCAATTGTCATGCTATTGAGAAATATGAATCCAAAAAGAGGACTTTGTAATGGGACCAGCTCAATTGTGCACGAGTTAAAAGATCATTTTATACATGCAGAAATTATGACTGGGACCCATAAAGGTGAATGAGTTTTTAGACCAAGAATTGATTTAGCTCCAAGTGAGAATGGTATGCCTTTTGTCCTTCAAAGGAAACAATTTCCAATTATCAAGGCATTTGCTATGACCATCAATAAATCCCAAGGACAAACCTTTAAGTCTGTGGGTATTTTTTTACAAGAACCTGTTTTTGCACATGGACAACTCTATGTTGCTTTTTCAAGGTGCACAAATCCAGATGCGATTCAAGTTTCAGTTGAAGACAACCCAAGTCAGGGTGATCTACTACACGCTTTCTGCATTTTTACAAAAAATATTGTGTACTACGAGGTTTTGTAATCACAGATAATAGTGGTTTAATTTGAAGGAAGAAATTGAAGGTCAATTGGCCTCTTCTTAGTGGAAAACTATTTCAGTTACAAAAATATGTCAACAATTTCAGAAAAATACAGTAATAACCAACATAAAAAAGGAAGAAAGGAAACAGAGGGGAAAAAAAAAGGACTTACATCATATATACATAAATAAAAGGCTAACGTGCTATTTGAAAGGAAAACAGTTTCAAGGAAAAATAAAAAAATGGAATGTCTTGGAAGTCAGTTTAGTCATGATTGGCTCCACAAAACAGTTAGTTTGCATTTTAGCAATTTTACAGTTTAAAATTGGATATGTTTCTTTCAGGTTTGTAAGCTTAAAAATATGTTTGAAAAGGATTGATAAGTTGATGCATTATTTTCATTAAGGTTTAATGTTAGTAGCAGTATCATCATTTCTTTAAAAATTAAAATGGTGCTTGATATATAGATTATTGATCCAGGGATGAATCCGATTGCCAGTTAATGGAGTCAGGAAGAAATTATTTTTGGACACTTTCAACAAATTTACAAAGTTGAAATTACATTTATTGAAGTTTGCCTTCCTCTGGATTCAATATTCAAGCTCAATATAGATTAAAATAAATTAAGGTTAACTACTTATTATCTTATGTTAATGTTTGCATTGTTAGCATTGTATGTTAAAAAGTTTTCAAAATGAATTTATTGAATGTTAAAAAAGATTTATGTCCTTTGCAGCAGAAATATTTGTTAACAAAATTCAATGTACAATTAAATAGAAAGCATTCATCCATGGAGTAATCCGAATGCCATTTAATGGGGTCAGGAAGGAATTCATTTTTTTCACCTTTTGAGACAATTGGCTAAAGTTGCAATGTTTGCCTTCCTCTGGACTTAATACCTATGTGTTTTAACGGGAGTTTAAATACCAGTTTATATGTTAAAAAGTATTCTGTCATGGTTGAAGAGACTCATTTACAAAAAGTTCAACGATTTCATGTTAGTATTGTTAAAAAAAAAGTTACACACTGTTTACAAATGAGTTGAATATTAGAAAACTTCATTTACTGGTTTACAATACGTATTCAGAGACATTTGTATATTAGTCTTCCATACATGATAATTACAAAGTTTGATATAGTTTAACAGTACATTGTTAAAAATAAAAATAAAAAATAAACATGTTTGTACTTTTTTGTAGATAAGAAAAAGATTCAGAGTGTTAGAGAATCACATTGTGTCACAAACAGCATTTCCAGATTTAAAATTCTATTGACCGTCTTTTTTTGATGGGCAAGTCGCTAGTTGGAATTTAATCAGTTCAACAGAACAGGTAACTACAGACATTATGATTTCCAAAAATTAGAGTTAGAGTGTGTGCATGAAGTAATTATTACAGGGAATATGCTGCACATTTCTATCATTACAGAAAGCATTAAGGAGAAAAAGATTACCGTAATTCTAAATTAACCTATCTGCCCAAAAAAATGATATATTTATGGAGGCTACTGTTGTTCTCAACAAACTACGATTAGGAATTACATATATTACCATTACATGGAATACAATGTTATTAATTTATTATGTTTAAATTATTGTACACATTGTCAGTAGATTCAGTAGAAATTGACATCTTTACAAAATTAGGTGAAAACATTCACAACATTTGAAAAATAACTTCCACAGCTTAGTACAAGTGGATTCCCCTGCAAGTAAAGGCTGATAAATTGCAGAGTGCACTAATTGTGCCCAGGTGAGAGGGTGTGGCTTGACAGTTAAACTAGTATAAAAGGTTTGTCAGCTGTTTTGGGGCTGTTTGCAAGTGGATTTAACTTACAAGTAAAGGGTGATAAATTGCAGAGTGCACTAAGAAGGCAGAAGTTAATATAAACAGGAGAAGGGGTGAACTTGTGAGCTTGCGAACATTTTTAGTATCAAGTGCAATTCTAGTAAAAGCAGAGGAGTTTAAATAATAGGAGGGACTTCAAACAAAAGGGAGGGCAGATTTATAGTGCAAAGGAGGAATACTTTATATTGCTCCATTGGAAAGGGGCGTGGTGCTCTGGGAGCACAGTCTATATGGCCTAGCATGGACGGTGGAGCTGGGGCTAGTCAGGATGTCCAGGGAGGTAGCTGGGTTATAGTTAGAAGGGGAATCAGGCGGAACAGGAGTAGGCAGGCCAGTTCTGAGTTGGCAAACACCAAGAGATTTGCCAGATAGAGCTGCTCCTTCTAACAGCCGGGAGAACAGTTCTACTGGAGGAGTGGGAGGGCAGAATAGGCAGAGCAAAAGACAGGTTTTAGTGGTAGGGACTCTATTATTAGACAAATTATTGGGAGGGGCTGGAAATGAACCAGCGGTCTTGGTACATATTGGTACCAATGACAAAGTTAGTGGAAGATGGGATGTCCTAAAGAATGATTTTAGAGAACTAGGTAATAAGCTGAAGGCAAGCACCTCCAATGTAGTATTTTCTGAGATACTATAAGTGCCACGTGCTAGCCCAGGGAGGCAGAAGGAGCTTAGGGAGGTTAATGCGTGGCTAAAGATGTGGTGCACTAAGGAGGGGTTTGGGTTTTAGAGCACTGGGCTGACTTCTCACTTCGGTACAATCTCTATAGCAGGGATGGATTGCACTTTAATGATTAGGTAGCTTTTGTGGTAGGGGATAGGATGTTAGAAAGGCTGGAGGAGTTTCGAAACTAGTAGTACTAGCTATAAGTAATGGGGTAGAAAGTGTAGACGGTATAAGGGAAGAATTAACAACGCATAGGGGAGGAGATGGGGGAGGGGTATTATAGTCAATAGGGAGGTAGTACTAAGTAACTCAAGTACAGTGGCAGGCACTTCGGATCTACAGACTCATAACATAAGTTGTATGCTTGCTAATGCCAGAAGCTTGCCAGGAAAAATGGGAGAGTTAGAATTATTAGCAGTTAATGAAAAATGGGATTTAATCGGCATTACCTAAACGTGGTGGGATGAATCTCATAACTGGACTGTTAATCTGTAAATATGGTTATAACCTATTTAGGAAAGATAGAGGCAATGGTAAAAGAGGAGGAGGGATTTGTCTGTATGTTAAGCCTGAATTTAAGCCTTTTGTCAGAGAAGATATTTATGGTGGACCTAGTGATAAAGTTGAATGATTGTGGGTAGAGTTAAATAGCGGAGCAGCAAGTTCCAAAAGAATATTATTAGTAGTATGCTATAAACCCCCAAATATAGCTGAAAGTGAGGAAATACAATTATTGTTACAGATTGGAAATGCAGCTATGGGCAAGTTCTAATAATGGGAGATTTTAATTACCCTGAAATAAACTGGATAAATTAGACCAGCAGTCCAGTAAGGGGAGCAGGTTCTTGAGTACACTCAGGGATCATTATCTGGTCCAGGTTATACAAGAGCCTACTAGAAATGAAGCTATCTTAGATTTAGTCATCACAAATAATATTGATATAGTATCAAATGTTGGAATAGGGTAACCTTTGGGAAACAGTGATCACAACACAGTCTCATTTGAGATTGAATTAAAAAAAACTAAATTTTAAGGGGCCAACAAAAACTCTTAATTTTAAAAGGGCAGATTTTAACGGTCTAAGGGCAGCAATACAGATTATAGACTGGGACAGAGAACTGGTAGGTAAAAACACTGAACATAAATGGACAACATTTAAATCCTTACTAAACATACATACACATTGGCATATACCATGTGGGAATAAAAGTAACAGGAGTAAATGCCATCCAATGTGGCTTAACAATTATGTAAAGATCAAGATATGGAGTAAAAAACAGGAACTTAAATTATACAAACAAGAGGGGACAGAGACTGCTTTACGGGAGTACAAGGAAATTAACAAGGCTTGCAAAAGCGCGATTAGACTGGCTAAAATAGAAAATGAAAAAATGAATTGCAAAAGAGAGTAAGACTAACCCTAAAATATTTTTTAAGTATATTAATGGGAAGAAGGCGAGGAAGGAAGCTATAGGAACATTACAATGTGACACAGGCCATATGAAAATTAGTGACCAGGAAAAGGCAGATGAGCTAAATAGGTTATTTTCTTCGGTATACACAAGGGAGGTACCAGTGGTTGGGACACTGCAATAATTGGTTAATACAGGAAGTAAAGGTTGGAAAAAATAAATGTTAATACAGCCCCGGGTCCTTATGGAATACATCCAAGGGTACTAAGGGAACTGGGTTCTGTAATAGCCAAACCATTATATTTAATTTTTCAAGATTCACTCAACACAGCGTCTCTACCAGTTGATTGGAGAAAAGCAGAGGTGATACCTATATTAAAAAGGGAGCAAGAGCAAATCTGAGGAATTATAGACCAGTGAGCCTCACTACTGTAGTGAGGAAGCTTTTAGAAGGGTAAATAAGGGATAATATACAACATGAATTTATGAGGGATAGGTCACGTCAAACAAATCTAATTAGTTTCTATGAGGAGGCTAGTAGGAACCTGGATAAAGGCAACGTAGTGGATGTAGTCTTTTTGGATTTTGCAAAGGCTTTTGATACAGTGCCACATGGGAGACTATTGTGCAAACTAAGAGATACAGGAGTTGCAGTAAATATCTGCTCATGGATTGAGATCTGGCTAAAAGACAGGAAGCAAAGGGTTGTTGTAAATGGAACATACTCTAATTGGACTAATGTGGTAAGTGGCGTTCCTCAGGGTTCAGTATTAGGTCCTCTCCTTTTTAACATATTTATTAATGACTTAGAGGTAGGATTGGAGTGTGGTGTCTCCATTTTCACTGATGACACAAAGTTGTGCAAAGTAATTAAATCAGATAGTGATGTGCTTTCCTTCCAAAGAGATTTACATAAAATTGAGGAATGGGCTCATCTAAATGGCAGATGAGATTTAATATGAATAATTGTAAAGTTATGCATCTGGGAAGGAAAACTAGCCTTGCAATTTATAATCTTAGGGGTATCAGATATTGAAAGGGATTTGGGAGTACTTGTGGACAACCACCTAGGTAACAGTGCTCAAAGCCAAGCAGCAGCTGCAAAGGCAAATAAAATATTAGCATGTATTAAGAAAGGTAGAGAAGCAAGGGAAGCAAATATAATTTTGCCACTATACAAATCTCTAGTACACCCTCATTTGGAATATGGAGTACAATTTTGGGCACCACTTCATAAAAAGGATATTTTAGAGTTGGAAAAGGTACACGGGAGGGCAACAAAACTAATAAGGGGAATGGAGGGGCTAAGTAATGAAGAAAGACTAATAAAATTAAACGTATTTTCTCTAGAAAAAAGGCGTCTAAGAGGAGATATGATTACCTTATATAAATAAATCCGGGGTCAGTAAAAAAAAATTTGTCAAGGGAGCTTTTTGTGCCATAAGGTTTTCAACTGACAAGAAGAAAATCCCTTGAGGTTAGAATTAAAAAGATTCCACCTTAAAGAGAGAAAAGGGTTCTTCACAGTAAGGGTGATTAATCTGTGGAATTCTCTACCAGAGTAGGCGGTGACAGTGGATTCGATAGTTAACTTTAAAGGGGGACTGGATTTATTGCTAATTAAAAAGGGAATTAGGGTTATCATGGATAATTAGTGAGGCAGTATTGGTCCAAGGAGAAGTCCGGTCGCCGGTGTCTGGGATCAGGAGGGAATTGATTTTTTATTTTTTATACGACCAATTCATTAATAGTTAATCCGCATATTGCAGATCAGAGGAGATCTTAAAAGGTTGAACTTGAAGGACTGAAAGTCTTATTTCAACCTTAAATACTATGTAGCTATGTAACTATGTAACAATGCATTCATGCAGAGCAAAATCAATTGGCCAGGCCAGAAATTAATATGGTTCTTTAAAGAGACTGACACACTGATAAACAACATTACAACTTACCCACAGCTAATGAGGTTGCAATGGTTTTCCAAAATGATGAGGGGGAAACCACCTTTTCAGAGGGATATTAGAATATATCCCAGAAATGAAGAGCAACCTTTCATTAACATTAATATATTATGTACCAATTTGGATCCAATCACTTATCCAATTTTGTATCCCAATGGGGAGGCAGGTTGGCAACCAAAATGAATACTTCCCAGTTATCCAAACACTAAACACTGTGTAAGAAGAAATATTACCATGCTTGAATTTAAAGTGGCTCAAACTGCCATAAGGGATACATTTAATCCCATCTTAAGTGCTGGAAAACTGACACAACAATGGATCATTGATTCATACATGCAAGTAGAAGCAAATAATTTAAATGCCATCAAATATCAATAAAAGAAACTACATTGAGGAGTTTTGGTATTTTGAAAACATCAATCTCAGATATTAGAATGAAATAATTTCAAGCAAATAATTAAATAATAAATTAATTATCATAGATGAGGCCACTAAGATGTCATGCCATGCTCTGAAATGTATTGATCGTTTGTTGCGTGAAGTAATGGCTTATGATTTGCCTTTTGGAGGAAAGGTGATATTGTTAGGTGGCGATTTCAGACAAACCTTACCTATTGCTGTCCATGGAAATAGAACAAATATAGTGGAAACATGTATAAAGTCAAGTCCACTATGGAAAGAATTTACACATCTCAGATTTGAGAAAAACATGAGATTGGAAGGACAAAATGAATTAAATAACTGGCTAATTAAAATTGGGGAAGGAAAAAGAGAGCTAATAACTAATTTAGCAGATGACACTGTTGAAATACCAGCAGAAATTATTTGCCAAGATTCACTAATATCTACTATATTCCAAAATGGAATAAGCAATGCGGATTCAGACGAAAAAGTTATATTAAGATCCAAAAAAAACAATGCATTGAATATAAATAACAACATCTTAAAATTAATCGATGCACCACAAAAAATTATTATTATTTTTTTTTTACTCCCTCTGGAATGCCACCATATATTTTGCAACTGAAAAAAGGGGCAATTGTCATGTTACGGAGAAATATGAACCCCCAAAAAAAGGTCTTTGTAATGGAAAAAGATTAATGGTTCAATATTTAAGAGACCATTTCATACATGCAGAAATTATGAATCGTACTCATAAAGGTGAAGGAGCTTTCAAACCAAGAATACATTTGGCTCCAAGTGACATTAGTTTGTCTTTTGTACTACAAAGGAGACAGTTTCCCATTATCATGACATTTGCACTGACCATTAATAAATCACAAGGTCAGACTTTTAAATCAGTTGGAATATTTTTAGGGGAACCAGTATTTGCACATGGTTAACTCTATGTAGCATTTTCAAAATGCACAAATCCATCACAAATTATTATTGTGTACATATTGTGTATTATAAGGTTTTGTAACTTGACTACCCAAACAAAACAGTGGTTACATCCCAAAGACAAACTTTCATGTCTGTTGGGCTATTTTTAGAGGAACCACTATCTAACATGAACAACTCAATGTGGCAAATTCAAAAAGTACAAAGAAAATATTATATATATATATATATATATTTTTTTTTTTTAATATATATATATATATATATATATATATAATAAACAGTGATTCCATCCAAAGGAATAACTTTAACGTCTGTTGAGATGAAACATTTAAAAAAATCAATCCCACAAATAGTACAGTGGTTATATCCCAAAGACAACATTAGTATCCTGGGCTCTAACAGTTAATTTAAACTCGGGTTTGGGCTGATGTGCAAGCTTGAGAGTGGGTTACTTTTAATCCTCATGTCCCCCAATATGATCCCTAGCATTTACAGAGCTGTACAGTGCAGGCTTGAATTTATTTTTGACTTTGTAGATTTCTGAGCTTACGGCCGGTTCCAAGATATGCGGCCGGCCGTAAGAGGAGATCCTTGCGGTGCCGTATAATTGAATTGCGAGTTAACAGAACCCCCGCAAGGAATCGCAGCCTTACGGCCGATTTACGGCTGATAATAGAATGAGGCCCTAGGGGTCTAAATAAGCACATCACATATATTTTTTAAAGAAGTTTTTAGTTATTAAGCATCTATCCAAAAGCATGGTTTTCACTAACTAAAAACTTCTTTAAAAAATATATATTATGTGCTTATTTAGAGCCGTATTAAATTTGCAAAATCGCAATTGAATGAGGGCCTATGTATTTAGCAATTTTAGGGGGGTCAATAGGGAGAATATTGTATTTCTGTTGTACTTTTACTGTATCATTTTACAGACAGTACTGATTCAGGGAGTCATCTGATCGTCAGTGTCCAGGGTCAGGAAGGAATTTTGTTTCCCACTTTGAGACGATTGGCTATGTTTTAATGTATTTTTTTTCAGTTTGCCTTCCTCTGGATTTAATATTGCTGATCACAGGAGATATGAAAAAAAATAACTTCACACTCTCCAATATAAATTAATATGTGTAATACATTGTTCATTAATAAACATTGAAACATTTGTGAAATAACATGTAATGTTTGACAAACTAAATATGTTAAAAAATAAAAACAAAACAATCGTACTTTATTTCTTTATAGGTTGAAACAAAAATTGTTAAAATTTCAAAACAACACCATTTTTAATTACTAATATACACGTTACATGATAGAACAATAAACACATTTAGTAAAAAAAAAAAATTGTTGTCCATTTTCACATACATGAAACATGACACAAAAAAAGACAATAAAAATAAAATTATATCATCAAGTCAGAGGGACATAGCCTTGCATTGTGTGGCTAACAGCATTACCAATCTTACAGTTTTATTCCTGTCATTTTTGACGGGCCAGTAATAATATAACAATAAACATGTGTTTGTCATAGGTATATCCAGTATAAAAGACCTACTAGCTTTTCTATATAAAACACATAAATATGTACTTGGGGCTCTAATGACCATCAAACTTTAAATATGAATACACAATTGTAACTCAAGGTTATACAAATATGCCATGTAGTGACAACCTGTGCTTAAACAATCAAAGATTTGAGTATATCAACTATAATAATACAATGCAATCGTTTTTAATTGATTGTGGTTGTTGCCTCTATTTTTTTTATCAAGTGCCATAAAGTCCTTCCTTATATAGGCCCTAATTCCATGGTAAATAAAAAAAATTATAGATTAGAACTTTTTATTAATATAGATTAAAAAAGAAAAGCACTACATGCCTCCCATATGAAAAGTGAAGTTCACTCATAAACCACTGACAAGCTATCACATCATATCAGGGCCCTAATATCCTAAGCCCTGGGTACCTGTCTTATAACTATTTTTAAAATATCTATCATCCCATAATAATATCTGATCTTGCTGACATTTAATCAGAAGTATTTCTTACTGCCCAAAATGTAAAAAAAAAAACTTGTGGGTGCTTTCAATCTTTTGTAAAGGCCGAAAAATTCCTCTGAAAAGTCTGGATGCCTCAAATCTGTAGCTATGAAGATGGTAACATCTGAATTGTGTATGATTTGTGGCTTGATTGCTCATCAGACACTATTAAGAGGTTACTACTGCTACCCCCAGGATCCCCCCTCAGTATCCAATACCACTATCTGTCCATGGGATTACCCCATTTAAAGTTCGGATTGCTTAGACATTTAACCAATCAGATATGGGGTGGGTATAATTCTGATTGACTAAGTTAAGATTGACATATTTTTCAACCAATCATAATCTGCAACAAATGTTTTACAAGGTTAGTTTATTCTAAAAACCCTTATTTCGTCCAGGAGTTCCTCTGAGGAGGAACTCTGTTAGTTTAATTGTATTTATAGAGTAGTGTTGAATTTGGTGGAGGTGTAGAGCATCAATTAAACAAGAAGAGGACAGATTATTCAATCAACAATAAAGTGCTTGCTTATCCAGGACTTAAAGAGTGAGAACAAGGGCATCAATGATTGTTGCTGGAGGGTGTCAAAAGCAGGTATGGGTAACGTCCCACACCCCAGTATTATACACCAGTCAAATAATTTATTTTTATTATAATTATGTTATAAAACATATATTTAATCTATATTGCCTTTCCCTTCCTTGCTGAGTGATTAATAAAACATCTAATATAATAAACAATGTTGCAACATAGCACCACTAGGAGTAGGAACAAATCTCAGCATTCAGTCCCCATTGAGAATCTCTGCAGGGCGGTAAGGGATTTTGCCAACATTTAGAAGTATAAATTTGCACTGTGGGAAGCAAATCTACACAGGAACGAGGCTCCCCAATTATCTCCATTGGGACTTCTGTGAGCACCGTCCCACACAAGGATTACAAGTGCTTCAGCTGCCCAGTGATGTAGTCTGCCTCTGTTCTCTTTAAGTTATGTTCCTCCCCTGTTACATCACACACATGTGGAGCAGTGAAGCGGCCTCCATAGAACAACCCGGAGTCACTGCTGCAGGTGTCAGCCCCCAGGGAGTGGAAGCAGCAGAGAGTGGCAGGGACAAGACAAAGAAATCAGCAGGCGAGGTACTGGCTGAGAGAGGAGTTAAGAGCTAGGAAGGAGAAAGAGATAGGCAGGAGAAAGGTGTGGAGAAGGATAGGATATATATGCTAATTGGGGTTGTGTTCTTACAAAATGTGAATGGCTGTTATGTTACATACTGTATGTATATATACTTCTTAAATATATACTTCTATGCTGTACTTTTTTTAATTTAGCTATGTCATAGGGTGCTTTTTATTATATATGTGAAAGATATACAAAAATTTGAGTGGTGTACTCACTTTTGTGAGAGACTATATATACAGTCAGTTCCATAAATATTGGGACATCGACACAATTCTAATCTTTTTGGCTCTATACACCACCACAATGGATTTGAAATGAAATGAACAAGATGTGCTTTAACTGCAGACTTTCAGCTTTAATTTGAGGGTATTTACATCCAAATCAGGTGAACGGTGTAGGAATTACAACAGTTTGTATATGTGCCTCCCACTTTTTAAGGGACCAAAAGTAATGGGACAGATTAACAGTCATAAATCAAACTTTCACTTTTTTAATACTTGGTTGCAAACCCTTTGCAGTCAATTACAGCCTGAAGTCTGGAACGCATAGACATCACCAGACGCTGGGTTTCATCCCTGGTGATGCTCTGCCAGACCTCTATTGCAACTGTCTTCAGTTCCTGCTTGTTCTTGGGGCATTTTGCCTTCAGTTTTGCCTTCAGCAAGTGAAATGCATGCTCAATCGGATTCAGGTCAGGTGATTGACTTGGCCATTGCATAACATTCCACTTCTTTCCCTTAAAAAACTCTTTGGTTGCTTTTGCAGTATGCTTCGGGTCATTGTCCATCTGCACTGTGAAGCGCCGTCCAATGAGTTCTGAAGCATTTGGCTGAATATGAGCAGATAATATTGCCCGAAACACTTCAGAATTCATCCTGCTGCTTTTGTCAGCAGTCACATCATCAATAAATACAAGAGAACCAGTTCCATTGGCAGCTATACATGCCCACGCCATGACACTACCACCACCATGCTTCACTGATGAGGTGGTATGCTTTGGATCATGAGCAGTTCCTTTCCTTCTCCATACTATTCTCTTCCCATCACTCTGGTACAAGTTGATCTTAGTCTCATCTGTCCATAGGATGTTGTTCCAGAACTGTGAAGGCTTTTTTAGATGTTGTTTAGCAAACTCTAATCTGGCCTTCCTGTTTTTGAGGCTCACCAATGGTTTACATCTTGTGGTGAACCCTCTGTATTCACTCTGGTGAAGTCTTCTCTTGATTGTTGACTTTGACACACATACACCTACCTCCTGGAGAGTTTTCTTGATCTGGCCAACTGTTGTGAAGGGTGTTTTCTTCACCAGGGAAAGAATTCTTCGGTCATCCACCACAGTTATTTTCTGTAGTCTTTCGGGTCTTTTGGTGTTGCTGAGCTCACCGGTGCGTTCTTTCTTTTTAAGGATGTTCCAAACAGTTGATTTGGCCACACCTAATGTTTTTGCTATCTCTCTGATGGGTTTGTTTGGATTTTTCAGCCTAATGATGGCTGGCTTCACTGATAGTGACAGCTCTTTGGATCTCATATTGAGAGTTAACAGCAACAAATGCAAATAGCACACTTGAAATGAACTCTGGTCCTTTTATCTGCTCTTTGTAAATGGGATAATGAGGGAATAACACACACACCTGGCCATGGAACAGCTGAGCAGCCAATTGTCCCATTACTTTTGGTCCCTTAAAAAATGAGAGGCACATATACAAACTGTTGTAATTCCTACACCGTTCACCTGATTTGGATGTAAATACCCTCAAATTAAACCTGAAAGTCTGCAGTTAAAGCACATCTTGTTTGTTTCATTTCAAATCCATTGTTGTGGTGTATTGAGCCAAAAAGATTAGAATTGTGTCAATGTCCCAATATTTATGGACCTGACTGTATAAATATATATATATATATATATATATATATATATATATATATATATATATATGTATATATATATATATATATATATATATATATATATATATATATATATTGTTTGTTTGTCTGTTGTCCCCCCCAGATTTTTTGGGTTCCTACGCTCTTGGTCCTAAGGTGCTGTACTGAATATCCAGTGTATCCTGTGTACTGTTTGTGCTCTGTATATGTTTAGATATGTGTATGTGTATATTTAGATATTTGGTTGAGTGAATCTATTATTTTATGTATCACTAGTGACTTGCCGGTCAAACCCGTAACTTTCAGGCCTAGCGATGAGCGCCTTTGGCGCTCATTGCGAGGTCCGCATTCCACTGCATGTCAGTATGTTTTAACAGGATTCTTTTTTGGGGAGCCAAAGAATAGCTCTGCAAATTTGTATTTCAAAACTCCAGTAGTTATGAGTCAGCCTTAAGGAAGCTCCTATGAGAACCATGAAATAGAAGCCATATTTTTCAAGTAGTGTTTTGGAACTATTATCCAGATTTATGAAAATATATCAACAGATATCCTAATCGGATATTTAAATATTCCATAGTGTTGAAACACTAAGTATATGACCTCTGTGACAGAGAAACTCTTGCTTTTCGAGTTGTTGGCATATCCCAATACCTTAGCGTTTTCTAATGCTGTCTGTATGGTGTGACCAAGACTCCTCAGCAACTTTACAGTGCCTCAACAGTGGTATTATCTACAACTACCTCATCCAAGCAAGTAATCCAATTAAATGGATATCATACCTTGCAAAAACCTGCAGCCTTCTTAAATTGCGGTTCGGTAAATTTAAAAGGGCTTTATTTAAGCACACAGCATATTTTATTTACAGAAGTTTTTAGTTAGTGAAGACCTTGCTTTTGGATAGAAGTTCACTAAATAAAAACTTCTTTAATAAAAATAATCTGTGTGCTTAAATAGAGCCCTTTTAAATTTACTAAATCACAATTTAATAAGGCTGCTGATCTTTACTGCATTTTTTTCATGCAGAGAATCAAAGTAATTAATTTTAAACTTTGATTGTAAACTTTTTTATCGTTGTACACAATTTCAGTAGCTGTATTATAAAAATGTAAAATCATTGTAGCTTCTGTTTTACCGTAAAGGCTTCCAGCATTCTTGCTTCTTTGCAGAAGCCAATGAGATCTAAAACACCTCCTGCAGTGAACATTTCTTAACTTACATTCCTTTCTTAAACCATTATTGCTACTGTCACAATTATAATATGCTTTTTCTTACTTTTGTAGACACAATAAAATAATTTTTATTTGATATCTACTGTATTTTCTCTTTACTTTGTTATGGCATTTTCTATGATTATACATATATAATTCTATATTACTTATTACTCTATATTACTATTCTGTAATAATTAATTTGTTGTGTTTACTCTTGGTTCAAATTAGTTAGTTACTCTTCCATTTAATCCTGTTCGTTAGGTTGTGAAACCTAACAAACAGAAGTAAATTGAAGAGCAACTAACAGTAGGATCACCCTCAAAGACGATAATTAAAGAAAGCTCTGAAGACTGTATATAACAGTTAATAAAGACTATGCATTTTTTACTTACCAAAAGTACCTTCCCATTACTAAGTCTAGACTAGTTATTTTCAAATAATTATGGAACATGACATACATTTTAATAGAAAACAGTCTCTGCAAAGTTTAGTGGATCTTAACCATATACTGTATAATATTTTTACAGCAGATAAGGAAAGAAACAGTGTCTAGATTAACCATTATTTTATCTACTTCAACAGCTTAATTATTCCTCATGGTATTTACAGTATCTCACAAAAGTGAGTACACCCCTAACATTGTGGTAAATATGTTATTATATATTTTCATGTGACAACAATGAAGAAATGACACTCTGCTACAATGTAAAGTAGTAAGTGTACAACCTGTAGAACAGTGTAAATTTGCTGTCCCCTCAAAATAACTCAACACACAGCCATTAATGTCTAAACCGTTGTCAACAAAAGTGTCTCTCACCCCATGTGTCTCTCACTCCCACCTCACTCCCCTGTGTCTCTCCCCCTACCTCCCCTGTGTCCTTTACTCCCCTCTCCCTCCCCTGTGTTTTCTCCCCCCTCTCCCTCCCCTGTGTCTTCCCCACTCTCTCCCCTGTGTCTCCTTCCTTTCCTCTCCCTCCTCTGTGTCTTCTTCCCCCTCTCCTTACCCTGTGCCTCCTTCCCGACTCCCCTCTGTCTCTTCCCCCCCTTCCCTCATGTCTGTTTCCCCTTCTCCATCCCATGTGTCTGTCTCTCCCCGTCTCCCTTCCCTTGTGTCTCTTCCCCCTTCACCATTTCCCTTTGTCTTTTTACCCCCTATCCCTTCCCCTGTGTCTCTTCCACCCTCCCCTGTGTCTCTCCCCCTCCCCTAATGACTTGCCCGTCAAAAATTATGGCATGATGGAGTCTTATATATTGTTTTGCTCCCCCTCCCTCTACTGTGTCTCTTCCTCCTCTCACTTCCACTATGTCTCTATCCCCCCTTTCCCTTCCCCTGTGTCTCTTCCCCCTCCCCTGTGTCTCTCCCCCTCCCCTAACAACTTACCCGTCAAAAATGATGGCATGATGGAGATTATATATTGTTTTTCTCCCTCTCCCTCCCCTGTGTCTTCCCCCTCTCCCTCTTCTGTGTCTCTTCCCCCCTCTCCCTCCCCTGTGTATCTCCCCATATGTCTCTTACCTCCTCTCCCTCCCCTGTGTCTCTTCCACCTTTCCCCCCGTGTGTCTCCCCCCACTGTGTCTATCCCCCCTCTCTCCTCTGTGTCTCTCCCCCTCCCTCCCTCCCCTCTTGTCCATTACTCCCCTCTCCCTCCCCTGTGTCTTCTCCCCCTCTCCCTCCCCTGTGTCTCTCCCCCTCCCTCCCCTGTGTCTTCTCCCCCTTCTCCTTCCCCTGTGTCTTTCCTCCCTCTCTCTCCCATGTGTCTCCTCCCCCTCTCCCCCCTGTGTCTTTTTCCCCACTCCCCTCTGCCTCTTCCCCCCTTCCCTCATGTCTGTTTCCCCCTCTCCCTCCCCTGTGTCTTTTTCCCCCTCTTCATCCCCTGTGTCTCTTTCCCCCTTTCCCTTCCCCTGTGTCTCTTCCCCCCTCTCCTTCCCCTGTGTGTCTCCCCCTCCCTCCCCTTTGTCTCTCCCCTCTCTCTCCCCTGTGTCTCCCCCCTCTCCCTCCCCTGTGTCTTTTTCCCCCTCTTCATCCCCTGTGTCTCTTTCCCCCTTTCCCTTCCCCTGTGTCTCTTCCCCCCCTCTCCTTCCCCTGTGTGTCTCCCCCTCCCTCCCCTTTGTCTCTCCCCTCTCTCTCCCCTGTGTCTCCCCACTCTCCCTCCCCTGTGTCTCTCACCCCCACCTCACTCACATGTGTCTATCCCCTCCCTCCCCTGTGTATCTCCCCCTCTCTCCCCTGTGTCTTTTACTCCCCTCTCCCTCACCTGTGTCTTCCCCCTCTCTCCCCTGTGTCTCCTTCCCCTCCTCTCCCTCCCCTGTGTCTCCTTCCCCCTTTCCCTCCCCTGTGTCTCCTTCCCCACTCCACTCTGTCTCTTCCCTCCCTTCCCTCATGTTTGTTTCCCCTTCTCGCTCCCTGTGTCTGGCAACCGAGAGTGGGATGAGACACAAGAAAGGCGAGGGGGGAGGAGACACAGGGGCTCATTACGGCCCCTTTCACTTACGGACCACGGGCCTGGAGATGAGTGCCGCAGGGCAGGGGGAGCCATACCTAAGGGGAGACAGAGGGAGCATCTGAGGGGACAGAGGAAGCATCAGGCAGGAAGTAAGGGCAACCGAGAGGGGGGTATGAGATAGGAGAGGGTGAGGGGGAAGGAGACACAGGGGTTCATTGTAGCCCCTGTCACTTACGGCCCGCAAGCCTGGAGATGAGCGCCGCAGGGCAGGGTGAGTCATTCGGGACTCATGATGAGTGACTAAGCAAGCCCCGCAACGGGATGACAACTCGCAGTATGACAACTATATTAGTGATACTGCTCGCATTTACAAATAGATGCTTAGATGTTTACGTTTTTCATATAGAAACATTTCATATTATTGATTGATTAATTAATTTCTTCTATAAATTAATACAAATTAAATTACATTTGGTTAATTAGGACATATTAGCAGGGTGTCATTTAAGGACTGCTGTAATAGATGTTTAGCTCTTGAAGTTTAATTATTAATAAAAAAAAAAAATATGGGGAAATTAAAATTGCATGATTTTAGAATGCTCGCATTTACAAATAGATGATGAGCTGTGTAGGTTTGGCATATATTAAAAATAAATATAATAGGATTATTGATTAATTAATTTATTCTATAAATGTATACAAATGAAATGACATTTTGCTAATTAGGACATTTTAGCAGGACGTCATTTAAGGACTGATGTAATAGATGTTTAGCTCTTTAAGTTTGCCATGTATGAACTATATTTTTGACATAATAATTCAAAATGCTTTTAATGTCATTTTACAGTTTGCAGCTCTCTGAGAACACTGCACCTGGATGAACAGAGAGTGTGAGCTCTGCTGCATTTCAACTCCAATTATTTCAGGATTACAGGTATGTCAAATTTTAGATTCCATGTTGCCCTCAGTTATGAATAGAAGATTTGCTCTATGTGTTTTGCCTTGGTTAAAATAAATCAAACATAAAACATGACTTAAAAAATATATTAATTAAATGAGCAAAAAATAATAATTTGGATGAAAATTAAACATAATACCTAAAATAAAAATAATTAGTAATGTATTAATTGTGGAAAAAATTTTAAGTTAACAAATATAGCAGGATAATCTTAAAAAAATATTAAAACAGTTTTTTTTTTCTCTTTTTATAATTTGCAGTTCAAGAAGACACAGTTTGTGATCTGCAGCATTTAACCTGCAATTACTAGACTACATCACAAGTATATTTAATACAACTTTACAAGACATATATAGATTACAAAATAAGGAATTCATGTGGAGGATTGGTGGTTACTTTTCACAATGCTTTCTTAATTAATTATTTCTTTTTCTAATGCCCTCATTTATGATTAACAGCCTTATTAAATTGCGATTCAGCAAATTGAAAAGGGCTCTATTTAAGCACATAGCATATTTTTTTTACAGAAGTTTTTAGTTAGTGAACTTCTATCCAAAAGCAAGGTCTTCACTTACTAAAAACTTCTGTAAAAAAATATGCTATGTGCTTAAATAGAGCACTTTTAAATTTGCCGAATCACAATTTAATAAGGCTGTAAATGTTTAGCTCTTGAGGTTTGGCATTTATGACAATTAAACATAATAGATAAATTAAAAATGTTTATTCATAAATTAATTGACAAAAATAATACAAATGAGCTCTTAATAGGTGTGAAAGATTACTCATATTATACTTTAAGATAACACAAATTACATGGAAAAATACAGATGGACTGAAATGCTCTTTACACAGATTAAATATATTAATTACATAGAAATACAACTTACATAAGCAGGTAAGCCAAATAAAAATAGTACTCATGTCATGTTTGCCATTGTTTGCTATATAATAAAACATGAATTTAAAAAATAAATAAAAAAATATATGTCTATTTACAATTACAGATTACAATGGTGGACAACGCAGAACAAAAAAAAAGAATACAAAAAACAAAAGGCAAGGGAACGGAAGCAAAGATTGCGAGAAAAACAGTTGCTGGATATCCCAAGAAGAATAAGAGAAGAAGATCGTCAGAGACTTGCCAACAAAAGAACAATGACTGTAAGAGCACAAAATGAGTGTGAGGGAGCTAACAAGAAAAGAAAAAGTAAAACACATCATACATGTGAAACAATGGGAAATGAGAGTAATGTGAATATAGAAAATAGTAGTACTATATCTGCTCGCGATAGTCTCTTATTTACAACTTTAGCGGGAGAAACACATTATTGTGGGTTACTAAATGTGGTTTGTCATTTTTGTGGGACGTATCATTTTGACAAATAAAGACCAAGAGATGGAGAGTGTATTAGTTGCTGTAAAAAAGGAAAGGTAAGACTGCCAGAAAGACACATATTTCCACAATATTTAGAAAGTATCATGACTGATGTAACATTTCCAAATGATAAAAATTTCAAATAAATCATCAGGTCTTATAACAGTGCTGTTTCATTTTCTTCAATGGGTACAACATTAGTAGGAAATGTGCCAGGTCATGGCCCTTACTGTTTTAAAGTACAAGGCAAAATTTATCACTGCACTTTAAATTTACACCAAGAAGCAGGAGAGCAAAGGAAATTTGCACAGTTATATGTCCTAGATACAATGGAAGCAGTTGAAAAACATTTGACACTTCCTGAAAATAAAGAGCTTGATAAGATTATGGAGATCAACCCATATACTCAAGCATACAAAAAATTAGCTAAAGTAGAAAGAGAATAACAGACCCTTGTTCAAATAAATCATTTGCCAATGCCAAGAGTAAATATGGTTCTTAAAAGAGATTGTTATTGTGATCAAAGACCAACATCGAATGAGGTGGCCATGGTGTTTCAGAATGACGAGGGTGAACCACCCTTTAAGCGGGGTATTAGAATATATCCCAGAAATCCAGAACAAGCTTTCATAAATCAACATATATTAAGTACTAATTTGGATCCAATTACATATTCAATTTTTTACCCAAACGGTGAGCCAGGATGTCAACCAAAATTACAAATGCAAAGCTATACAAATAGTAAAGTTTGTGTCAGCTAACAATATTTCTATGCTGGAATATAAAGTGGCACAAACTGCTATTCGTTATTAGTTTAATCCCATTTTATTTGGTGGGAAACTTACACAACAATGGATCATTGAATCATATTTACAAGTTGAAGCTAATAATCTAAATGTTATCAAATTTCAACAAAATAAGCTTTGTGTAGAACAATTTTCTGGACTGATGGATTATGTAGCTGAATTGGCTACAAACAGAGAACTTTCAGCTTGCAGAGCGATCATTTTACACTCTTCTTTTCAAGGATCCCCTCGCAATATGCGAGAAAGATACAATGATGCAATGGCTATTGTTACTAAATTTGGCAAACCAGATTTATTCATTACATTTACATGTAATCCACAATGGCCAGAGATAGTAGAACACTTGAAACATGGACAAATTGTTTCTGATAGACCAGAGTATTCAAAATCAAACTAACAGCATTAATCCATGACATCACCATCGTACACCTATTTGGAAAATGTCTGGCTTTGGTTTTTACTATTGAATTTAAAAAAAGAGGACTTCCACATGCAGACCTACTTTTTATACTCCAGGAAACAGATAAATTAAATACAGCGGAGAGAGTGGATTCACTGATTAGTGCTGAACTTCCACATCCAGAAAAATATTCAAAACTCTATGAAATTGTAACACATTGAATGATTAATGGTCCATGTCGAGATATTAATTCCCAATCACCATGTATGGAAAATAAATACGGTACATGAAAGAATTCCCAAAATAATTTATAGTGCAAACTTATGCTAATTGAGATGGATATCCTTTGTATAAAAAAAACAGAAGGACAAACTGCAATAATTTGTGGTAAAGTTGTAGATAAGAAAAGAAATATGTGTACAAATACATTTACAAAGGGTATGATGCGGCAACTGTTGTTGTGTAAGGAAATAAAATTATACACATAATTTATACTGTCAGTCCAAGACACATTGAATGCTTTAGCTTATGATTACTACTTTTAAATGTTCCAGGTGCACAAAGTTATGAACATTTACATACAGTCAATGACATTGCTTATGATACATTTCAATTAGCTGCCAGACAACAAAACTTCCTTGCAGATGATACTGAATGGGAGAGATGTCTACAAGAAGCAGCACTATGTCAAATGCCAAAGCAGATGAGAGAACCGTTTTCATTCGTTTGAATCTTTTGTAATGTACCTTATGCATTAGCTTTGTGGGAAACATTTAAATTAAATATGTGTGAAGACTTTTTTAAACGTTACAATGAGTGCATAGCTGAATTAAAAGCATTAATGGAAATTCAAGAAGTCTTTCTTTGTTATGGATTAAATTGTGCAAAATTCAATCTGCCAGATCTATAGATGTTACTAGATTATATTTTAGCACAAATCTATTAATTTATATAAAAATTATTACAGTTTACCTGAAAGTAGGAATCCCAATATACACATTATAACTATAAGGATATAAGTGTCCAACTGTCCAAATTCTCTTTGCCACAAATACGGACATATGCAACAAATACGGACATATGAATATAATCCCATTTTACATAGCAATACAATTTACACATCCATTTATGATAGCAAGAATGCCTGTAATACAGTCACCACCAGCACAAATAGCAAATGTTATTTATAGATCTGTGGACCCTTATAATTGAGAGACTATCACTTATCACTGTATCACATGCTTATCACACTAATAGGATGTATTTGTATAGGTCTTTAGTAAGTTCATACACAATATAATTGTGAGATAATCATGGTATACATGAGCTAGAATAAATATATATACATATTAAATACACTAATTAAAAGCAAATTAAAGCAAATAAAGACAGACTTCACATCATTACAGTTTTATTTCACTGTGTAAAAAGTACTGTAGCTTTTTGGAATGCAGTGTACAGTACAGTACACACTGTATTAAATGACAGTGATTAAACTACTGAACATAACAACATAACACCATTAACATATTTTTTTTTCACTTCAGTTTACTTTAATGAACTAAAAAAGAGAGTTTACTGTGTAAACATAACATCAGGATCTCCAGCAGCTTCGTGTCCTACTAGGACACCTTCATGGGGCAGAAAACCAGTCATCATCAGGATCTGCTGATAACTTAGCTGGAACATGATCAGGAGTAGTGGAAGTGATTAGTGTTAGATCTTCATCTGTAGCAGATGTTGTACTGGTAGACTTGGGTGCAGTTTTCTGTACAAATGAACGAATATCACCTTGCTTTGAGGCCTTTCGCCTCTCCTGTCAAGTTAGGTTTTGCATGATATGCATCTGCATAAGATGCTGGGAAGTAAAGAAGGGTTGTTGTCCTGCAAAATCTATTACAGCTTCAAATGCTGCAGTAACTCTCTGCCAGGATACTTTTTCCACCTCACACCTGTCGTCATCATCCCTCCCTTCCTCCTCTGCAACATTCTTTTTTCCATGATTCACAACACCTTCTATGATGTCTTTTGTGTTTAGAGTATGAGTGACTGGAATAGCTTCATCCACAGCAAACCAGTTCTTCAGTTCATCTCGAGACAAATTCATTTTGTCATTAGCAGAGTCAACTAACTCACATATTTTGTCATAAACTCTGCTATTGACAGCTGAATAATTGATTTGAACCTCCTCTACAGTAAGTCGATTGAGGTGGAGATGGAGGATTCCTCAGGCATGATAGCTGGCCACCAATTTCTCCAACATTTCTGTAATGTTTCACTTGCCACATAATCCCATGCACACCTGACTGTGTAGATAGCATCTTTCAGATAAAATTTATTTTGAAACTCTACAATTGTCCTGTCAAAATTAGTACGTTTCTGCATGAAGTCACACCTGTAGAATATATTTACATTCTGTATTACTTCTTGATCCATTGGTTGAATCAGACTTGTAACGTTAGGTGGAAGATAACGTACAAAAATGTTGCCCTTAACAAGCTGTTCAGCAGGAGGATCTGCCCGACAGTTATCCAGGACCAACAAAACTTTACTATTCTCCCATATTCCTTTCTTTTGTAAATGTTTTTTATAACACTGGGAACAAATGAACAATGAAACCACTTGTTAAAAATGTCTGTGTTCATCCAATTTTTACTCTGTGCATGGTAATCTACAGGGAGGTTAGTTATGCCTTTGAAGCACCTTGGTTTAGCAAATTTGCCAATCACACACAATTTAAGCTTATGATTTCCTGATGCATTTGCACAAACCAGCACAGTTATACACTCTTTATTTTGCTTGAACCCGTGAGCTAACGTCTCATTACCACCAGCCAAAATAGAATTGGGCAGACACTTCCACATGAATCCAGTCTCATCTGCATTATAAATCTGCTCCGGGATCAAGTGATTTTCTGCTACCAATTGACTAAAAACGTCACAAAATGAAGCTGCAGCTTCCAAATCAGCTGATTTCTGTTCACCTGACAAATCCAGCTTTTGGATGCCATGACGAACCTTGCATCGGGTGAGCCAGCCACTTGAAAATTAATTCCCGACCTTCAATATTCATTCTCTCATGAAATTCTCTCGCTTTTTCCTGCAACATGGGTCCAGATATATAACTACCCTCAGACCTTTTTAGCGAAAACCCTTCCTACAGGTCCTGGTCAAGCAATTGCATTTTCGGTGGATGAAGAGTATGCTGCTTCTCCACGCTCTTGTCACTCTCTGCCTTTACATAAAACTCCTTTATCTTCTCAGACTGAGCCTTAATATCATAGATTGTTGATGAACCAACATTAAATTCCTTCATGAGTACTGTACGAGTTTCACCTTTTTCAAGCCTCTGGCATATTTCCATCTTCTGCTTGAGGTTCAGCACAACACGCTTGTGCTTATTTGGGACCGGATTTGACATTTTTGTGGCCGCAAGAAAGTTTTGGGTCGAATTAGAAAGGACACTCTGTAAAAAAAAATTAAGAAGAGTCATCAATTTGGCCTTATCAAATCAAAAAGTTACAGATGTGTAGATAGATAGATAGATAGATAGAGTAGATAGGTAGATGAATATGTAGATATATACACATAGATAGATACAGTAAATAGACACTGAAGATAGATACTGTAGATAGATATATACTGTAGATCGATAGATAGATGAATATTATTAATTTTTTATTATAGTTCATTTATAACGCGCCAACATATTCCGTAGAGATGTACATAAGTTAAGTTAAGACAAAGATAATACAAATTAACAAATAGCAAAGCAAGGAGGGCCCTGTCTTTGTGCTAGGAATCCAATGTCCATGGTGCATTCCCAAAGTACTTAGGATAGAAACTCGCAGACTTACAATCTAAGGTATAGTGACTGGTAAAAGAGGGTGAGAGAGGTGATAAGCGTGCTAGGGTGGAAGGTGATACGCTTCTTTAAAGAGATGTGTTTTAAGTGAGGTTTTAAATGTTTTGAGGCAAGAGGATAATCTGGTGGAGCGAGACAAGGAGTTCCAGAGACTAGGGGCCGCATGAGAAAAGTCCTGGAGGCGGGACTAAGAGGAGGTGACAAGAGCTTTAGAAAGAAGAAGGTCCTTAGCAGAACGAAGGGGGTGGGTGGGGGAGTATTTGGAGATGAAAGCCGAGATGTATGGGTCAGCGTTATTGTTAAGGGCTTTGTAAATTAGGGTCATGATTTTAAATGTTTTTCTTGAGGCTACGACCCCAAACACACCTCCAAGATGACCACTGCTTGCTAAAGAAGCTAAGTTAAAGGTGATGGACTGGCCAAGCATATCACCAGACCCAAACCCTATTGAGCATCTGTAGTGCATTCTCAAACGGAAGGTGAGGGAGTGCAAGGTCTCTAACATCCACCAGCACCGTGATGTCATCATAGTGGAGTGGAAGAGGAGTCCAGTGGCAACCTGTGATGCTCTGGTGAACTACATGCCCATGAGGGTTAAGGCAGTGCTGGAAAATAATGGTGGCACACAAAATATTGACACTTTGGGCCCAATTTGGACATTTCCACTTAGGGGTGTACTCACTATTGTTGCCAATGGTTTAGACATGAATGGCTGTTTGTTGAGTTATTTTGAGGTAACAGCAAATTTACACTGTTATACAGGCTGTACACTTACTACTTTACATTGTTGCAGAGTGTAATTTCTTCAGTGTTGTCACATGAAAAGATATAATAGCATATTTACAAAATGTAAAGGGGTGTACTCTCATTTGACAAAGAAATGATCAGTCTTTAATGTTAATGGTAGGTGTATTTTAACAGTGAGAGACAGAATAACAACCCCCCCCCCCCCCAAGAAAAACGCATAAAAGACACCTGTACACAGAAGCAATTGATCAATCAGATTCCAAACTCTCCACCATGGCCAAGAACAAAGAGCTGTCCAAGGAAGTCAGGGACAAGATTGTAGACCTACACAAGGCTGGAATGGCTACAAGACCATCGCCAAGCAACTTGGTGAGAAGGTGACAATAGTTGGTGCGATTATTCGCAAATTGAATAAACACAAAATAACTGCCAGTCTCCCATGCAAGATCTCACCTTGTGGAGTTTCAATGATCATGAGAACAGTGAGTAATCAGCCCAGAACTACACAGGAGGATATTGTTAATGATATCAAGGCAGCTGGGACCATAGTCACCAAGGAAACAATTGGTAACACAGTATGCCGTGAAGGACTGAAAGGTCCCCCTGCTCAAGAAAGCCCATGAACAGGACTGTCTGAAGTTTGCCAATGAACATCTGAATGATTTAGAGGACAACTGGTTGAAAGTGTTGTGGTCAGATGGGACCAAAATCGAGCTCTTTAGCATCAACTCAACTCAACTCACTGTGCTTGGAGGAGGAGGAGGAATGCTGCCTATAACCCCAAGGACCCCATCCCCACCGTCAAATTTCAAGGTGGAAACATTATGCTTTGGGGGGGGGGGGGGGGTTCTGCTAAGGGAACAGTACAACTGCACCGCGTTAAATGGACGATGGATGGGGCCATGTACAGTCAAATCTTCGGTGAGAACCTCCTCTCCGCCAGGGCATTGAAAATGGGTCGTGGAAGGGTATTCTAGCATGACAATGCCCCAAAACACACAGCCAAAGCAACAAAGGAGTGTCTCAAGAAGAAGCACATTAAGGTCCGGGAGTGGCCTAGCCAGTCTCCAGACCTTAATGCCATAGAAAATCTGCAAAGAGGAGTGGGACAAAATCCCTCCTGAGATGTGTGCAAACCTGGTGGCCAACTACAAGAAACGTCTGACCTTTGTGATTGCCAACAGGGGTTTTGCCACCAAGTACTAAGACAAAGGGGTGAAATACTTATTTCTCTCATTGACCTGCAAATCAATTTATAACTTTTTTTAACATGCATTTTTCTTGTTTGTTTTTGTTGTTGTTCTGTCACTCAGTGTTAAAATACACCTACCATTAAAATTATAGACTGATCATTTCTTTGTCAGTGGACAAACGTTCAAAATCAGCAGGGTATCAAATACTTTTTCCCCCACTGCATATGTAGTTAATTAATAGTACATTTGTCTTCACATTTGAATGTCTAATACAAGTTAAAAACTTGTTTTATGCCCAGTATTCTGAGAAATTCAGTTATTACACTGAATTTTGGCAACGTTGGCAGGGACATACACCTGTGCCCACAAAGGCTTCGCTCTTGCAATCTATAACCATATGTTACTACCTCTCATCAGCATGGGGCTGGTTACTTAGCTTGTGTAGTGGATATTTTGAGGAGGCAGTTTACCACAACAATTATTTCATATATGGTGGGCAAAAGAGAGCTAGAAGCCTTGCACCGTACAGAAGTACAGTAGTACAGTTAATATATAGTACATTTGTGTTCACATTTGAACATCTAATACAAGTTAAAAAACTAGTTTCTTGCCCAGAATTCTGAGAAATGGCAGGTGTTATGCTTTTCACTTTCCTATTCTCCCTGGGTACATCGACCTAAAGAGTTACCAAGATGCCATGCAATTAATATGATGGTATAATTGACAGTATTTATCTCTATTTAAGCATTTGCCTCATCTTACAGCCTCCATTGAAGCTATACAACGAAATGTGTGTCAGCCCATTTTGACATGTGCACATTGCCTACATGATGATTTCATGCTGTTAGGGTTAGTGTGCCGTGGAGAAAACACTCGCTAATGCTTCTTCGGCAGCACTAGATTTTTAGTAGAATATCAAGTCTCTGTGGGGGGTGGGGTTATGGGCAACCGAATATAAGATACGCTACCTCCCTCTGAATAGTTAATTGCAGTTGTGGGTAAAGGGATGGGTAGAGGTCTCAGAAGTTTACACTAACGACACCCTTGCCATCACGCTACCGTGGAAGGCATAGACTAAGCTCTATTTCTCCTATATTTCTGCATCTAACAGTAATTAAGAGCATCATATTCTCATGGAAATTATCCCTGTTATTAATAATCTCCACTGGACACTGTACCTCATTACTCTTTTATATTTTAAAGGAGTGATTTTAATTGCTCATTAGTTATGTGCAATTTTTTATATATTAATACAGGTTAAATTTTATTGAATTAGATTCTGTCTGGTACTAGAAAAATATGGCAAGTTGATGCTTATGGATTGGTGTGTAATGGGAACATTCTAATTTAGGAAAAGTGTGCCTTTTCTCTTAATTTTATATGTATGGTTTAAACACAATTAATAGTTTTTCTATATAATCATGTTTTTTCTGATATATATGGTATCTACCTTTATACACTAAGGAAATTTACCCTGCCATATTTCAGAATATTATGGTTGTGACATACTCTTATTTTGAATACTAGGAATTTGCCCGTCAAAAATGACGGGATTAAAATTGTAAAGCTGGCAATGCTGTTTGCCACACAATGTGAGGCTTTTGGTTCTGTGAGCACCTTTGGCGCTGATTGCTAACACTGCGCTGAACGCCTTCAGCGCTCTCCCCGGTGTACTTCAAGTTTCCTGTTTTGCACTGATCACCTTTGGCACTCATCGCATTTGGTGCTCATCACGGGGCTCACAATGAGCTCATTCGTCGCTCATCGCAAGCCTCTCCCGCTCATGGCGTTGTTGTTCGAAGTGTTAATGTGTTTGGTGTGGTGTTCATGTAAGTATTAGTGTCTTCAGCGTGGTGTATTTTGCAAGCTTTCCGAGCCTTCGCGTTTTTCGTCCTCCATTTTTTTCCTCGCTTAGCCAATTTTCTAGTGATGAAAAATGCCAAATATGGGTGTCATTCGCTTTCAAAGTCGCTCCCAGGCTTTCTATGTCTCCCCCTGTGCTGTGTGTGAGAGTGTTATAATTTTTTGTACATGTTTTTTTGTTTAGAGTTACGCGCTTGAACAGTACTGCGCCGCTGGTTGCAATGTCGCCGCTGGTTACAAAGAGCGCCTTCAACGTTCATTGCAGCCTAAGTGCTGCGCGGCTGCTTTGCCTCTCTTTGCGAGGCTCGAATGTGTGACAGTGCCGCTGGCTGCATTAAGTGCAATCGCCGCTCATTGCAGCCTAAGTGCTGCGCGGCTGCTTCGCCTCACTTTGAGAGGCTCCCATGTGTGGCGACGCCGCTGGCTGCAATGAGCGTCTTGCCTCGCAAACATCACCAACATCGCAAGATCCACAACTATTTATGTGATCCTTGAGTATGTGAGTATGCTACTGCGTATTACTTCAACATTTCGTTCTCAGTGTAAACATATATGTATGCTACTGTGTATCATTCCACATTTAGTTCTCAGTGTAAATAGTGACTTACGGTGCTGTTCAATTCGCCAAGCCCGCAAGTCCCGGCCCAATAGCGCACATTGTAAACCATACTATTGTATGTTGCATTTCCGGGGCGTGAACATGATCAGTTAAGCAAGCCTGTAACTCCCGAGTTAGAAACAGCTAATAGAAACGGAGCCCGTCAACATTACAGAAGTAAAACATGTAGCCCAATTAAATTCCCCTAATGTGTAAAACTGTAGCCTGTAACGTAGCCCGCAAGATTTAGAGCTATTAGATCAGACCCGCAAATCACTAAATATTAAATATGAAAGAAGCCAATGTAATAGTACATGAGTGGCCTGATATGTATTAACTCATTGATTCCTGAGATTGATATAACCCCGAAAATTACACATTAAGAAATGAAATGTTATATTCCTTATTTACGGACTTGAGACTTTTGTGCAATTAATCATAATGTCTTTCATCACTTTCCCCGTATTTTGAAGTACAGGATTTATTTTGTTTTTGCATTTAAAGTGCTCCGGACATGTCTTTAAGCCCTTTGCGAGGCCTCCTCGGAACCTGTACCTTGTGGACCGACTTTTGCCATTTGCGGCTTTCGTGGGGTGGTCAGCAAGGGGGAATCGGAGCAATTGAATAGCGATTTGAGATACTAGCAATCATAAATCTTGCACCCGTGAAATATCAAAGGCTTGGAGGGGCCTTAGCTTGTGATGTTAACCATCGAAAAGAATCGGAGGCCGGAGACCGTAACCCGATTGGAGCCTACAAAAAGACGCCAATTGAATAGCAAAATAGGTTACAGCCTTCATTTCCGAAGTTTGGATGTCCCGATGTCTCAATTGATTGAGGCTCAATTTTTGGCTATGAGGTATTGTAAGTAAAAAGATAAAACAAATAAAAAATGGTGATAAATAGATGGGGTATTTTGTTTGAAATAGCCTACTTCTGTCCTACTTTGGGAGTTATCTAATAGGTTCACAGCTATGTAAGACTGAGAACAAAAATACTGAAGATGAAATTCAACCTTTTCAAAAAAATGTATCAGTTTAGTTCACGTTTCATGTTTTATAAAAATCTGACATTGTTTTTTTTTTTTTAAGGTAAAAAAATAAAAAGGATATATATATTGTGACAAACCACTTCTTTTACAGGTAGGATTGTCACCGATCTTGCAGTAACCACAGCCTTCTAGGGTATACAAAGTCCAGGACACCTTCAGCTCAGTTTTCCTTTTTTATTCAGTTTGAAAGCAGGTACTTTAAATAATAACAAAACAAACAAAATCCCTTGCTCTTACTTGAGCTCTTACTAGACAGTACTTGCTATCTGCAATTGGGTGGCTTTCCCACTTACCAATTTCCCAAACAAAAACAATGTCTTTGCAATAAGCGCAGCCTCTCCTAGCTGTCTTTTCCTCTCCCCCATGGAGCAGGCTGCTCTCTTCTTTTAAAGGCCTGTCTGCTAATTGAGTAGCTACAGGTGAGTGCCAATTAGCTAACTCTTAAAAACCAGATCCAAGCTGTGGTCTGTTATACAGCAACTAGTGCTGTTGGAGCATTGGCCCCCCCTGCTCTCCAAATACTCCGCCCCAGGGACCCATACCATGTTTTGCAGAGCATCAGCTATGCATATTGCAAACTGTAACATCTCTCCCTGGGGCATTTAACTGAGAAATCCTCTGGTTGCTGTCTAGCAAATCAGGTCTGATGTATCTCCCATCAACCACTATTCCACCTTTATGCTCACATATCCTCCCCCCCAGCTCATACCCAAGGGTTTGAGCGACCATGGAAATCAGGGAGTGTACCCTCGAAAGCCCATCAGCATTACCTTGTTGCAGACCAGCCCTGTGTTCCACAGTGAAATTAAAAGATTGCAAACTCAAAAACCATCTGGTTACTCTGGAGTTACTTTCCCTGTTCTGATACATCCACGTCAGAGGAGCATGGTCCGTTATCAATCGAAACCTTCTGCCTAGTAGGTAGTATTTAAGAGAGTCTAACGCCCACTTAATAGCAAGACACTCTTTTTCAACAATAGAGTAGTTCTTCTCATGTGGGTTTAACTTTCTGCTCAAAAAGAAAACAGGGTGTTCTTCACCCTGGTATTCCTGTGAAAGAACAGCCCCCAAGCCCACATCAGAAGCATCTGTCTGAACTATAAAATCCCTGGAAAAATCTGGGGTCACTAAGACAGGATGGCTACAGATAGCTTCCTTCAGACTCTTAAAAGCCTTTTCTGCCTCAGGGCACCATTTAACTATGACTGGGGATTTTGCTTTAATAAGGTCTGTCAGGGGTGCAGCAATGGTAGCAAAATCTGGAATGAACCGCCTATAATATCCAATTAAACCCCAAAATGCCTTTACTTGTTTCTTTGTAAGGGGCTGTGGCCATTTTTGTATGGCTTCTACTTTGGCTTCCTGTGGTTTAACCAAACCCCTCCCAATAGAATAACCTAAGTACTTAGCTTCCTCTAAACCAATCGTACACTTGGAAGGATTGGCAGTTAAGCCTGCTGAGCGGATAGCATCAAGTACCGCTTGAACTTTAGGGAGGTGGGATTCCCAGTCTGCACTGTGGATGACGACATCATCCAAGTATGCTGCAGCATAACGAACATGAGGTTTAAGAATTCTGTCCATCATTCGTTGGAATGTGGCAGGTGCCCCATGTAACCCAAATGGCAATACAGTGTACTGAAACAGGCTACTGGGTGTTGAAAAGGCTGTCTTTTCTTTGGCTCTTTCAGTGAGCGGGACCTGCCAGTAACCCTTTGTTAAATCCAAGGTTGTTAGATAACGAGCTTTGCCCAGTCTTTCTATTAACTCATCAACTCTTGGCATTGGGTAAGCATCAAATTTTGAGAGGGCGTTTAACTTGCGGTAGTCATTGCAGAACCTCCATGTGCCATCAGGTTTTGGCACCAATACAATAGGACTACTCCAGTTACTCTGGGATTCTTCAATGACTCCAAGTTTTAACATGCTCTCAACCTCTAAATTTATAACCTCCCTCCGGGCCTCAGGAATTCTATAGGGTTTGAGGTTAACTCTTTTCCCTGGTTCGGTTATTATGTCATGTTTAATCACTTTAGTCTTTCCTGGAACTATCGAGAAAACATCCCTATTTCTTCTGATGAAATCTCTGACCTCTTGCTTTTGATGGACAGACAGAGTCTTAGATACGTTCACATCTGGCTCTACTATAGGAGGTTCTGAAGGTTTTAAAGCAACCAGGACCTCCCTGTCCTTCCATGGCTTTAACAGATTTATATGATACAACTGTTCAGGCTTTCTTCTTCCTGGTTGTCTGACTTTATAATTGACATCACTCACTTTCTCTATTATTTCATAGGGTCCATGCCAAGTCGCAAGGAACTTATTCTCCACAGTAGGGACCAGAACCAATACCCTGTCTCCAGGTTGGAACACTCTGACTCTAGCATTACGGTTATAGCTGTTTTTCTGAGCCTGCTGGACTTCCAGCATGTGTTCCCTGACAATAGGCATGATGGTGGCCATTCTATCCTGCATTTGAGCTATATGCTCAATTACACTCCTGTGAGGAGTAGTCTCCTGTTCCCAGGTCTCCTTAGCAATATCCAATATTCCCCTGGGATGTCTTCCATATAATAATTCAAAAGGAGAGAAGCCCGTGGAGGCCTGTGGAACTTCCCTAATGGAAAACAGTAGATATGGCAATAAAAAATCCCAATTTCTTCCATCTGCATCAATTACCTTGCGTAGCATACTCTTAAGGGTTTTGTTGAACCTCTCTACTAAACCATCAGTCTGTGGGTGATATACTGAGGTCTTAAGATGTTTAACCTGCAAGAGCCTGCACAACTCTTTTGTGACTCTGGACATGAACGGGGTCCCCTGGTCTGTCAGTATTTCTTTAGGGATACCCACCCTACTGAACATCAACATAAGTTCCTTAGCTATTAGCTTTGCAGAGGTATTACGCAAGGGAATGGCCTCAGGATAGCGAGTTGCATAGTCCAAGATGACTAATATATATTGGTGTCCCCTAGCGGACTTTACCAGTGGCCCCACTAAGTCCATAGCGATCCTTTCAAAAGGCACGTCAATTATGGGTAAGGGTACAAGTGGACTACGAAAAGTCTTGAAAGGAGCCCTGTACTGGCACTCAGGACATGAGGAGCAATAGTTTGTAATAGCAGCAAACACTCCAGGCCAGTAAAACCGTCTAAGGACTCTCTCTCTAGTTTTTCCGACTCCCAAGTGTCCCCCTAATATGTGGCTGTGAGCCAACTTTAGCACTATATTCTGGTAAGTCTGAGGAACCAACAGCTGCCTAATGATGTCTGAATCCTTTTTTTCTACACGGTAAATTAGGTCATTTTGTACTTCAAAATAGGGGAACGGCAGTGCTCCTCCTGGCTGATTAACAACCCCGTTTACAACTTTAATATCATTTCTAGCTGTCACTAAAGTGGGATCTTCCCACTGAGCGCTTTTAAAGTTACCTGGACTAATTCCAATATCAATTAAGTCCTTATCCTTGTCTGCATTATTAGTAGGCTCCTCACTAGTTTGAGCTGGGTTATCTCCTATTAATACTGGTTTAGGGCAGTATTTTTTCTTTTTCCTTATTTTTCCGTCACAGTGGTCAAAACCCAAGTCAATATCGGAAAAAGGGAACACATTATCCTCGACAGACTGACTCATTTCTGATAAATTTTGGTCTGTCTTTTGTAAAGCTGCCCATAATTTTAGAAAATGAGGAAAGTCTCTACCGATCACTACCTCATGGGCTAATCTAGGTACTACACCCACTCGGTACTTTAAATTCCCATACTGGGTTCCAATATTTACTTCCGCAGTGGGGTATTCCTTTTTATCACCATGAACACAGATAATGCCTATTTTCTGTCCATGATCAGGTTTTACACAAGGTATTATAGACTCTGCTACCAACGTAACCATACTACCTGAATCAAGTAATGCTTTAGACATTTTTCCATTCACAGTTACACAGCATTTATGAGCGTTATTATCATAGTCATTGTTAACAATACCATAACAACTGAGCAAAAATGAACGTGTTCCCTCATTTTTGCCCATATTGCATTCCATAGGTTCATCCTTAAATGGACAGTCTTTGGCCATATGACCATCCTCTTTGCACTTGAAACATTTGACAGTACAGTCTGACCACCAATTAGTTCCTTTCCCAGGCCTATTAGACCTGGATGCCCCCCTTAAACCTTGAACAGTCTTACCCGGTCTTGCAGAATCTTGGGGCTTAGGATTGCGAGGGTTTGCCTGTGAAGTAGGACATAGCAGTTCTCCTGCAGCCGCATATCTTTCCACCAAGGCAATCAGTTGGTCAGCTGTATGGGGGTCACTTTGGCTGACCCAGCGACGCAGGGAAGCTGGTAAACCACGCAAAAACCGGTCCATTACTAAGGTTTCCACAATGTGGCTAGCTGAATGGATTTCAGGTTGTAACCATTTCCGTTCAAGGTGTATGAGGTCAAACATTTGGGAACGTGCGGCTTTGTCTGAAGAATATGACCATGAGTGGAACCTTTGGGCACGTACTGCAGAGGTTACACCCAGTCGTGCCAAGATTTCAGCTTTCAATTTGCTGTAGATACTTGCATCGGCTGGTTCTAGGTCATAATATGCCTTCTGCGGCTCTCCACTTAGGAACGGTGCCAGTATGCTTGCCCACTCACCAGCCGGCCATCCGTCCCTCTCAGCAGTGCGCTCATATGCCAGAAGGTACGCCTCAACATCATCTGATGCGGTCATTTTCTGAAGATAGTGGCTCGCCCGAATCACCTTTGGCCCCTGGTATCTTCCATCAGGGTCTCCATTCAGTTTTCCAGAGATCGCTTGGATTACCTGTTGTAGTCCCTGGGTGACTTTTTGCTGCTCCTCACGGGCTACTTTAAACATCTCCGCTTGTGTCACAACAAGCTGTTTCACCAAGGACTCAGTGCCCTCCATTTGTGTTTTGGCCAGGACTTTAGCACACTCTGCCTGGGCCAGCACCAGTTGCTGCAGGGCTGCACTGTTTTCTGCAGCTCTCCTGTTAGTCTCCTGTTGCACAGAGGAGGATTGGATCAGAGCCTTGATAACATCCTCCATGTTGAGCTTTAAATGACTTCTACCCTCAGGCTTACGTGGGTGCCCGCATTCTCCACCATATGTGACAAACCACTTCTTTTACAGGTAGGATTGTCACCGATCTTGCAGTAACCACAGCCTTCTAGGGTATACAAAGTCCAGGACACCTTCAGCTCAGTTTTCCTTTTTTATTCAGTTTGAAAGCAGGTACTTTAAATAATAACAAAACAAACAAAATCCCTTGCTCTTACTTGAGCTCTTACTAGACAGTACTTGCTATCTGCAATTGGGTGGCTTTCCCACTTACCAATTTCCCAAACAAAAACAATGTCTTTGCAATAAGCGCAGCCTCTCCTAGCTGTCTTTTCCTCTCCCCCATGGAGCAGGCTGCTCTCTTCTTTTAAAGGCCTGTCTGCTAATTGAGTAGCTACAGGTGAGTGCCAATTAGCTAACTCTTAAAAACCAGATCCAAGCTGTGGTCTGTTATACAGCAACTAGTGCTGTTGGAGCATTGGCCCCCCCTGCTCTCCAAATACTCCGCCCCAGGGACCCATACCATGTTTTGCAGAGCATCAGCTATGCATATTGCAAACTGTAACATCTCTCCCTGGGGCATTTAACTGAGAAATCCTCTGGTTGCTGTCTAGCAAATCAGGTCTGATGTATCTCCCATCAACCACTATTCCACCTTTATGCTCACAATATATATATATATATATATATATATATATATATATAGTAAATAGATAGTACATCTGTGTTCACATTTGAATGTCTAAAACAAGTTAAAAAATCTGTTTCCATCTCAGAATTTCTGAGAAAAACAGTTATTACAGTGCATTCTGGGAAACTGAGAAGGTACATGCAAGTGTGCCCACAAATGCCTCGCTCTTCAATCCATAGCCCATTTTAAACATGGCTTTCTTTAAGCTTATGCTTCTGTATTATATAGCTTTTATGCAACTATACAGTGGATGTGAGCCTGCAGTGCTCATTTAATAAGAACATTTTGTGTTTAATGCATTCTCATTCATTCAAATGCCGTCTCCGTCTTTTAATGATGTTGAATCAGAACACAAACACCTCATAAATCTTCCAGAAGATAAGAGACGCAGTGTATCTTTCAATATGCAGCACTTTCTGCATTTTGATTGGCTTACCTGCATGTTAGCCAAGGTATAAGCATTTTGTATGTGAAGTGGCCATGCCAAACAAGCGAAGGAGCATACTGAAAAGGTCAGCAATTTCCCATAAACTCAGATGACTTAGACAATGCATTATGCATTAAGAGCTAGTGACTCCAAGGTTGCAGCCAGATAACACAGCACTGAAATTGTGTACGGGACTATCTCAGAGGAATGAAGAAACACCTATTAAAAAATTCAGGCAGCTTACATGAACTAACGGTTACAAAGCACTTTATGTAAAGCTGGGTCCAATAAACCTGTTGAACTCATTACTGCTGGGTGCATTTATGTACTTTATATTGGCTTTTAGAATGTAGTGGAAGAGGAACTCAGATGCCAGCAAAAACGCAGAATAATATTAAGTTAGTTATTCAGACACAAGTTGCTGTTCTTCATGGATCATACATTATGTTCCTATTTTCTAAAAATTGCCATAAGTTTCCATATAACCCACTTGCTAAGCCTCTTTACACTGCCATCAGACTTAACAACACATACTAAATATCAATAAATAAAAGTTTATTTATTTGAGATTTAATTAAAGGGCCACTGAATTTATCAAAGCCGCTCTGTACCACCATGTAGAACAATCAAATTCAAGTCGAAAATATCTAAAAATGTTTTCATTTGAAGCTTGTTTCATCATTGTTTTGCCATAGTTTTACAATGCTGGTTTGGTAACATTTGTAGCAGTCAAATGTATAAACTGTTTACTGTGAGTCTCAGCAGGACTTGGCTGCACAGCAGGGTTTATGGAGCTTATGGGGGCATTCTAATAGGTTCTGAATGGACAATAAATTACAAACTCTCTTTAAGTGCTTATATTCTGTGTTCACCGCAGTATTACACAGACATTTTTCCATTTGAGATTAGAATAACAACACAAAAGGAATACGCTTATATTTTATGCATTTATTGCCATTTAGTGTTTGTGATCTTTTGTTTTTGCAGAGCATGCTGCATGAAGGAAACTAATCATAGCCTTAGTAAGAACAATTTTAGGATGAACTATGTAATATAAAAGCTCAACTTTAACAATGAATATATTAGATATTAATAGAATATATTTTTTTACATATTCCAAGTCTCTTCAATAGGTGTATATTTCCAATAAGGTTGACTAGGCAGCTATCTATAGGAGCTACTTAGACAGTAGTGCCCAATCATTGTAGTAGCTATATGATTCTTATTATCTGCCAACCATCCACGTTAGGAGCTTTTATGAGGGAGATGTTGTGTGCAACAGCATGCATTTAATATAGAAATATTCTGTGATTTTGTACCTGGCATCATTTTCCCACCTGGACTTCTTTGGAATCTCTTATAGGGCAAGTGTAAACACTTTTCAAGTTAAATCTATTTTTAAGTTCGCCATTAACAGTAAAATACATGTATAAGCAGCAGCAAGAACAGGGTTTAGCAATAAATATAATGCACTCAAAGAGGCTTATGCAGTGGATTTATTATCACTCAATAGAGTGGTCAGGGGCACAGAGTTGGTGCTCCCTTTCCGGGAAGTCACCTTATTGGGACTGCACCTATAGAAACTTGTAATTATATTGACCTTTGGTGATTGTACACTCTCTAATATTAAAAGTTACATTTTAAATTGAGTTTCTTTGGAGCATAGGAGTGAATGTACTTTTCGTATACTTTTATTTTCCCTCTTTGCAATTTAAACTATAATCCGCAATTTATTTTGCTATTTTTTTGCTTTCTTTTATACCCATAAATCTGCTGCAGTAGCTTTTTTTTCCTAACTTACGCATTCATGTTAATCTTTTCAATAGCAATATTACAGCACTCAGTGTAGGGAATACCCAAACCAAGCTGTACGGTGAGAAACGGTTTTAGGGACCCATACAAAGTGAGAATGTCATGATTATTATAATGAGTGAGAGTAAGTGCCATAACTGCGGGAAGGCTCCAATATATTTATACAGTGGTTCCTTGGTACCTAATGATAATCTGGTCCAGACAGCAGGATGAGTACCAAATATGATTAGTAACAAACAAGATTTTCCCATAAGGATCAATGTAAATTGAAATAATTCGTTCTGAACCCTAGAAATTGATGGTGTTGTTTTTTTTATACAAAACCTTAAAACTAAATGGATATAAATAAACAACAATATTTAGATAAAATAAAATCGAATTTAACTTCACTTTACCTGTACTGAGAGAGGTTATTGCTTGGAAGGGGAGTCCTCTTTAATTCAAACATTAGGCACTCACACAGGGGACCTATCTCTTTTCTGTCTCTTGATACCACTAAACCCTGCTTTTTCTCTGATGTAGAAAGTTTCACTAGAAACCTTTCAATTGAAGCTTGCTTCTACCTATTTTTCAAAATGTTTCTGAAATGAGACATTGTTTGATCATTAAATAAGTCCACATTTTGGCTTGCTTGAGCTTTTTCAGGGTGATACTTTTCAACAAAATGTGTTTAGCACACATTTCTTTGATCAGTGTAGTAGGTGCTGCCTCCCTTCCCTCTTCTTAACCCAAAGAAATGTCCTCAGCCACTATCTGTTGCTCGCTTTGAAGTTCCTGCAGTTCCTCAGTGCTTATGTCTTATCTATGCTCCGCCACTAACTCTTCAATGTCTTCATTACTCACCTCCAGGCCTAGCACTTGCCCAGATACACAATGTCCTCCACTATTGGGCTAGGTTCAGCCTCTAAGTTCCTCGGAGGTACAGCTCCTGGCCACAATTTCCTCAAGGCAGAGTTCAATGCCTTATAAGTAGAGATGTCGCGGACAGTTCGCCCACGGACTATTCACAGTGATTTTGGCATGTTTGCGTTCGCAGAGGACGGCGAACACATGCGCTTTTCGGTTCGCCCTCTATACTTTATCATTGAGGAAACTTTGACCCTGCACCTCACAGTCAGCAGACACACTCCAGCCAATCAACAGCATACACTCCCTTCCAGAGCCTTCCATCTGAAGGACAGCAAACATTTTAGAATCATTCTGAAGCTGCATTCGTTGTGAGATGACAGATAGTGTAGCTGCTGGATATTTAATAGGGAAATAGATAGCCAGGCTGTGTATTTAGCTTCCATTACAGACCTGAAGGACTCATCTGATATCTGCTGCAAGGACAGCAACCCAAAAAGCCCTTTTTAGGGCTAGAACATATATTTTTTTTTTTCTGTGTAATCTAATTGCATATGCCTGCATGCCAGCATGTGTGAGTGACAGGCTAACAACTAACAGCGTATATTATGCTTATTTTCACTACTCATACCTGGTGGTGTACCATACATTGAAAACAACCATTTTTTTTCTAATTTCAGTTGCCTGCTTGTGTCAGGCTCACAGCTTATATTGTGCTCAGTGAAATAAAACAACACTTTTTTGACTGTAATAAATTGAATAGCAATTGCCTGCCTACAGGCGTGTGTGTGAAGCCTATTGCATCTACTCTGACAACTTTTGTCAGTGCACAGTGATACGTCATATCTGGTGCAACCGTAGTGTACAGTGACATAAAACAACACTTTTTTGACTGTAATCAATTGAATATCAGTTGCCTGCCTACAGGCATGTGTGTGAGGCCTACAGCGCCTACTCTGTCAACTTTTGCCAGTGCACAGTGACACTCATATCTGGTGCAACCTAATGTACAGTGAAATAAAAGAACCCTTTATTTACTGTAATCGATTGAATATCAGTTGCCTGCCTACAGGCGTGTGTGTGAGGCCTACAGCGCCTACTCTGCCAGCTTTTGCCAGTGCACAGTGACACTCATATCTGGCGCAACCTAGTGTACAGTGAAATAAAAGAACCCTTTTTTTACTGTAATCGATTGAATATCAGTTGCCTACCTACAGGCGTGTGTGTAAGGCCTACAGCCCCTACTCTGCCAACTTTTGCCAGTGCACAGTGACACTCCTATCTGGTGGCACCTTAGATTGCACGCGCAGTGCCCCAAATTTGAAGTGGGAGGACCGACCACGCATCTTTTTCCATCTCCCGCTTCCAAAAATCCATGCCATATACACGTCCCCTGATGGGTGATGTAACAGGTATCAAACTGATAGGAATAAATAGTACAACTGAACACACCACTCCTATCTGGTGGCACCTTAGATTGCACGCGCAGTGCCCCAAATTTGAAGTGGGAGGACCGACCAAGCATCTTTTTCCATCTCCCTGTTCCAAAAATCAATGCCATATACACGTCCCCTAATAGTGGACGTAACAGGGATTAAACCAATAGGAATAGTACTACTTTACAGTACACACCTTATAATAACGCAGACAGAGGCAACGCAGAGAGAGAAGTCTGAAGAAGAGGAGTCACAGGAGGAAGGTGGCTTTGAGGAGGTGGAAGACCAAACACAGCAGGCGTCCCAGGGGGCTTGTTGTCACCTTTCGGGGACCCTTGGTGGCTGGGTGGAGGAAGAGACCTTCAATGACATCAGTGAGGACAAGGAACGGGACATGGCTAGCTTGGTATCCAACCTTGTGCAAATGGGGAGTTTGTTGTTGTGCAAAGGGACTGTTTGCGTTTTTTTTGCGGTGCATTAAGCGGGGAGATTGGTCTGTTACTGTGAAGCGGGTGTAACCCTTACACTACCTGATCGATACAACATCATACCTGATGTTTTAAAGCATGTTATTCCAAACAATTTAGGAATGTTAGATGATTTATGCCCTTTATGGCTTAAAACCAGACTCTGCATCAACTATGTAATTTTCCGTGGGAGTTTTGCCATGGATCCCCCTCCGGCATGCCACAGTCCAGGTGTTAGTCCCCTTGAAACAACTTTCCCATCACTATTGTGGCCAGAAAGAGTCCCTATGGGTTTTGAAATTCGCCTGCCCATTGAAGTCTATGGCGGTTCTCCGGGTTTGCCCATTCACGAACATTTGATGGAAGTTCGCGTCCGCTGTTCGCGAACTGAAAATTTGATGTTCGCGACATCACTACTTGTAAGAGAATGCACTTCAGTCCATTTCAATCAGAGTGACACAGTAGAGTATATTGTAATGGCCCTTCCAGAACTCTCTCAGTGTCAACTCAGTATCCGAGGTCACCTCAAAGCACCCCTGGAAGAGGACTTTGGGTTACAGTTTCTTAAAGTTTGACTTGACCTGCTGCTCCATGAGCTAGATCAGAGGAGTTGTGTTAGGCGGCCAAAACATAACAGTTATAAAAGTTGTCCTCCAAGCCTGGAGGGTGAGCAGGAGCATTGTCCACTCTTAACAGAGCCCTCAGAAGAAGTTCTTTTTCCATTATTGCCTTCTATTTCCCTGTATTTTTTTACAGTGGAGAAAAAAACATCACTCATTCATCTAATTAAGAATTGCCTGGTTACCCAGACTTTGCTGTTGGACTTCCACATTACACATAACTTGCTTTTTATCACATTTCCTCTTTTGAAAACTCTGAATTATCACTGTGACACTAGTGGAGACTTAATTTTTAAATCCCCACTAACATTCCCACATACCAACAGAGTTAGCCTGTTCTTCATTGGCTTGTGCTCTGGCAATGTCTTCTCTTCTTGAGTGATGGAATTTAAACATCAGCCTCTTCATATCCTCTAAATTCCCTAACAAAGGTTTCAGCAGCTTCGGTTTCAGCACTGGCAGCCTCTCCATGCCTAACCACACTGTGAATGCCAGTTCTCTTTTTATATTCTCAAACCAACCGTGACTGCTCTAAATACTTCACTGTTCTCACCACTTGTTGTAGGATTGTCTTTTGACAGATCGGAATGTAATTGTTTTGCTTTCTCGGAAATTATTGCCTGGGAAATTTTATCATCCGCTAACTGGTTCTGACTATTGTTCTTTTCTGCTGAGTGGTATCACTCGCCTTCTTCAACCTCATGATATAAGCTAAAGCTACACTTTGGTTCTTATAAGCACAAGCTACACTTGGATCCTTATAAATGCAGACTACACTTTGGTCCTTATAAGCAAAAGCTACAGTTTGGTACTTATAAGCACAGAAGCACAGGCTGCACATTGGTTCTTGTAAGCACAGGCTACATTTTGGTCATTATAAGCACAGGCTACACTTTGGTCCTTATATGCAAATACTGCACTTTGGTCCTTTTAAACAAAAGGCTGCACTTGTAGGCACAGGCTGCACTTTGTTTTTTTAGACACAGACTGCTCCTGGGTTCTTCTTAGCACAAGCTACACTATGCCACAGTACTGTATTTAACTTCTAGGGACCCCCTTGGGCGTTTGGGCAATTTTTCTTTGCACAAGGGCCTTTGGTACTAAGCTCCACCACTGAACACAGTTGACGGAGACTAAATTAATTATGTAGGCAAGAAGGATTATTAAGGCTGCAATTCCAAAAACCCTGCCTCTCAAATGGAGCATGCTCCACATTTTAACAATGATGTAGGCAGGGGAAGAATGCAGCAGTGGCCTTGATGGGTAACTATGGGCTCTATTCCATGGTTCCAGTAGAAACTCTCGTAAGGCTATCTCATAGCAACATTTGCTGAGCTATTCCATGCCTCCTGTAAAAAAGTATCCTGAATTTCACCCAGGCGCTTTTCCCACAGTTCTCTAGTTCTATTATGTGCTTGCAGTCTGCCTAAGAATACCTGTAGGAGACTCTAGGACTGAATAGGCTGAATAAAAACAGATAAATACAGTGGCATATCACTTTCTCAAAAGCTACAATTGCAAATTCCAAATATTTCACTTGCTAGTCCCATCAGGGATTAGAGGTGGTTATACAGAGAAAGCGTTATTACAAATGGAAACAAAATGGATATCACATATTATAATTGTCAAACTGCGATTCATCGTCACGTTTGCCAGCCTTGTGTAGCGAGGCGAGCCATTGAAGCACAAGTCTTCTGAGCTCGAGGCTCTTAGCCAATGAGCACCGAAGGCGAGCAGTTAAGGCATTGAAACTCGGAGCACTTAGGCGATGAGCGATGAAGGTGCTCATCACCTGCGAGCCTCGCAAAGCGAGGCGAGCAGTTGAGGCATTGAAACACACAGGACTTAGGCAGAAATTAGCGCCGAAAGTGCTCCTGCGATCCTAGCAAAGCGAGGCGAGCTGTTGAGGCATTGAAAAACGCAGGACTTAGCCTCAAGCAATTAGGAAACGCAGGATTGCCTTAGGCTGCAAGCAGTTGAGGAACGTGGAACTCAGAAAAAATAATTGCAAGGCGCGGAACTTGATCATGATTATCATGAAAAAATTGCAAAGCAAGAAACTTGAAGGACACAAGGGGAGAGGCTCGCAATGAGTGCCAAAGGTGCTCAGAGGAACAAACGTACACAAGAGGAGAGGCTCGCAATCAGAGCAGAAGATGCTCAGAGGAGCAAAAGTACACGAGAGGAAATGCTCACAATGAGTGTTGAAGGTCCTCAGAGGAGAAAAAGCTTTACATTGTGTGGCAAACAGCATCGACATGACTTCAAATGTTATTGCCCTGTCATTTTTGACGGGCAAGTCGCTAGTTCTTTATAAACACCATCTATCCACATGGTATAAATAAAAAAATAAATTACACTGTGTGTTCATAAAATAACATTATGCTTAGGAGATCAAGGTAGCAAGTCAACCCACCTATAGTTAGCTGACCATCCTTCTATATTGTAAATTATCATATTATTATTTCTCATGACATTATTTACTTACTTTTAATATTATGATATTTGATATAATCTAGATATCTAAATATAAAAAGAATTAGATCAAGATATTGTTCAGTTCATAAGTTAACAAGGTATCTTAATATACATTGTTTTTTATACTTCACAACAATTATTGCTGATAGAGTATTATATATAAATATATATTATACATGTGATAAAAAGTGACAATTAAATTTGTTTATTGGCAATCATGTCTCCATTTGAATAGATGGCTTACCCTAAATTCTGTAACAATTTATGTTATTTATACTTCATAATGTTTTTTTGTAAATATTTCACCTGATATACAATGCAGTATCACATATACTCCTAATTGTTTTTATTTTATTTTATATATAGCTGTTGCTATTATATAAAAACATATGCACATATCATTTAATGAAGACTGGTATTGAGATGTATTTAGACATACTAATTACATTAGGCATTTTCATCACATTATTCATTTTTATATAAACAGAATAACATGGTATTAACTGCATTATATTATTTATTTTTCTTTTAATAACACTAACGTCATCTAACTTTATGGCAGCTATTATTTATTTACACTAACAAACCTGACATACATTGAAAATATTTGGTTTTATATATAGGTTTTACAACTTGTACTTAGTGTACTTTGTAATATTTTGATTGGGCAATCTAGTCAAGTTTATTTAAATTCTTAGTATTTATATTAATCTTTATTATTCAGCTTATCTAATGATACACAGATTAGACATAATCTATAAAGTACTTTTAGATGGGCTAATATATCTCACTTAATTAAAACATGATTGCAGTAATTCATTATTAATATACAGTTTATGTCTATTTTATGTCAAAGTTTTGAAACTTACTGGAAGAATGATATATACACGCTGTTAGTAATCTGCTATGGTAACCGTATGAGAACATATGCACTCGATCACTCACTTTATTACTTAAAAAGTCATAGATCAGTTGTGTAGAACTTTACAATATATGACTGGGTACATTGCCTGATTATGATGACATTGATGCTGATATTTATTATATATTTAATATGAAGATTCATCACTATGGTGATGGTATACATTTACTGTACTTGTGTATTTGCTGTTTTTCCCTTTTGCTGTAATTTTACAGCAGTTGGATATTATAAGTGCACCTAGCCATAGAAAATGTATAGTGTTTTTCAATTTGATATAAGTCTTAAGAACTAAAGGATGAAAGATAATACACATACGTTATAAATTGTTCACTATGGTAACCGCATAACAACAAAGGAACATTGCCACTTGATTACTTACCTTGTTTCTTTCAATATCACATATTAAATGTGCTGTCTTTATATTACCCGGTTTCATGCAGATTAGTATTGTATATGTCTGCTTCTGAAACAATAGCTATTTAATAGCACACATTGAAAATATTTTCTTGTATTGGATGTACTCTGTAATATTCTGATTTGATGATCTAGTCTATTTGATAACTATCAATTATAACAACATTTACAGTATCTATATTCACATTATTTAGTTTATTCAATGATACACGATTTTGACATAATCTATAAAGCAGTATTTTTAGATGAGACTATTGAATTTACTTAAACATAATTGCTATATTTGACTATTAATATCCCGTCTATATGGATTTGGAATGCTTATTTTTGTTGTCTGTAATTATCTTGAAATTGACTAGACAGGAAGCTATGATATATACATGGTTACTATGGTTACCATATGACAACATAGAAACATTGATACTTGATCACTTACTCTACTATCTGAAAGCTATATCAGTTAAAAAAATAAACTAGTGGACATGCTCCTCTGATGATTTTTGTCCATGCCATTGCTAATCATATTTCAGTCAATCAGAATTGAGTATTTGAATTACTCCATATTTGATTGGATAAAAAAGTCTAACCAATCAAAACACATGGTGGAAATCTGTGCATTCTGATTGGTTTTGCCTTTAAGCAAACATTAGGCTCTATTTCCTCCTATTTCGGTTTACCCTTCTCTGATAGCTTACAATAGCTTACAACATCTATATGGGTACTTATCTCGATATGTTGACTTTGACGTTTTGTAATTAAAACATGCTGCACTTATATACTCACATATTTCCTGCCCCTCGATTTTGTCGAAAGTCCACAGTAATGGGATATGATTTGTTTAAAGTTCAACAAAGAAATCAGATCAATCTGAGAATGAACAATACCTAAGTAGGTTTGTTCTCTAGGTCTGGTTACCTACTCAGAGAGCAACCCATTTTAGTTCACTTGTGCCCTTCACAGGGAGAAATATCCTGTAGTATATCAGTCTGGTCTCATTCAAAAGAATGACCCAGCCCCGAAGTACCAGGCAATTCTACCCTGAACAGGACAAACAGCAAACTGCAGACGCGTTTCGGCCTCTGTGGGTCTTGTCAGTGAGGTGCAGCTGAACTCCCTAAGGCACAGTGAGCAAGGAGTCCACATCTGTTTCCCCCTTCACACTTAGGGAGAGAAAAACCTCTAATGGTCATTTGCATATATAACAAAGAAATCATAGGTGCTCGATCTGAGAATGTATAATACCTAAGGAGATTTGTTCTCTAGGTCTGGTTATCTACTCAGAGAGCAGAACATCTTTTAGCTCACTTGTGCTCTTTAGGTAACCAGGTAACATCAGAGAAAGAGCTCCACAAGTTTTTTTTTTAGTTGAAGGCCTATTCAATGGGCTTTATTTGAGGACTAAGGGTCTTCAATCAAGCAAGAAGAGGACCTACAGTATGTCTTCTATCAAAACAAAAGTTGTTGGTTTTCCAGAGCTGAAGATTGAGGACCAGGTTGTTGAAGATTGTAGCTGGAGGGTTGTATAGTAAGATTTTCCCCTACACATTTAGTTTTTTGAATAGTGTCTTTCATATTTTCTTTTTCTTTATTTTTCTGAAATATTTTTTTTAATTTTCTGGAAGTATTATTTAAGTATATGGGTTAATATTAGGTGCCATGGAGGTCCACAGGGACTCCCATGATTATAGTTTTGTAACCAATGGAGGTCCGTTGAATCAAACCCAGGGCTCATAGGAGGTAGTGGGTTTTGATAGGGGAAATTCGTAGGAAATCTGGGCTCAAAGCGTATTGAGGGGGGATCTCAAGGGATACCCTAGCTAACAGGTTAGTGGTAAGCAACAGTTTGTTGATTGTGTTGGATTTGAGCAATCAAGCCTTAGATCCGACATAAGTTTTTAGCACTTTAATGTTGTCAATTGTGTTGCATTCAGGCTTCTAAACTGCATTTCTGTGTCATTAGGAGAAGCTTAAGGTACCCATTGGATTTTTTTTATTATATTTCAAGTACTTGGAGGGACTTCCAACTAAAGTTCAGTGAGGTTGGATATCATTAAGCGAGTGATATGATAGCTATTTTTACAGTGAAAATCTAATTTTATTAAATACAAATCTTGGTATTACACAACAGCAGTATATTTTATATTTAAGCAGCATAATATTACCAATATTTAGCCATTTTACATAATGGGCTAAATATAACAGACAAATTATGTCAACGAAATTGACACGCAGTACTGTAAATGAATTCCGGTTTATGGAAATATAAAATATTAATACAAATTATGATTTAATTTAAAATTACTAAAACTATAAAAAAAAATAATTATATGGTTGACAGATTGACAGTATAAATAAAAGTGATGAATATCTTTTGTCAGGTTTGTTGTTATCATATGTCTATTGCACCTTTGATGGTACATGTGTGGAATCTAAAAACATCTGAATTTAGCATCACATGCTTGACCCCTATAACATGCACGTGCTACTGTGTTCATGATGAAGCTCATTGAAACTCATTGAACCTCACTGAAAACTTAGTTGTGTTAATGAGCGATGTGTTAAAGCGCACCCTCTTAGTAAATTTCCCTGCTATATGTCGTCATACAAATGGACACAATATGATACGAGGAACAAATTTAATAATATAAAAGATTGTGGGGAAAAAAATTAAACAAAAATGCATAAGTTGAAAAAGTGCTTACAAATAGCATGTTATTGTTTATAAATGCATATATTACATTCCAATATAGCATAACATATTGCAGTTGTTAAAAAACAGGGAAGAATGATTAAGTAATCTGTGGGGAGTTTTTTTTAGAAAGATTGATACAGATCGCTTCTCCAGTGTAATGAAAAAGTGTCAGGGAAAAACAAATAGGGAAGGGGGAGAGAAGCACACCACATCCTAGTGCAGATAAACGACTGTGAACTTGATTCAATTGAGTAATTGTAACTTACAGTAGCCCTCAATGAAGGCCGAAAGTTATTTTGCTATTCAATTGTGGGCTACAAATGGGTTACGGGTTACGGGCTTGAAATACTTGTGGTTGTTAAAACTGGAACTTACAGCCCATCAAAGCCTTTGATCTTTCAAGTCTGCAAAAGTTCAGAGCGCTAAAATCGCAAATCGCTGCTCAATTGCTACAATTCCCCAAGTTCGCAAATGTTTTCACACCCGTAAACTGCCAATGTAGGAGAAAATCCTACGAGTACCCGGGGGTTTAACACCTTGCCCGTAGCACTGTAAATGCAAATATAAAAAAACAGTACTGCACTGTAAATGACGGGGAAAGTGATGAAAGACATTAGAATTAATTGCACAACAGTCTCAAGCTTGCAAATCAGCAATACAAAATAAACATTTTTATATTTATTTTCAGGATTATATCGATCTCAGGGATTCATGAGTGAATACATATCAGGCCACATATATGGACTAGAACAGTATTGGCATTCATTATTATTATTTTCTATTTTGAAGTTTTGCAAATCCAATTACATATAGGACCCCTAAACGCTAATTGATTGACATGAATCTCCACGGTTTACTGACCTAATGATGATGGTCTCATTTTCTATTGATTGTTTCTAAATGGGTAGTTACGGCCTTGATTAATTGATCATGTTCCTGCCCTGAAATACTACATACTGTACGAGTGCATGGTTTACGGTTTCAGCTTTCTGCCCCTAACTTGAGGGCTTGTTCAATTGAACAGCTCTGGAATTGTAGCAGTGCTTAAGTCCGCAGCAAGCCCGCAGACATATGGCGCGTATACCGCGAGATGCAGGCTTCTAATTGAATCGGGCTCTATATGTTCAAATCCAATATAAAATAAAAAAGCCAGCACACTCGCATGTATAAATCCCACAACATGAGGTATAAGTAGGGCATCACAGGAGATCCCCTTCTCAAGATGTCCCTGGGTTTCCCCAGATCCTCATCTCTTAGTGTCATGTTTTGAGGACAGTGCTCTATGAGACAACTGCAAACTTCCATTCTGTGGTGTACAGATAGTTGTAGTGGAGATTGTTCTGTTTCACATCTGGATAAGAATTGAGATTTATCTCCTCCCCACTGCAAAGGTTGTTTATGAGACTGGTTTAATCCCTTATACTCAGTCCAATTCTTTACTATTTCCTCTCCCCTTCAAGGACTTTCCTATTAGGACTTTTTGAGTCACTTTTTACTAATTATATTTGCCTAATACTTTGCTGTACATGCCTATTACAACATACACTTGCTAGCGCTTTGATTATAGTACATACATGTAAGGTGTTGTACACTGTTTTCTTTAATGAAAAGTATCTACTGTAATAAAATAGTAGGAGTATCAAAAAGAAGCTTTACAATTGTATATCCACAAATCAGTATACGAGCAGTGATCCTAGATCCTCAGAGGCAAATAAGAAGAGTATTTTATATTTTAACCAACACCAATATTGGTTTTATGTTGTAAGCATTGTCACAATCTGCTACTTCAACTAAGCTTGGTAAGAACATGGTTCAAACCTACCCAGCAGAATTGTGTGGTTTGTTTACACCTCTGATAGCAGAAGATGGACCAGAACAAAGTAACACACCCTGGAGCTTGCTTCAGCAGACCAGGATATCAGGAACACAATAGCCAATGACTGTGACTATTCTCCATCACTGGATACACCATACAATTCCTTAGAATATTAGGATCAATTCACAGAATGACACTTACACTTCGATTTAACCTTGGTTGAGACTAATTTATACATATATAAAATAAATACCGTTTTCTGACCACAGGCTGGCCAATTACAGTAAGCCCCATCTTTGGGTACATAGAAAGGGACCAACTGGCAGTGACATGCCCCTGGTTTGCAGGGAAACCCTGTACATCTCATAATGTCAGTCCCTTAAGATCCTGGTTATGCATTTACTCTGTGGTTAAAGTAAATGACCCTAGGTGGTGTTCTGACCTTCTTGTAGTACTTCAACTAAACAAGTGCCGTAAACACTATCTGCCTATGTGATCTGCTTATCTTCCTCTGGCCCTTGTCTCTTCAATATTTGTATTTGTTCAGGTGGGGCTGGATGAGTCAGCACAAGCTAGCAACCATGTATGATCTTGCTCTTATGAATCAGCTTCCTGGCCCAGTGCTTTATTAATGATCCTCAGAGGCAGAATCACACTTGCTACTCAAATAGTACCATGATCCCCTAACCCACAGCTAAACATGGTTCTCTGGTGGTATGTCATTCCCCATATCAATATAATTATTATACATGCAAGACAGATGTCTACCATAAACAACAAAATGCATAAGCATATTAATAAACAAGGAAACTCTTGCCAGCCCAGGCCCAGCTCACAGTCCCCAACAGTCCAGTGAGGCACTGGGCGTGACAAGGATATTTTAATTAAAGGTAAACAAAAGACTGGTATGGTTAAAAACTCTGCTCTCCTTACTTTATTACACTTTCTTTTTATTTTAAAAAGTTTCCACTTACAACACCTCTATGCTCAACATGTAGTATCATTACAACACTACTAAATGTTACACTATAAAAGTTTACATTTATAATGCTTTGGTTATCACACTTATTTTCAGCTTACTTAAATACATTTATTTATCATATTAACTGACACATAGTAACTTACATGTTTGTTCATATTTATATCATTTAGACAAGTGGTTCTCAGCAACAGGTCCTAGGAGATCGTATCTGTTGGTCCTCTGTGACAAATAGGTATGAGAAGACCCTAACACCTTAATCTTATCATTGTCTTTAGTTATAGATAGGTTGTTTAGGAACGTATGTGTTGTTAAAACACACTCTATTCAAATCAGTTCAAAATGTAGTATTAGACATGAGGAATCACCCTTCTGGATCTCAAAGGTGGTCCCCAGAATTATTGGAATTTAACCAGTCAGGCCCAAGAGCACTGGAAGATAACAAACCAGTCTGTAGATCAAAAATGAAGAGAACCACTGATTTAGACAATACCTAGGTTCTCCCTAACATTGTTTACTTATTGCAATAAGTTTACTATTTTAAATTAAAATTGTGTTAACTATTGAGCTTAAAGTTCGTTCTTATTAAATATTGCTAAAAGGACTACTGTAGTGAATAAGTAAAGCTCATATGTTAATTTAAAAGAATTACCCAGCTTACAATAAATAAACATTAACATTTTATTTTTAGCTTTTAACCTATGTGTTTATTCCTAAAGCAGAGCTGCTTATCTTATAAAATAATAAAAATAAAAATGAAGTCTGAAATATAAAGAGGGCTATGAATGCTAATGCAGTGTTACTGGGTGGGCCTATGGGGCAACCACAAGCAGGTTACTATAGACTATAGAGCTGTTACCTCTGTGTAGACAGTAGGGGCGGAGCTAATTATATTTTGGAGCAGGGCCAGTGACATCAGCCAAGCCAGCTTTCAAGCTCCATGATAGTACTACACACAGGCAGAGCTAGACACTCTTCTGATGTCTGACACATGTAGGAGGAGAAAAGCAGGTCTGCTTAAGGGGGAAACTTACAGCTTAAAAGCTAAGAAATAAATGTTAACTTTTATTTATTTTAAACTGCATACTGTTTTTAATATCCAAAAATTTAGCATATTAGCTTTATTTTTATATGTACTGCAGTGGGCCTTTAATTCTTTCTGGTTCTTCAATGACACAGCCCTCTCTTGCCCTTCTGATTCAATGTGATTCAACTAAGCAAAATCAAATATTTTAAATAGCCTATCATGGTTGGACATAAGCTGAAACCATGATTGAAGTTTTGCTTTGCAAGTACAATAGGAAACCACTGTAGAAGTTACAAGCAGACTTTAATAGACCTAGTAAATTAGAAGCCCATATCTGTATTGGCAAGCCCACAAGGGCTACAGGCTTGAAATTCAGCTGCGTTACATAGCTATTTAATTAGAACATGCTGCGAGTTACAAGCTTGAGACACAAACCTGTAAACCATTTGTGGAATGTTGGATGCACGGCCGTGAACATGATCAGTTATTCAAACCAGTAGTTACAGGTTTAGATGGAGCCAATGGCAACAGAGATCATCATCATTATGGTGATTTGGATTTCAAAATCTTACAGGCTTCGATTGCGAGTTGTGATCAAACATACATTCCAGAGATAATGCAATATTGATAAAGCTATAAATATTATATTCTATATTTTATCAGGAAACAAAAACAATGGTGCCTAACACCTGAATGAGCAAAAAAATAACAATAAAATGAGAAGTAAAACAGTGTGAAACAAAAAGAGGAAAAAAAAGGGAGACAGAAATCAAAGGTCTACTAGGAGCAGAGAACACACAAAAACCTGTCAGTCACATATCCCGCAATCCTCCCTCCCCCAACTCAAGGCAAGAGAGGCAGAGACATCACATTAATCTACTACACTTCTTAACATAGAGTAATGAGGGGAGCAGAGGAGGCATGCGACACACGGGCAAAAGAGAAGAGCAGGGTGCCCACAGAAAGAGAATGCATAAAAAAACCAACACACCACAAAGTACTTTGTAAAGAAATAAAAACACCCAAAATTTTTTTGACAAACCTGGCAGTGCGGATTGGGTGAGCACACTGCTCCTCAGACCTCAACCCCCGACGCGTGTTTAGTCAGCGTCGAGCCTATGTCATCAGGGGGGCATTTACATAATATGATATTCTATTACATGCGAGTTCCATTATATGTATTAACACATTGATTGCAGGGATCAATATAAAACAAAATTTAAACATAAAAAAAATATTTTTATATTGACGATTTGCGAGCTTCAGAATGTTGTGCTATTTATTTAAATACCTAACATTACTTTCCCTTTTAATATACTTGCAGTAGTGTGTGTATATTTGCATTTACAGTGCTACAGATTGTACTTTACCCCCTTGTGGGTCCTCTCTAATACCCATTGGCTTCTTGGCTCCATTTGCAGCTTACGGGCTTGAACCCAAGTGAATTTGTTGCAATTTAATAGCATGATTGGAAACATAACAGTTACAAGCTTGAAAGAACAAAGGATTTGTGGTCACGCAGTTCAAATTTCCATGTCCCTTAGCCTTTTCTCGCCCCTTACCCCGCAAGTCATCGTCGGGTTGCTTTACAGGGCCACATTAATAGCCGTAAGTCTTGCAGGCTACAGTTTTTAACATTAATAGGGCTGTAATTCACTACACACAGAGTCAACAAGACTCCTATTTGTTTACAGAAAATATCAACATGTATGTTAAGTTTTTAAGAAAGGACACAGCAACCTATTTCCAAGTATTAACGGGAAAAGGAAGTCTTCTGGATTTCACTAAGGATATAATATACCTATATATATATGAATTTTTTTATACTATATACTTTTTTTTATTTTAAAAGCTCTGTCTTTTGCCTAAAATCATTCAACTTGTTCCTGTATGTGTCTGCCCTGTGTAGCTCATTAGTACGCAGATGCACCAGTTTGGCCATTAAAACCATCATCTACAGTACAGCTCAAGATCTAAGAAGTTGCAATTGTAAATGCATGAGTAGCATCGGAGCAAAGAATGTAAAATGATACCACAAGAAAATAATTTTTAAGCCTTACCTTTGTTAGTGTTGATTGATTTTACCTTTTTATTCATTCAACAGGGAAGTTAAAGCACAGCAAATGCCATTCAACTTACCAGACGATAGGTAGCAGGATAGTTTGTAGGATACTTTGCATGTGTCCTCACTGCTATTCTTCCTTACATCTTTATTGAAATTTAGTTAAACTGCATGTTTTATATTTGACATGTTAATTAGAGCTAATGCACAATAACATTATTTATATGTCAGGCTGGTGCTAATAGTATATAATCATACTTTCAATGTGAGCATAGTTAAAATACTATAAGAAAAAATGTCATGTATTTAGATTCTAATTGATAATATGTAAACAAGAGATGGCACTTAATTACTTAATTTTCAACCACATAAAAATCAACTACACATTTTATTCTAGAATGTCATGTCAAAACGTATTTAGAAATCTTATCCCATTAGCCTTATCAGCATCATAAGAGAACTGAATAATGCCTGACAGTGTAGCATCTGCATGGTAGCATCTTCTTAAAAGGTAACAATAGATAAGAGCAATGCCAATGCATCCCATGATAGATGAGTTTATGAACTATATCTGGTCATCAAATCGAGTAACAATTGGATTAAATGGCCCAAGATGTGGAGAGAGACATTGAAGCCAACCATCCGTATCGCCATACATTCTGCGAAAGGTCACCTCACCGTACAGGATGCTGACATAAACCTTCCCTCATTGCACCTCAGAAACACATTATGCTACACATAAGAAACCTCTGAAAAGGCATTTTTGATGACTTGTTCCCATTCACTTGTCTTCTAATGCATCTCCAGGGTGACATAAGTCACTTTGAATCTGGAGATTGATAGCACTGCCAGAGCTGAGGCTGTTTTTCCTAGCCTATAAGTTCTGCAGCTTTGAATTATCAGAAACAGTAAAATATAGCTGGACAGATTAATTGATTTTTAGGCACACATACTAAAAAAAGAAAACACTGCAGAGGATGTCAACAGACAGAGCTCAGGAGGTTATGCACCATGCAGGCTGTTTATAATCCAGTGTACATCAATGAGTCTTGACAATTATCCAGTGCTCCCTTCCTAGCATCCAAGCTCAAAAAATGTTTTGTATGTCCAGTTCATTACGTTGTGTTTCTCATGAATAGAATGTTAATGATACTTCAAACTTAGCAATCATTGTTTTATTCTTTTTTTGAGTATATTTTTTATATTTTAATGATCAAACAAAATAATATAAAAATAATATATTCTATATAATGTTTTTCTTATATAGTTAAACCTTTCGTCAGGTGTACTGCTGTCTTTATGTATGGTGTTCTGCAGTAATAACCCAAAGATGTTTACTTAGCTATCACTATGTGATATTACTGGTTAACATGATTAAAAAAGAAAACGCAGTACACTGCCAGAGTAAGATTAAGACTCAATAGTTTTTACTTTTTTTTTTATTCAATAGTTTTTTATTAAGGACATTCATAATACAAAAGAAATATAGCATTAGCTGAGACAACAATGAAAACATAAGACGTTACAAAAAGATATATGCAGAAACAGTAAGATGCAAACAAGTGTAACTATAAATACTGGTTATCCTTATTTAGTTTTTTGTTTTTTTTGTGCCAAAAAATAAACTTTATAAAGAATTCTGGTTTTAACTATAAAACAGCTGGATCACCCTTCAGCAATAATTAAAATCTATTACCTCCTAAGAACCAACAAAGGTTAATCAGGAGTTATCAACCAAATGCATTAAGACTGTCGGGTATGAACAAGTATAACACAAATGTTTTTTTTTCATATTCGCATGGTAGTGTAAGAGTGATAAAAAACATGTAACCAAAACATAATATAAACAAGAATCAACAAGGGGAAAGGTAAGTTTGGCAATATAACTTTTTCTTTGCAATCAATAAGCTGTATTACTCTCAGTATAGAAATATTCCACAAGTACTTGTTACCTTGAGTTCCAAGCTCGGGACTGGGCCAAGGCCCATACTCCATCGTCTCCATCTCTCTCCTCCCACCATATGGAGGTTCAAATCGTCTTATGGGGATTTTACAAGAGTGATATACAATCTGAGGAGGCTAGCCAGGGTTCCCAAATCTGGAGAAAAAAGGGGAATGTGCCCTGCAGGACATGTGTCAGTCTTTCATTAATAAGTATATAATTGATATTAATAATAACTTCCGGAAAGCGGAGTAAGGGAGACTTCCAATTCCTGGCTATGATATTTTTAGTCGCTAATATAATCATTTGAAATAATTTATTTTGAGGAGAGTATAACTTGGAACTGGGAATACCTGAGAGGCAGGAGTCAATTGAAGGAATCAGTGTGGTGTTAAACAATGTTGAGGTTAGTTGAGTTGTCTTGATGCACACCTCTTGGACAATTGGATTACCCTCTGCTTGACACCCTCTAAAACAAGTCTTGCTTCCAGATTTTGTAATTTTATACATTTTCAAAGGAGTGAATTATTCTCTGTGAATTTTTTTTATAGAGGTCTCTAAAAGACTATAGCTCATGGATCCTCGTGAGATTTGAAGCATTCCTCAGTCCATTTGTTAGGTTCCCACACTTGACCTGAATCTTCCTCACATTTAAGCATAAAAGTTTTTTTTGTTTCTCAGTTGGTGTGTTTAGAATTCCGTACAATGATCCTAGGATTCCTTTAGACAGGGGAAGGGTTTGGCAGATAATTGAAAGCCAGGATGATTTAGAAGGTTGTATGTTTTGGTAACTGTGGTCACCCAGTGTCCGAATTTGAGAAAATTAAATGATTCTTTTGCGGGGGCGTTAAATTCTCTCTGCATCTGTATTGCAGGTCTTAGCATATCGTTCCTAAACCAGGAGCTTAGTCTGTCTAATTTAGAAGAGATCCACCAATGGCGTGAAGTGTCCGAACATGCAGTTTGTAGGCTATTGCTAGAGAATATTGAGGTGAGAGGTGAAGTGGAATGGGCCAGTTGACCCTGGAGATTAGCTCACAGACTCGTTAATGGATTGGAGCAATTAGGTTTTTGAGATTTTAGATGTGGAGACCAAATTATCGTATCCCTGGTAGAAGGATACATTTGTGAGTTTTCCATAAAAATCCAGATTGGCTGATGTTTTATTGAGTGGGCCAACGGTATGAATGCTAATTGAGCCGCTCTATAATAGGTTATTAGTATTAGATTAGGGCATGAGAGGCCCCCTTGGTTCTGTGCCTACACATGATGCTCCTGGCAATTCTGGGAGGTCTATTTCTCTAGATGAATCAGAATATCCACTTTTAAAACTTAGTAACTTCTTTATTATGCACTGGGATTGGTAGAGTTCTGAACAGATATAGAATACGGAGAAGGACATTAATTTTGACTGAGGTAATGCGGTCAGTCCAGAAAATGTTTAGTTTCAACCAAGCCTCCATTTCTGATATGAGAGTTTTAAATAAAGGGGGAAAGTTGACCTTTGTAAAGTTTAAGGATTGTTATAGTAATATTGAAGCCTTTAAAATTTTCCAGTGTATTCCGAGATAAGCCAATGCCCAGAGCTTCAGTTTTTTCTACATTAAGCTTGAGGGCCTGAGAGGTCGCTATACTGTTTGATAATGGACATTAAGGCTTCTATGGAGACCTCTGGATCTGTTAAGGAACAAAAAAGGTTGTCTGTGAATAAAGAGCACTTAAAGTGGTGATGTCCAATCTTTAGTCCCTTAATCTCAGTGTTAGAGTGGATGGCTTGAGCTAGGGACTCAATAGTTAGAGCAAATAAAAAGGGGGAGAGAGAACATCCCTGTCTAGTGCCTCTCAAGATGGGAATACTAAATTTTTGAGAACCGGGCAATTTCAAGTTAACAAGGGGGGATTATAATACGACACCCAAATCCAAACCTGGCTAGAACTATGTACAGAAAATGCCATTCAATCGAATTGAATGCCTTTTCGATATCAAGTGCCAGAATGCACATTTGTGATTTAGAGTAACCTGCCAGGTGTAGGATATTGAGGGTCTTCCTGATATTGTCTCCAGGTTGTCTGTGGGATATGAACCCTGTTAGATCCTTATGTATCAAATCAGGAAGAAACCCAGAAATCCTTTTTGCCATCATTTCAGCTAAAATTTTAACATCTTTGTTCATTACTGAGATCGGGCTATAGTTTTTGGCTTCCAAGGGGTCTCTGTCAGCCTTAGGGAATAAAAGTAGATCTGCCTTATTAGTTTCCAGAGGCATAGGGTCTCCCTTTAAGATTGCATTGAAAAGTGCACAGAGGTGTGGAGCAAGAATTTCAGATAATTTTTTGTGAAACCGTCAGGGCCAGGCGATTTACTAATTTGGAGTTCAGAGATTGTTTCTTGAATCTCCTGTAACGTGATATCTTTATTTAGCTTATTCAAATTAGATGGGGTAATAGAGGGAAGATCTGATGAATATAAGTATGATTGGAGGGCCAACTCAGAGGGTTTAATTTGCGAGGAGTATCATTTTTGGTAAAAGTCAAAGATAATTTTCTGAATCTTGTTGTGGCTAACTTTTACAAGGCCAGAGGGAGTCCTTAATTGGAAGATCCTTTTCTGGAATATTTATTTTTAAGCCTTTTAGTCAGTAATGTGTCCGGTTTGTTGGCTTTGGAGTAAATGAGATGGTTGGTACGTCTGAGTGTTTTTTCTGTTCTTGCTGAAAGTATGCCATCTAATTATATTCTTACCTTTTCTATTTTATGCCTCAAGCAGTTAGAGGTTTGTTTCTGATTCTGCTTTTCCAGTAATTCTAGTTGTTTAGTCAGATCCTGTTCCTTTTGACGGGTCTGTTTCTTATGCTTGGAGGCTAGTTTAATAATGGTACCTCTGATGTAGGCTTTATAAGCCACCCAGAGCCACCCAGGTCCTACATCTTGCGAGATATTAGTGTCAAAATAGGCTGTCAAATCATCTGTAATATGGACAATAAAAGCAGGATTAGATAATAGCAGGTCGTTTCCAAGAGTAGGGTGGCAACAGATTGGGGCCCAAATTTTGGTTTATTTGAACTGTCGCATGATCAGACAATGTACAAGGGATAATTTTAGCCCTAGCGGATTTATCATAAGTAAACTCTCTGTCCACTGGGTGGTGACCTTTCCAGGTATCAACTAGTTCCAAGCTGTGTAGTAATCTATTAATCTGGTTAAGTTTATTGGTAAAGCGGTTATTTGTTGGGCTTCTAGATCTATCAAGATCTGGTTTAAACTTTAGGTTAAAGTCACCTCCAATTATCATGGTCCCTAAGTCCTGGCTTTCACGAAATCTTAGTATCTTCATTAAAGTATTATGGGTGGAGGTAGTGAGGGAATAGATTGAAATTAATGAATGTTTGAATCCTAAAACTGTCCCTGACAATATAACATAGTTGCCTTCCTTATCTATCTTTTTAGACTCATGCTTAAATGCAAAATTCTTGTGAGAGAATTGCTGTGCACGCTTTTTTAGCAGGGTGGCTTGTAGAATAAAAAGTGGGATATTCTTTGTGTAGGAATTTGGGTATTTTGTTATATGAAAAGTGTGTTTCTTGAAGGAACAGCACTGAAGGCTTGTAAGCTTTATAGTAAATAAACACTTTCCTCCTCTTAAATTGGGAATTGAACCCTTTGACGTTATGGGTTATAAGTGTAAAGTCACGGTCTGTCATTGTGAGCTATAATTGGGAGAGATGTGATAGACTAAAGTCCTACCTACATCGAAGTTGGTGGGGAGAGGAGATGGATCCGGAGTGTGAACCCTTGGCATCAAGGAGCTGAGAGAATTGGTGGTAATTTGAGTACAACAAAACCTCCTGAACAATGCCAAAGCATCAGTAATGTCAGGGTAAAGAAAATGACAAGCCATGTTCAGACAAGTCCTCTGAGAGGAGGGGTATACTAGAAAATTTAAAAAAAAAAGAAAAGGAAAAAAAAAAACAAGGGAAAAGAAAAACAGATAGAAAAGCTACCTGGTTTGGGAATCCTCTGTGTCCTGGGGTTCGGTAAATTGGGCAGGGATGCAGGTAGCTAACTTCCGGGTAACATTAAGCACATTTTTAAGGCTATCTATTTGGCCATTCTAGTGATGTGCTTCAACTCACTTTGCTGGAAGAGGAGACTGGTATTTTGTAATCAGCTAACATTTCAAAGTAAAAATCAATATATTACAGAGACTGCAAGCTTAATGCAAGTTTTTAGCATCTAATCTTATTCTGTGAGATTCTATTGAGAGTTTGAGCAACTCTAGTTCTGATTGCCCTATAAGTAAATGTAAGACCAGCGTAAGCTAGGAAACTTATATATATATATCTTTCTTTCCCCTCCCCTCCCTTACAGTTGACAATAACAATTATTTAAGAAAACAAAAGAAAAAGGGAGAGAAAAATAAAGGACAACAAAGAAAGAAAAAAACAAACATGTCAGAAACTTTAAAGTCCAGAGATGCCTCCTAAAGGCTTGCAGAAATTGTCAATCCGTGCAGATGCAGGCCACCCAAATGATCTAAGAGGAAGGTTCTTGAGATGTAGTGGGGGTGGATTCAGGAACACATAAATGCTGATCCTTGGACAGTATTGGGAGCTGCGATTTCCTGTCCATTGTCTGCTCGGCATACTGCGGTTTGAAGAGCATTCTTGTTTAACTCCTTAAGAAGGCCGAGATTTTTTAAAAGGCTTAGGCATACGTCTATAGAGTGCAGTGTACTGAGCTTCTTTGACTTGAAATGACAAAGTGAATTGAAAGTTCCACCTATATTTAATATTATGGTTGATCAGGATTGTTCAGGCTGGTTTCATAGATCTCCGTTTGGCAAGAGTGTTGGGAGACAAATCTGCATAGAATTGAAGCAGAGCTTTATCAGGACCAGTAATTGCTGACATTTTCCTTGTAGTAGCCAGAATCAAGTCTCTGGTTTGTTGTTTTTGGAAACAGACAATAACGTCCTTGGGAAGTTCTTGATTCCTTGATCCACCCAAGGCTCTGTGAGCTTGCTTGATTTCCCAAATGTGGTCTGGGTAGGTGGAAAGGATGTGGTTCATTGTTGCAGTAAGATACTGGGCAAGGTTGTTAACAGCTTTCGGAATGCCTCTGATCCCAATATTGTATCCCCTAGAGCGGTTATCAAGATCCTCCAGTTTATCTTCAAGTAAAGTAATGCATGATGTGTTTTTAGTGATCTCCATTCGGTCTCTTTCCTGCACCTCAATTACTTAATCAGAAGTTTTCTCTAGGAGGTTTATACAATGTCCAAGATCAGATATATCTTTTTACAAAGCCGTCACTGCTTTGGAGAGATGGGTCTGTAGCAAGGCCTCAATTTTGGCCAAGGTATTATCAGTTAAGTCCACATTTGGAAGGGCAGTTGCCAGAGTGTACTCAGTATCGGAGCAATCTGATTGGCCTAAGTCAGGCTAATGAGGTGGGGCAGGTCTGGGCTTGGAGTGTTTGAGATAGTCTGAAATGTGTTTTGACCCTTCATTTCTTTTTGATTTGCTCCTCTTGGAAAATTGCAGTTTATTGAGATGCTTAGTAATTGTTGTTCTATTAACAGGTGAAGTTGGTTAGTAACCACTTAAATATCACAGTGTAGACTAGAGTGTAGATTCTTTGCAAAAGTGTTTAGGTTGGGCCATCATGAATTTGCTGGGCTAGCTAGCCCTCTAGTATAATTTTACATCATGTAGTTTAGAGTGGAAGCTCTTCAAAGGGAGAAGTAAGAATGTTTTTATATTTTAGAACCAATGTCTATGGAGTAGGGGACAGTTGTATCTAGGCCTTGCAGATTTTTTTGAAAAGTGGCCAGAACCACAATATTTGATGCTTTAGAGGGATGCTCTTGCAGTTTAATAATTACTTTGTTCCTTTAAGCAAGGTGGGCTGCTAATGTGAGCCTTCTCCGGTGTGTTGGTTTCACAAGCTGTGCTTTAAGCAGGTATCCTTCCAGAATGGGTTAATTTCAAACCTGGTGGAAAGAGTTCTGAGCGGTGGCTGAGTTGTTAAAGCTAGAGACTCTTTATTAAATTTAAATCAGCGGTTGTTCAATCTGGTATCTATGAAATAGCAGCTTTCTAGTTTGGCCACTAAGTGGTAGCAGCGCACTTCTTGAGGTAATTGTTACATGCTGAAAAACCACCTTTCCTAGAGCAGACATATTAAGTTTGTTTTGCTTACTTGTGCAAATGTAACTGAGCCACAGGCGGAGCTACTGCCGGTGCTGACGGTGCAAGGCACCAAGGTCCTGACCTCCGAGGGGCCCCCATGGACCTCCTGTGAGTCTCCTGTGGTCCTCCTGTGGCCCTCCTGTGGCCCCCACAGTCCTCCTGTGGCCCCTGTAGTTCTTCTGTGGTCCCGTAGATCCTCTGTGTCCCCCCAGGTCCCATGGGTCCCCTAGGTGCCTCTGGCCCGGCAGACCTCCTGTGGAGCCCCTGTGTTCCCTTATGGCCCACTGTGGCCCCTCACAGGCTCCAAGTGCCCCACTGTGCACCCTGCTGGCCCTGTGACCCCCATGGCCCCTTATGGACCCCCCGGACCTCCCCTGGCTCCCCTGCAGCCCCTTATGACCCACTGTATCCCCCACATGGCCCAGGGGCCCTTGTGGCCCCCCCAGCCCCCCCCCACGCAGATCTCCTGTGCATCTCCCTTAAGGCTCACTGTAGCCCTCCACAGACTGCATGACCACTGTGGACCTCCCGTGGGTTCCCTGCAGCCCCTTATGGCTCACTGTGACCTCCTACTGTGCCCCCTGCAGGCCCTGTGGCCCCCACAGCCCCTTATGGCCCCCGTGGACCACTTGTAGACTCTGTCGCCCTGCTGGGAAATGAGTGAGCTTTTAACACTTTATGAGGAATATATTAATCTGCTCCCCAGAAGAGAATAAAAAGGCGCTCTGCCCTTCAGGTGGAATAATAAAGATTCAATGCAGTTTTGTGGGACAATTCCTGGGTCAACTCACTGGTGACTCAGTACATTACTTTGTCCTTTTTATTATTGAAAATGATGTGCTACTTTACAGGGTAATGTTTGGGGTCTCTCTGTTCCTCAGTTTGCCCCTCTTATACTCATAGGTGGATTTATTCCTGCAGTTTCTTTGTGAAGGAGCCTTAAGTCCTGCTGTATTTTAATTGCAGGAGTGGCAGCGTTAGTCTGTTTAGGCAGGAAAATCCGCCATTTGCCTCTGAGGCCGATATAATTGCTAGGCCCTTTTTTGACTCCCACGTCTTCCCACTTGAGTTTCACCAACCCAGATCACACTGGTTCTCCCTTGCTTCCTTCTCAACATAACATTAACACTCCTACCTCACACCAAGTCGTGTTGGCTCTCACTCAGAATGGTATCTTAACTTTTATCAACAGTCATATTTACCAGGTCTTGTCCCAGTCAGTGGCTGTGTCATAAATTCATAAATTCAAATCAGTAGAGTTTAGTATTGGCTTGATCAGATATTCAGTATTTCATTTGACTATTTTAATTAAGACACATTTTCCACTTCATATATAATATTCTGTCTCCCACCAGAGTTCAAACAGTTTGCTACCATTCAGATTGACAGCTGACTCGGAACTCCATTGCAAAGCTGTCTTCAGCCTCACTTTGTAACATTAATAAATCCCAACTGTCAAATACTTTAGCCATTTTATAAGTAAACTGAGGACCACCTACAATATACAATAATTTCTTGAGGTTATAACTCCTAATTGTGGATTAAACCAATATTAAATCTAAGTGTACTTATAGAAAATTTAATTTCCCAACAAATTGCTTAACACTGTGATGCAATTAGGTTGAATTTGGTTGGGAAAGGGCTATAATAGTTTTTACTTTTAACCAGACAAGAGAAGGTTAAGGTTTCACTACAGTGAAGTACATTGCATCTCCTCCTCATCAACAAACAAAATGCTTTCAGTTCATGTCTATGTGTTAAAAAATAAGAATAAATACATTTACATACATTCAGCCCTATTAAATTCCAAGCCAGTAACCGCAATGTGAAGCCTGTAACAGCTGCATGCTTGAAATTTGGCAGAGTTACGTTGCTATTAAATTAGAATGGGCTACGAGCTATGGGTTTGAGACGCAAATCGTAGCTCATTCGTAGAACATTGGATTTGCGGCCTTGCAGTCAATCAATTAATGTAGACCGTAGTTATGAGTTTAGCGAAGTTCAATGTTCAACAACCAGTAGGCATTTTTCGGCCTTGCTGCTTTCTAACCCACAAGTCGTCACCGCTCTGCGTTACAGGGCTAATTTAATAGCCGTAAGTCCTACCTTCAACGTTACGTTTTAACATGTAGCCCACATTTAATGAGGCTGATTGTTATGTAAATAAGGTGCACCTCTCTGGGAGACGCCTCTAGGAAGCTACATTAAATGCCTAATGAGAAATCCAGCCATGTTTAACACCATTTCCCACTCTGCTCTGGTTTGATATTTGAAAAACTATTTTACCAATCAATAAAACTTATTATGGAGTGAGTTGATTTCCATCCTAATGTTTATTGCCATTAACATTCTATCTGCTCTCATTATTATCTATTTTTATATGAACTGTTTTATAGTATTTTGATCATTTGATATTACCAGTCTAGTAAACCTTTTATTATCTCTTATTTCACACAGTAGGCAAAATTATCAACTGATACAGCACCATGAAACACAAATCATGATCTATTATTTTACATATTTAAGTCCATATGTCTTTTTCTGCTTCATGGTATTATATTACTGCTGAATTGCATCTGTACTAGGAGTTATTCATTATGCTGTGGTAATACTGATATATGTACTGTCAAACCGAAATTCCAATTAAAGGGGATTTATCTGCTACTATATTTTTGAAGCCCATAGTTTGTAATCATGACTGGGTTTGTGGAAATGTGTTTTTCTGTAAGTGTGTACATCCAGTACTCCCCATCTATTCAGTGTGACTATTTTATTATTTACCAAAAAGCTTAGACTTAATGTTAAACTGAATGAAGACATTTTGTATCATGCATTTAAAATAGTATGATTTAAACATTACAAAAGTCTTCATTGCATGGAAAATTATTGCAACAAATATTAAAAAAACATTATTTTAATTCCTGTGTAAACTGCATTTACAACAATGTCAGGAAAATGTCTGCTCTACATGCATGCAATTAGTTTAAAATGAGTAACTGATTTCTCCAGTTACTAATTTTTCCAGTTTACAAAACTTTTTTTCCTGGGCTTACAAGTCTTCTAAACCAGTTCTTTTTAAATATAAAAAGCAAATCTAGCCAATTGGAATTACCTTAATCATTAGCATTGTCGTATGTATATGGTGAATCTGTGTGTGCTGTGCACACTGGGAGCCTCATTCAATTAGAAGCCTGCATCTTGTGTTACACTGGCCGTATGTCTGCGGGCTTGCTGGAGGCTTGAACTCTGCTACAATTCTGTTGCTATTCAATCGAACAAGCTGGAAGTTAGGGTCTGCACTCGTATTTAGCATTTCAGGTCGGGAACATGATAAATTAAGCAAGGCCGTACTACCCATTTAGAAACAGCCAATAGAAAATCAGACCGTCATCATTAGGTCAGTTAAACATGGAGGTTACATGTCAATCAATTATCTTTTTGAGGTCCTATATGTGGTCAGACTCGCAAAGCAGCAAGACACCAAAACAAATAATAATGAATTCTGCACATTTACGGGTGTGAAAAATATTGCGGCCTTGAGGAATTAAAGCAATTGAATAGAAATTTGCGGTTGTAACTCTTGCAGAAGTGTAAGCTCAAAGGCTTAGATGGGGTGTAAGTTACGGTTGTAACAACCGCAAGGATTTCAAGCCTGTAACACGTAAGCCATGTTTGGCTAGCAAAAAAAGGCCAATTGAATAGCAAATTAATTTACGGCCTCCCTTATGGGATACAGTAACTTATAATTGCTCAATTGAATTAGGCTCTGGTGTATTTGTGAGTATTATTAGCTCTACATGCACCCATTAACAAATTGTAAAACTTTGTACTGTATGTCGTTGTATCTGTATATTTCTATTTATAATTGTGTTTTTCTCTATTTATCACATATATAGTTGTCAGTTAAAGGACGTTGGTCATGTTGCGGCCCATAGGGTCACAACTGCGAGCCTGCAATGAGTGCCAAAGGTGCTCATTGCACTGAGAGGCGATCAGTTGAGGCACGTGGGACTTAGGCTGCAATGAGCACCAAATGCTCTCATTGCACGGCAAGCCTCGCAAAGTGCGGTGAGCAGTTGAGACACCCGGGACTTGGCCTGAAAGCGTTCATTGCACTGCGAGCCTCTCAAAGCAAGGCAAGCAGTTGAGGCACGCAGGACTTACGACCGGTAGGACGTAGGAACGAAACCTGTACATACACTATGCGCCTCCGACTTTAACGTCCGAACCACGGAACTGGAAAGGTCTAAAAAAACAACAACAAATCTGCCTCAAATTCACTTACACACTCACACACAGCACGGTGGGAGAGCCAGGAAGCCTGTGAGTGAGGTTGCAAGTTAATTTGAGGCATATTTGTCATTTTTTCACATTCGAAAATCAGCTAAGCGAGGAAAAAAATTGCTGCCGAAAAAACGCGACACAACGAAAACGAGGCAGAAGGACGTAAAACTAGACCGAAGGACGTAAAACTAACCTGACAGACATAAAAATGAGCCATAAGCTTTAACTCTTTCGAAATCCAGTAACACTTCATCCAAGCACTAACATTTAACACAATATAGTAACACTTAACCCAACCCAGTAACACTTAACCCAAGGCCCTATAACAACCGAACACAGTAACACTTAAGCGCAAGGCCTATAAACTACACAGGGGGAGAGCCTTGCAATGAGCATTGAAGGCCCTCGTCGTGGGGCTGGAGATGAGCACCGAAGGTGATCATTGCAATGTAGGAAAGTTGAAGCTAGCAATGAGCGCCAAAGGTGCACAGAGGGCCCATAGCTTGCATTGTGTGGCAAATAGCATTGCCAGCCTTACAATTTTATTCCTGTCATTTTTAACAGGCAAGTTCCTAGTATTTTTATATTGCTGAGTAACATTTTGTCTTTGAATGTCTATATTTTCTCTTTCTCTTTATGTCTTATTATATCTATATGTATATATGTAACACACCATTAAACAAATATACTCATATGTTTATCACAAATATATGTGAGCATGCAGGCCGTTGCTAAGCTTCCGGACTCTTCCAGCACCTAACTGCCCTCCTAAATTGCCTCTTATATGGGTGCCAGCCAGAAGAGGCTCAAAAGGGACATCACTTCTCTTGCCAGAGTGCTGACGGGACGCAGAGGCCGGGCTACTTCTCTGCCAAGCCCGCAGTGCTTACAGGATGCAGACACCGGCCCCTCCTCAAAGCTGACTCCCCCTCCTAGAGCATGCCCCCTGCCTGCACACACTGGAGACATGCTGGGGAGGCTGGAGCTCCAGGGCCCACAACTCTCGGGCCCTGCTCATCCACACCACGCTCATGCACACCCTGTCTGACTTTCACTGGAACCAGCTGGACATCACTTCCCCTGCCAAGCCCCAGCCTATCCGGGCCCTCCTGCTCCACCTCACAGATGGATGTCAATGACAGCAGCAGGATCGGCCGCACACACAGGGCAGAGGGAAGCCCATGAGAGAGAGGAGTGAGGTAAAGGTGACCGAGGGTCTGGGCAAGGAGAGGGGTTGGCAGATATACAGCCGTGGGGGGAGATACCAGGTAAGAACTGGGGATACTATATTGGGGTGAGGGGCCTGGCAACACACATAGTACATAGGTACACACACAGCCCAGCAGGGTACACACCTCCATCACAGAGAGTGTCAGGTCCACAACAGACACTGACAGGGGAGATAGAGAGGGGGCAAAAAATGACAGGAGAGGGAGAGAGGGGCAAAAAATGACAGGAGAGGGAGAGACGGGTCAAAGAGAGACAGGGGAGGGAGAGAGGGGGAACGAGAGACAGGGGAGGGAGAGAAGGGACAAAGAGAGACAGGGGAGGGGAAAAGACACAGGGGAGGGGAGGAGAGATGCCAATTGGGAGAGACACGCGGTGGGGGGGAGATACAGGGGAGGGGGAGGAAGGGAGAGACGGGGGAGACACAGGGGAGGGAGGGAGAGACACAGGGGGGGAGGAGGTGACACATGAGAAGTAGGAGGGAAAGACACAGGGGGAGAGGAGGTGACATATGAGAAAGAGGAGGGGAAGACAAAGGGGAGGGAGAGGAGGAGGAAGAGACACTGGGGAGAGGAGGGGAAGAGACACAGGGGGGAGGAGGGGGAAGAAGCATGGGAGGAGTTGGGGGAAGAGATACAGGAGGAGAGGAGGGGGAAGAGTCACAGGGGGGAGAGGAGGGGAAAGAGTCCCGGGGGGGATAGGAGGGGGAAGGGTCAAAGGGGGGGATAGGAGGGGGAAGGGTCAGAGGGGGGGATAGGAGGGGGAATGGTCACAGGGGGGGATAGGAGGGGAAAGAAACACCGGGGAGAGGAGTGGAAAGAGTCACAGGGGGGGAAAGGGGTGGAAAGAGTCACAGGGGGAGAGGAGTTGAAAGAGTCACAGTGGGGGGAGAGGAGTGGAAAGAGTCACAGGGGGGAGAAGAGGGGAAAGAGACATAGGGGGGGAGAGGAGGGGAAAGAGACACAGGGGGGAGAGGAGGGTAAAGAGACACAGGGGGAGAGGAGGGGAAAGAGACACAGGGGGGAGAGGAGGGGAAAGAGACACGGGGGGAGAGGAGGGGAAAGAGATGCAGAGGAGGGAGAGGGGGACAGGAGGGAAAAGAGAAACAGGGGGAGAGGAGGGGAAAGAGACGCAGAGGAGGGAGAGGGGGAGAGGAGGGGAAAGAGACGCTGAGGAGGGAGAGGGGAGAGAAGGGGAAAGGGACGCAGAGGAGGGAGAGGGGGAGAGGAGGGGAAAGAGACACGGGGAGAGGAGGGGAAAGAGACACAGGGGGAGAAGAGGGGAAAGAGACACGGGGGAGAAGAGGGGAAAGAGACACAGGGGGGGAGAAGAGGGGAAAGAGACACAGGGGGGAGAGGAGGGGAAGAGACACAGGGGGGAGAGGAGGGTAAAGAGACACAGGGGGGAGAGGAGGGGAAAAAGACGCAGAGGAGGGAGAGGAGGAGAGGAGGGGAAAGAGACACAGGGAGGGAGAAGAGGGGAAAGAGTCACGGGCGGGAAAAGAGGGGAAAGAGACACAGGGGGGAGAAGAGGGGAAAGAGACACAGGGGGGAGAGGAGGGGAGAGAGACACGGGGGGGAGGAGGGGAAAGAGACGCAGAGGAGGGAGAGGAGGGGAAAGAGATGCAGGGGGGAGGAGGGGAAAGAGACGCAGAGGAGGGAGAGGAGGGGAAAGAGACGCAGAGGAGGGAGAGGGGAGAGGAGCAAAACACCACCAAACAGCTACGGATATTCCGAAAAAGTTGCACGACCTAGAAAACGAAGGACGCTAAATCAGCCACATTATATACACCAAACACCATTAACTCACTTACAATTTCATTGCCGTCGTTTATTGACGGGCAATTCGCTAGTATAAACATATTATTGATAGAGATGTCCCGAAAAAGTTCTCCGGCGAACTGTTCCCGGCGAACATAGCATGTTCGCGTTCGCGGCGAACTGCGAACATATGTGAGATTCGACCCGCCCCCTATACTTTATCATTGAGCAAACTTTGACCCTGCATGTCACAGTCAGCAGACACATTCCAGCCAATCAGCAGCATACACTCCCTTCCAGAGCCTTCTAACTAATGGACAGCAGCCATTTTGGAATCATAACTAACTTGCAGTCTTACTGAGAGGAGGCTGAGTGTAGGTGATACTGCATCAATAGGGAAAACCATAGCTAGGCTACTGTACACAGTGTGCAATACAGTCCTGAAGGACTCTTTTGATCTCTGCTGCAAGGACACCCCTGTGTCTCTTCCCCCCTTATCATCATCCTCCCCTCACCTTAGCACCCAACCCTAACACCCCTCACACTTATCCATAACACCCACCAACCTAACACCTAACCCTAACACCTAACCCTAACACCCCTCACACTTATCCCTAACACCCCTCACCCTAACACCCCTCACCCTAACCCTAACACCCCTCACACTTATCCCTAACACCCCTCACCCTAACCCTAACACCCCTCACACTTATCCCTAACACCCCTCACCCTAACACCTAACCCCCTCACCCTTATCCCTAACACCCCTTACCCTAACACCCCTCACACTTATCCCTAACACCCCTCACCTTAAACCTAACACCCCTCACACTTATCCCTAACACCTAACACCTAACCCTAACACCCCTTACACTTATCCCTTGCACCCCTCACCCTAACCCTAACACCCCTCACACTTATCCCTAACACCCCTCACCCTAACACCTAACCCTAACACCCCTAACCCTAACACCCCTCACACTTATCCCTAAGACCTAACACCCCTCACACTTATTCCTAACATGCCGCACCCTAACACCCCTTACACTTATCCCTAACACCCCTCACCCTAACACCCCTCACACTTAGCCCTAACACCCCTCAGCTTAACACTTAACCCCCTCACCCTTATCCCTAACACCCCTTACCCTAACACCCCTCACACTTATCCCTGTGTCTCTTCCCCCCCTTATCATCAAGGGAGGGGGGAGGATGATGAGGGAGGGGGTAAGAGACACACTTATCCCTAACACCCCTCACCCTAACCCTAACACCCCTCACACTTATCCCTAACACCCCTCACCCTAACACCTAACCCCCTCACCCTTATCCCTAACACCCCTTACCCTAACACCCCTCACACTTATCCCTAACACCCCTCACCCTAAACCTAACACCCCTCACACTTATCCCTAACACCTAACACCTAACCCTAACACCCCTTACACTTATCCCTTGCACCCCTCACCCTAACCCTAACACCCCTCACACTTATCCCTAACACCCCTCACCCTAACCCTAAAAACCCTGACACTTATCCCTAACACCTAACCCTAACACCCCTTACACTTATCCCTAGCACCCCTCACCCTAACCCTAACACCCCTCACACTTATCTTTAACACCCATCACCCTAACACCTAACCCCCTCACCCTTATCCCTAACACCTCTAAACCTAACACCCCTCACACTTATCCCTAACACCCCTCACCCTAACCCTAACACCATTCACACTTATCCCTAACACCCCTCACCCTAACATCTAACCCCCTCACCCATATCCCTAACACCCTTTACCCTAACACCCCTCACACTTATCCCTAACACCCCTCACACTTATCCTTAACACCCCTCACCCTAACACCCCTAACACTTATCCCTAACACCCCTCACCCTAACCCTAACACCCCTCACACTTATCCCTAACACCCCTCACCCTAACACCTAACCCTAACACCCCTAACCCTAACACCCCTCACACTTATCCCTAAGACCTAACACCCCTCACACTTATTCCTAACATGCCGCACCCTAACACCCCTTACACTTATCCCTAACACCCCTCACCCTAACACCCCTCACACTTAGCCCTAACACCCCTCAGCTTAACACTTAACCCCCTCACCCTTATCCCTAACACCCCTTACCCTAACACCCCTCACACTTATCCCTGTGTCTCTTCCCCCCCTTATCATCAAGGGAGGGGGGAGGATGATGAGGGAGGGGGTAAGAGACACAGGGGAGGATGATGAGGGAGGGGGGAAACAGACACAGGGGAGGATGATGAGATAGGGGGTAAAGAGATACAGGGGAGGATGATGAGGGAGGGGGTAAAGAGACACAGGGGAGGATGATGAGGATGATATAACTTCTGCAAGTGCACAGTGCCACTCATATCTGTTGTCACAGTATCTTGCACGCATAGTACCAATCTGTCAAAACCTGTAATGATGAATGAGGACTAGAGTAGCCTGGTTTCCTTATCCTCTACAGGTTGAGACATAATGTTTGGGTGACTCCAGACCAACATATGAGTACAAGCAGCACACAAACTCAAAGCCGCCATCCTCCTCCTTGTCCAGCATCATCAGCCACATCAACCACTGCTGTCCTCCTTGACCCCTCTCAAACATCCGCCACTCCGTCTCTCGCCTTGAGCAGTTCCTGCTCATCTGCCCATAGTCAGGTGCCTGTAAAGGACATGTTTGAGCGTAAGAAGCTAATGTCACAAAGTGCCCCAAATTTGAAGTGATACGACCAACCAAGCATCTTTTTCCATCTCCCGGTCCCAAAAATCCAGGCCTTATACACGTGCCCTGATAGGTGACGTAACAAGTATTAAACTGATAGGAGTAGTACTTACAAACACGCCACTCCACTCCTATCTGGTGGCACCTTTGATTGCTCGTGCCGTGCCCCAAAATTGAAGTGATACGACCAACAAAGCATCTTTTTCCATCTCCTGGTTCCAAAAATCCAGGTCTTATACACGCCCCCTGATATGTGCTGTAACAGGTATTAAACTGATAAGAGTAGTACTACTTAACACACCTTATAATAATGCAGAGAGAGGCAACGCAGTGAGAGGAGTCTGAAGAAGAGGAGTCAGAGGAGGAAGGTGGCTTTGAGGAGGTGGGAGACCAAACACAGCAGGCGTCCCAGGGGGCTTGTTGTCACCTTTCGGGGGCCCTTGGTGGCTGGGTGCAGGAAGAGACGTTCAATGACATCAGTGAGGACAAGGAATGGGACATGGCTAGCTTGGTATCCAACCTTGTGCAAATGGGGAGTTTGCGGTTGTGCAAATGGACTTTTTGCGGTTGTTTGCGGTGCGTTAAACGGGGAGTTTGGTCTGTCACTGTGAAGCGGGCCTAACCCTTACACTACCTGATCGATACAACATCATACCTGATGTTTTAAAGCACGTTATTCCAAACAATTTAGGAATGTTAGGTAATTTATGCCCTTTATGGCTTAAAACCAGACTCTGCATCAACTATGTAATTTTCCGTGGGAGTTTTGCCATGGATCCCCCTCCAGCATAACACAGTGCAGGTGTTAGTCCCGTTGAAACAACTTTCCCATCACTATTGTGGCCAGAAAGAGTCCCTGTGGGTTTTAAAATCTGCCTGCCCATTGAAGTTTATGGCGGTTCGCCGATGTTCGCCGGTTCGCGAACATTTGCGGCGGTTCGCGTTCGCGGTTCACGAACCGAAAATGTTATGTTCGTGACATCACTAATTATTGATAAAATATATTTTAGCTTTCCTTTGTCCTTTATATTTGACTTATTCTTCTGCCACATACCTGTAGACTCTTTTATCACTTTCAGACTAGAGGCTGCCTTACAGCTAAGGTTCACAAACCTGCAATATTTTCTTCTTTTAACAAATCATTAACAATAAGGCAAAATGTCAAGGTTTCAAGCCTATTCAGGTTCTTTCACAATTCACACATCGTGACAATCAGTTATTTATTATTCTAATATTTTTATCATTATTAGAGCACAGTTGGGCTATAAAAATTTAGGTTCTCTCAAATGTTCCATTAGAAATTCATTTTTCATAAGCTTTATTACTTTGTGTTGGTTTGGCGAATCTGTTTGAAATTTAGTATTTTACAAGGCATTAGGACTTTTTTTGCCAATTTTCATAATACAGTGTTTTTCCTTTGCTCGCTTGTATGAACAAAATAGTCTGAATGGCTTTGTTTGAAAGCTCACACTGTAATAGTGATCTAAGAAGCTTTCATGCCTTTTTTGAACATTTTTAGATAGCTTAAACCATTTTTGAGATATATCGTAATAGATAAAAAAAATAATGTAAGGAGCATGCTCAGTAGAGACTTGTGCACACGATCAACAGATTATATGCATTGTGAGCGATCCATTATGGTTAGGTGGTGTTTTCACTGGTATGAGAGAAAGCAATATAGAGAGAGAGACACACAGACAGGCAGAGATGCCTCTAGATATGTAGGATTTCTGGGATAGTATGAGCTCTGATATTCCTGTTCTGACACTATATTAATATATATATATATATATATATATATATATATATATATATATATATATACAGCAATACCTTGTTTAGGTTCCGGGCAATATGAGTGAAGCAACGCTAAACAGGGTCATTTTAACATAGGATAGATAGGAATAGGGGAAAGAAATACAAAAAAGCAATTGAAGTTTCAAAAGTTTTAGCTTTAAATTAACTTGTAGGAAACTGCGAACATAACAACAACAAAAAAATTACTTTTTTTTAAATAAAATGTTTATAAACTGCACACATAAACTAAACAGTTCACTTTAAATGCCAGTTATGGAAGCTTCAGGGTCATCCTGCATTCTTTTTTTTTTTTTAACACAAACTCGTCCAAAGACATCCGTCTTTGCTTTCTACTGCCATCCAGCAGATGCTGGTAGCAAGACACTGCCCCAAGAATGCTGCGTCTCACATTCCTGCTCTTGACACTAATCATTGGCCACAAAGTCATCCAGAATGTCATGGATGGACCGCAAACCTTTGGTTAGGAACTCGGTGGAAAGTTCTTTTGGATTCTCATTGTCAGAATCACTGACTTCCTGGGCCTCCTGAATGCCCTGTTCTGACAGTTGTTTGTGGTCCTTGTTTGTGAGGCTGTTCTGGTTCCACATCTGCACACTGCTTTGGACATATCTTCCTCCACATTAGCTTCCAAAAGAGTCCAGTCACGTCCACATTGAATACCAGTTCTGCAAGATAATTGCTTCTTTCTACGATGCCCTTCAATGTGGCTGATATTGATGTTACAGGTTGTTTCTCTTCTTGAAGAAGTCGAACAACCTCTGCTGGCTGAGAAGCTTTCGGTCACATCTATTTTGTCATTAATCCATATAAAAAATATCTGATCCATTTCCTCCAGGGCTTAGAATCTGGACCGGGTAATCTTGACAGAAGATGTAGTGGTTGCTGAAGACTTGATCATGTTCTTATTTTTAAGAATGGTACGGATTGTAAGTCTTTCTGCAAAGATTCCAAGCTCATAACAGGGTCCTCCATTTTTGGAAGGTTGTACTGAATACTGTATTTTTCCTTGTTTTTATCCCCTGTATAGCACTACGGAATATGTTAGCACGTTACAAATAAAAGTTAATAAAAGTTAATAATAATAATAATTGAGTCGTTTGGAAACGTTAAATCGGCTCCAATGTCCACTTGGCGTTCTCCTTTTTACAAGTGGTCGAGCACCTGCATCTTCACATCAGGAGAAATGCTTTAGTGCTTCAATTTGGACTGATCTTTGCACTCACTGATTGTGTGTAAAATAATACAAGAAAAAAATACAATTAATTTAGATTTTATTAGACAATTAACAACCACATGATGAAAAAAAAAGGGAACAAATATTTTGTATCTTCTCTCTGGATGGTTAAGGTAGGAAGTGGTGTTCTTTTGTGTCTCTTTCTTTGTCCAGGCTGGCACTTTTCATCTCCTTTTTGCTTCTTTCACATGATGTGTCTCGATTTAAGCTGTTGCGTCTGAGTGTTAAACAAGTCCTGCAAGGAAAAAGCAGTGTTATAGCAGGGCACAGCGTTTAACAGGGATTGGTGGCCACAAAACAGCTTTATAGTGGAATTAAACCTGGTTTCTGTCTGGCAGGATCTCAGTTAATTTCATCTGATGCCCTTGGTCTGTGGCTAGCTTGCTCAATGTTTTTATCAGCTGGAGCCCTATTACTGTTTTTCAGTCCATTTTTTTGATTCTTCCAATAACCCAGGAGCATGGTGGCTCCCCCAGGCCCTCCACCTGGCCTGATTTCTGAAAATAATCCTCTGGCTCTTCCACCTCCTTGTCATTAGCTATGTTGCCATAGCCATAACGGCAGGCACGGCAAGGTTCTTTGGCTGCTCTCTGGGTCTGCACTGTGGTCCATGGTTGGCTCCTGAGTTTTAGTGACCTCTGGGTGCCCCATGCTAGGTTCAAAGTTCAAGGTACAGTCCAGTATCTTGGCCAAGATCTGGTGGGCCCCCTGTTCAGTCAAGGTCACAGGGCTGCTTCCATTGTCTGCCCCATGGTCTGTAATGGGATCCTGGATAGTGATTATGCATGGGAGCCCCAGGGTTTGGGTCACAATCCATATCCAGTGCACAGTCCATTTCCTCCTCTAAGGGCTGGTGGGTATGGCTGCTTTCATCCAGACTCTCCCGTGGGTCTTTGGCTGACAGAGGTCTTCTGCTCTCCCCACCACCTTGCTGCTAATGATGGTACCCCAGCCATCTGGACATGGCTGGTCCCTCTCATCTTGTAATGCAATAGCCAGTGCCATCCAGCCATCTTACTGCTTTGACACCAGATCCTCCTGACATTCTGATAGCTCATCTCCTAGCTGTAGCCCCAAGAATTCCATTCACTTACTTATAAGAGATGCTGCCATATCCACTTTTGTGGCAAGCTGGTGTGCCAGTTGCTCCATCATCTTTGTGATTTGGCTTCCTTTGTCCTGGATCACCTTTGCTAGGCAGGCACTCAATGAGCAGATCTGGTCACCTTAGGCAAATCACCTGTAGGTCTCGGCAACTCCTCCAAGCTGCCTAAAAAACTTGATTTCCTCAGTGGATAAGCCTCCAAATGCCATCCTTGCTGCTGGTTGGTTCCTGCTTAACGATTTTGCTGGCCAACTCCTCTTTCAGCTGGACCACCTTTAGCTGGGCTGCTAGAGAGCTCTGGACCTCCTCAAGCCCTGAGGAGGGGCAAACAAAGACCTCTCTTCTCTTCGGCATGACTTCTTGCTTGATTTGTATCTATAGAGCCACCAACTGATCCATAGCTAGCATATCCTCGACACCTTTGAAACTTACTGGGCATCTCATTCACGTAGACAGCTATCCTGCTGCTGTTTCCTACCATTTGCCACCAGTTGTCATGACCATTGGGTGAAAGGGACAAGGTTCACCCCAAGCCCTCCTCCCAACTGTTACAGGAACACCCCTGGGTTGTCAGGGTTCTGGTAATCTGAGCATTTCTCCTGACCAGGAACAAGCTCAGGACCTCAGGAACAAAGGATCAGGAGCATATGTAGATTTCTTCAGAGTAGGATCTAGCAGGAATACAGCAGGCAAAAAGCAGGTTTGGGAGAATAATAAACCAAAATGGCAGATATATTTTTTATGTCTCGTCCAGCACATCATAACGGACTCTTTACTTAACAGCTACAGATTACATCACTACATTCCAAATGCCAGTTATCTCCTCATGAATTGGCCATAACTATAGAATACAGAGTCTAAACACATGGAAACATCTTAACAACACACTTAAACTATATGACATCACACAGTCTGAGATTCACACAGTCTGAGATTCTCCTCCGATGTTTCTTAACTGGTACTTGGAGATTTTAACATTGCTGTTGAAACTCCTACCTCCCCAGCAGCAGCCAAACTGCTTGCACTCAACTTTGCCCTTGGCCTCTCACAACTAACAGATTCCTTTACTCATTATGCTGGACATTCTCTTGACCTTATCTTCACCAATCTCAGCACAACCTCCAACCCAGTCATCCGTCCACTCCCTCTAACTGACCAAAACTTCCTTACCTTCAACCTCACCACATCACCCTCCCTCTACCCCTCTCCAACCCCTACCACCATCACGAACAGAAACCTGTGAGCACTTGACTCTACTCAGCTCTCCACTGTTATCCAACCCCTTCTCAGTCCCATCACCAACCTCAACTGCCCTGACACTGCCAGCTCACACTACAACTCTACTCTCTCTTCCACCCTTGACACTCTGGTCCCCATATCCACACGCAGATGCCCTCGCTCTCATCCACAACCATGGCACACAACACAAACACGATACATCTAGAGGTGCCCACACTGCTGAACGATTATGGAGGAAATCACGCACTTCAGCAGATTTCCTCCACTACAAATTTATGTTACGCTCCTATTCCTCTGCCCTTAACCTTGCCAAACAGCAGTACTTTACAACACTAATATCAACTCTCTCCTCTTACCCCTAGTGTCTGTTTGTCACTTTCAATACTCTCCTCCGCCCACCACCTCCTCCCATCCCTTCCTCTCTCACAGCTGACTTTGCCAACCATTTTATTCATATAATTCAAAACATCAGCAATGAGCTTTTATCTCATAGTGGTTTACACACTCCACCCTCTCAACTAACCAACAACACCAAGTCTTCTCTGATCCGGCTACAGAGGATGAAGTCTCCAAACTGCTATCATCCACTCGCCTCACTGCCTGTCCTCAGGATCCAATTCCATCTCAGCTCATATCTCCCTCTCTGCCACACTAATCCCAGCTCTCACACATACTTTCAACCACTCTCTTATTACTGGCATTTTTTCATCTTCTCTAAAACATGCCATAGTTATACCCACCCTCAAAAAACCCTCATCTGACTCTGACGTTGCATCTAACTTCTGCCATATCTCTCTGCTTCCCCTGGCTTTCAAACTGCTGAAGCGGCTCGTCTATAACCGCCTTACCAGCTTTATTTCCTCTAAATCCCTTCTCGACACCTTCTAATCCGGCTTTCGGCCCCAACACTCCACTGAGACAGCTCTCACTAAGGTCCCCATTGACCTGCTTACCGCCAAGTCAAAAGGTCACTTTTCATTTCTTCTTCTTCTAGATCTCTCTGCTGCCTTTGACACTATCGGCCATCTACTTCTACTCCATATCCTTTTCTCCCTCAAGACACTGCTCTCTTGTGGTTCTCATCATACCTACAAATTCGATCATTCAGTATCTCCTTCTCTGACACCTCTTCTTCTCCTTACCCCCTGTCTGTTGGCGTACCCCAAGGATCAGTCCTAGACCCGCTCCTCTTCTCCATCTACACTTCCTCACTTGGTACCCTTATAAACTCTTTTGGGTTGCAATATCATCTCTATGCAGATGACACCCAAATCTACTTCTCAGCACCAGATCTATCCCCCTCTCTTCTAACACATGTCTCCAACTGCCTCTCTAGTATATCCTCTTGGATGTCCACCCACCATCTCAAACTCAACATGTCTAAAACTGAACTCCTAATCTTCCCTCCCTCTCCCACAGTGTCAATTCCTCACATCTCTCTCACTGTCAACAAAGCCATCATGACCCACTCCTCTCAAGTCTGTTGTCTTGGAGTTCTACTGGACCCCGCTCTGCCTTTCATCCCTCACATACAATCACTAACTAATTATTGTCTTCTCCATCTAAAAAACATCTCTCTCTCATCATCTCTCGACTAGACTACTGCTTCTTGTTGGACTACCCAACACCCGACTATCTCCACTTCAACTCATTAAGCCTCTGCTAGACTCATCTTCCGTACACAACGTTCAATGTCGGCATCACCTCTCTGTCAATCACTCCACTGGCTTCCCTTAGCCTCAAGAATACAATTTAAAATCATGACACTAGCTTAATGCCCTCAACAATAACGCACCCCTGTACATCTCTGCTCTCATCTCCAAATACTCCCCCACCGCCCTCTTCGTTCTGCTAATGACCTTCTTCTTTCTACAACTCTTGTCACCTCCTCTGACTCCCGCCTCCAGAAATTTTCTCGTGCTGCCCGTAGTCTCTGGAACTCCTTGCCTCGCTCCACCAGATTATACTCTTGCCTTAAAACATTTAAAACCTCACTTAAAACGCATCTCTTTAAAGAAGCTTATCACCTTCCACCCTAACATACTTATCACTCCCTCTTTTACTACTCACTATACCTTAGATTGTAAGTCTGCGAGTTTCTATCCTAAGTACTTTGGGAATTCACCATGGACATTGGATTCCTAGCTCAAAGACAGGGCCCTCCTGCCTTTGCTGAATGTTAATCTGTATTTATCTTTGTCTGAACTTAATTTATGTACAGCGCTACAGAATATGTCGGCTCGTTATAGATAAACTATAATAATAATAATATTACATGAGCTAGATCCTCATAAAAGTAAAAAATACAAACCATGGAAAATTACATGCTTTTAAAACTGAATCCAAATATATACAATAATATTTAAACTTTTGAAAGTATACATTACAGTTTATATCTTTACAGGTCTCTTATTATTTGTATGTATTCACACTTTACATTTAGGTATTATGTTGTGTCATGATCGCCCTGACCACCAGCCCCTTTAAACTACGATACTATGCCAAGTATTATATTTTTTTTTTTAAACAAACCAGTATTAAAACACTTTTTTAAAACAGACCATTACTCTGGCCACCTAATGACTCCTATCAGGACTGCCTCCTGGGCATATGTAATTGTGAGATGGGGAAATTGTACCTTGTCTGACCCACCTGCGCATGCACTGGGCTCAGTAGTTGTTTTAGTTATTTAATATGTTGTTATGTTCTGGTAATTACTGTATATTATGCTGTATGTTCAGTTATAACCAGTTCACAAGGAGTTAACTGACAGAAGGGATGTTATGTAATCGCTATCTGTTATGTAAAGTCTGTTCTGGCTGAAGTGTGTGTATGCTCCTGACTGGAAAAATTTGAGATAATAGCTATCACTGACTGACTGGATTAATATATATATATATATATATATATATATATATATATATATATATATATGGAATAAGATATCTAGAAGATATATATGTTTCAGAATCCCTAGAGAAGATGATATCTTCCCTGGTCCTGTACAATTGGTGAAGTGGATGTTATGATGCCTTGCAGATAAAATATTGTCAATGACTGTATTAGCAATTTATACAGAACCGGGAAGACTCAGAGACTGTTACAGAATGTTATCAGTTCAAGTTTAAATATTTACCCATTGAACCTGTTATTAAGTTTCCACCACAATAAAAGTTCCAGCACAGTTTGTCCAGATGTAATGTCCTGAATGCTGATCCTGTGTGCTAACATTTTTAAATGCTACATCCAAGGAAGAGGATTTTAGAGACATATGCTGGGGAAGGGATGAAAAAGAACCTGAAAGATCTGCTAGGGATGTTTGGCCATAACAGCCTTATCAAGCTCAACTGAAGAAAGTAGATCATAACATTGCTATTGACTGATGTATTGATATCCTGGCGCTGTATGAATATGTATAATTGCTAGCCTGATATTATTGTGTAGTATTACTATCCTGGTGCAGTGTCCACCTGGAGTATTATTATATACTAACGCATTGCCCATCAAAAAATGGCTGGTGTTGACTGAAGGCGCTCATTGCGAGCCTCTCCCCTCGTGTACTTCAACTTTCCTTCGGCACTCATCGCAAGACCTTTGGCGCTCATTGCAAGCCTCTCCCTCTCGTAATGCTTATCTCAAGTCCCACTATGAGCGCCTTCAGTGCTCATCGCGTGGCAATGACCGCTCATTGTGAACCTTTCCTGTCGCCTACTGAACCTTTCCTGTCGCCGGCTGCTCATTGCAGGTTTCGTTAACCTTGCAGTTCTGTGCTTGGGAATGCCATGTGTCTCTTTCCACCATCTCCCCCCTGTCCCTTCCCTGTGTGTTTCTCCTCTGTGTTTTATTTGCAAAGTCCTGCATGCCACTGGGTTCTCCATCGTGTATTTTCTAAGTCCTGCGTGCATGGAATTGGTGAGCCTCATTTTCATCCTGTTTCAAAAAAAAAAATTTTGTCAGCCATTTTTTTTCTCGCTTAGCCGATTTTTGTGTGGTGATAAACACCAAATATCGGTGTTATTCGCTTACAACCTCACTTCCAAGCTCCCTGTATCTCCCCATGTGCTGTGTGTGAGTGTGTTGTAATTTTGTGTACATTTGTTTAGTTTTTTTGTTGGGTTTTTAGAGTTACGCTCTCCGCGGTTAGAGTTACGCGCATGTGTGATGGCGCCTTTGATGCTCATTTCAGCCAAATTGCTAAGTGCTGGGTGATGTGCACCTTCAGCGCTCATATATATTATATATAACACTATTGAAATGCATCACGGTATATTTATATATATATATATATATATATATATATATATATATATATAAATATATATATATATATATCTAAATGGGTAAAACCTTAATCGGGAAATTAGGGAATATTAAATACAATCCAGGATGAGACGCCATAGATATAAAAAAGGAAGTGTGTCATTCCTAAGGTTTTAAATAAATGTCAAAGGGTGTCACTATCCCACAATATTCTGGGATAAAAATAGTGGCCACCTTAGCTTGACAGGTGAGTATAATAAATTGTTGTTGTTGTAAAGTTTGGGCCTATTATTAATATAGTAGTAGTATCAATAGTATCTATGATACATTTATGCAGGCCTCATATGCAAAATATTTGCTAATCATTGGTATGCAACAAAACAGTTTTATTAAAGTATATAGGAATGAAACACACTTGTTATAAAAATTGTGCACTAATCAAAAATAGGGGAAGGGATGGTGCAAGTAGATACACTGTACAGGGGAGAAAAAATATATCTATCGCTAAGGATGCATGTATATCACTTTTAACATCATTAAACCATAACACAATGTTTGGTTTTACTGTTTCAGTGCAGAAAAAAAAGAGAAGAAAAGCATCACTTATATCCCTTGCTGACATAAAATATGCCTAAGTAATTGTGTTTTTGTATGGAGAGAAAATCTCTGCTATTGCAGCTCACATAGGTTTAAATTGAATGCACCATCCTGCCCCTACTCCCGACGGTCCATTTTGCCCCTGTATTGGACTTACTCATGGGCTGGGGAATAGGAAAAGTTGTGGCCTATTTAAGGCCTGAGCACTTACATAGTTACATAGTTACATAGTAATTAAGGTTGAAAAAAGACTTTCAGTCCATCAAGTTCAACCTGTTAAGATCTCCTCTGATCTGCAATATGCGGATTAGTTATTAATTAATTTGTTGATTAAATAATTATTAATAGTATAGTATTGGAGGATGAATAAAGAGTTAGTCCCTCAAGTTCAACCTTTTTAGATCTCTATTGATCTTTTTAATGTGCACTATTTATTATTAATTGTTAATTGATCCAGCGGAAGGCAAACAGAAAAAAAAAACATTGAAACTTTGCCAATTGTCTCATTAGGGGAAAAAAAGCAAAATTCCTTCCTGACCCCAGAAACTGGCAATCAAATTTCTCCCTGGATCAATATTCCTTCGCTAGTTATCTAGGATAGCCTTGAATGCCCTCTTTATTAAAAAATATATCTAACCCCTTTTTGAAGTTGTCTATCGAATTCGCTGTTACCACCTCCTTTGGTAGAGAATTCCACAGTTTAACCACCCAAACTGTGAAGAACCCTTTTCTTTTTTTAAGGTGAAATCTTTTTTCCTCTAACCTCAAAGGGTGTCTTCTTGTCAGTTGAAAATCTCTTGCTACAAAATGTTCACTTGACAAAGCCTTATATTGACCCTGTATGTATTTAAATAAGGTATTCATATCCCCTCGTAGACGCCTTTTTTCTAGCAAAAATAAGTTTAATTTGGTTAGTCTTTCTTCATTACTTAGCCCATCCATTCCCCTTATTAGTTTTGTAGCCCTTCTATGTTTTTTCCAGCTCTAAAATGTATTTTTTATGAAGTGGTGCCCAAAATTGTACTCTATATTCAAAATGAGGGCGTACTAGGGATTTGTATAGTGGCAGAATTATATTTGCTTCCCTTGCTTCTATACCCTTCCTAATACATGCTAATATTTTACTTGCCTTTGCAGCTGCTGCTTGGCTTTGAGCGCTGTTACCTAGGTTGTTGTCTACAAGCACTCCCAAATCCCTTTCAATATCTAAGACACCAAGATTTGCTCCATTAAGATTATAGATTGCATGGCTATTTTTCCTTCCCAAATGCATAACCTTGCATTTATTTGTATTAAATCTCATCTGCCATTTAGCCGCCCATTTCTCTAATTTATGCAAATCCCTTTGTAGGGAAAGTACATCATTATCTGATTTTATTACCTTGCACAACTTAGTGTCATCAGCAAAAATGGAGACACTACTTTCGAGTCCTACTTCTATATCATTAATAAATATGTTAAAAAGAAGAGGACCTAATACTGAACCTTGAGGAACCCCACTTATCACATTAGACCAATCGGAGTATGTTCCATTCACAACAACCCTTTGCTTCCTGTCTTTTAGCCAGCGCTAGATCTATGAGCAGATATTTACTGCAATTCCTGTATCCCTTAGTTTGCTCACTAGTCTCCCATGTGACACTGTATCAAATGCCTTTGAAAAATCTAAAAAGACTACATCCACTGAGTTGCCCTGATCCAAGTTCCTACTAACCTCCTCATAAAAACTAATTAGATTGGTCTGACACGACCTATTCTTCATAAATCCGTGTTGACTGCTACCTACGATCTTGTTCAAATAGACATATTCTTGTATTCTGTCCCTTATTAACCCTTCTAAAAGCTTCCCAACTACAGATGTGAGGCTCACTGGTCTATAATTCCCCGGATTTGCTCTAGATCCCTTCTTAAATATAGGTATCACCTCTGCTTTTCTCCAGTCATCCAGTAGAGACCCTGTAGTGAGTGAGTCTTGAAAGATTAGATATAATGGTTTGGCTATTACAGAACCCAGCTCCCTCAGTACCCTTGGTTGTATTCCATCAGGACCTTACGGGACTCTCTTCCTGGGATGTTGCATATACTGCATTTTCAATCAAAAAACGCCCATCATTTAATTACACATGAATTAATTAGCACTTGCACTTACTAAGTAATATATATAATAACCCCTATCACTTCACTTCATTATAAATTACAAATTTTTAAATGTTTTAGTAAACACTCACACACTTAAGATTGGTAATTATTATTATTATGATTAATTAAACAAATTTTAACTTGAAATATATCATTCACATCACATTCAACTATTAAGATACTAAATAGTTTTTTTATTATTATCACACACCCTTTCTTTTTTCGTTTTATTTCACTTATCCATATAGTTTAAAGAGTTGTTTACTCTACTCTCTTTTATTTTATCTCACTTTATTTCATTTTCCTTTTAGTCTCCCTATATATCTTACAGTTATATCTACATTTATTTCACTTTATAGTAATTATCACGCTGAGAGAGTAAAATACTATTCCAAATAGATATACATATATGTATTTTCACAGGGAACAATCTAGTACGTTCCCTGTCTGGTATATAGTCTTAATTGTTGACAGTATACATTACATTCTCATATATATACACATAGTAAAGTTCAGGGTATATCATCCTATATGTAGAACTTGCTGTCTGCCCTGTTTTGTAAATAAAGTTCATCCGATTCAATAGACACGATGACGTCATAGGTCAACACGGGTCACATGACCAACGTGACGCGCATCCCCAGGAAGAGAGACCCGGAAGTACTCAGGCCTTAAATAGGCCACAACTTTTCCTATTCCCTAGCCCATGAGTAAGCCCAATACAGCGGCGAAATGGACCGTCTGGAGTAAGTGAAGGATGGTGCATTCAATTTAAACTTATGTGAGCTGCCATAGCCTAGATTTTCTCTCCATACAAAACAAGTACGTAGGCATATTTTATGCCAGCAAGGGATATAAGTGATGCTTTTCTTCTCTTTTTTCTGCACTTAAACAGTAAAACCAAACATTGTGTTGTGGTTTAAAGATGTTAAAAGTGATATACATGCATCCTTAGAGATATATATATTTTTTCTCCCCTGTACAATTTAGTACAGCGTATCTACTTGCACCATCACTTCCCCTGTTTTGGTTTCTTCTTTTTTTTAACTATTTTTGATTAGTGCACAATTTTTATAACAAGTGAGTTTCATTCCTATATACTTTAATAAAACTGTTTTGTTGCATACCAATGATTAGCAAATATTTTGCATATGAGGCCTGTATAAATGTATCATAGATCTTATTGATACTACTACTATATTAATAATAGGCCCAAACTTTACAACAACAACAATTTGTTATATTTACCTGTCAAGCTAAGGTGGCCACTATTTATATCCCAGAATATTGTGGGATAGTGACACCCTTATTTAAAACCTTAGGAATGACACACTTCCTTTTTTATATCTATGGCGTCTCATCCTGGATTGTATTTAATATTCCCTAATTTCCCCATTAAAGTTTTACCCATTTCTATTATCTAGTGTTAACCACTAGGAAATTATATACAGTAGGTCACTATATTATACTATATATTTATATATATATATATAATTGTAATTGTAATTGTAATTTGTATTAACTATTTTATAGATGTATTGAGACAGTGTGTCCACAGAGGTCGAGGTAACTCACAGGACTTTGAAATCTCTCCAAGAGGAAATGACAGAGTTAACTCCTGCAGTAGTGATCAAGAGTTTAATTGAAGCTGCAGGTATTTACAGCAGGTATTTACAGTGTGGCCCCCAATTAAGCACTGCTGAGTGAGCAGTGAGGCACAGGCTCAGTGAGGAGCCTAAAGGGACAGTCTCTGGGAGAGGCTGCCATTTTGGACTGCAATCTGACTATATGGAGTACGGTATTGAGAGGGCAGTTTGATTTGGATTGCTGGAAGCAGATTTCAACACAGGTTGTGTTTGGAGCCTGTTTTTTCTACACATTGAAAATATGTGAGAAGAAAGATTGCTATGAAAGACTTACGAAGTTTATGCTGCTTTGGAAAAACACAAAGAGAGAGCTAATTTGGAAGCAGAGGATTTGCGAGCATTTTCAAGGATGGATTTGCAGAAGAGCTGCCACAAGAAAAAGACAGAGATTAACCTAGAGGTGTATTGGAGCTGCAAGGTGTCTGAAATTGGAGAAAGACACCCATATAGAGAAACGGTAGTGTAGAAGCTGATCGGCAAGGCCACAGACTGGAACTTTAGACTTAAAAGGATGAAGGCCAGTAAATTAAATACATATTATTCTGAACTGAGTATTTTGTGTTTGCCCCACCCAGAACCAGTCTTAGTGGGACTTGTTAGTGAGGGGACTAGCATCAGTTAAAAGTAAAGGATGCTCTCTGACAGAGCTAGACCTGTTTATTTTATGCTTTTGTTTTTGGTGTGTTATTATATTTTGTATACTGGCAAAAATATATTATAGTAAAATAAAAATAAAACATACTGAAGCTTCCTGTGAATTGGGTACTACTTGGAAAAGTGTCATAAATACGGCTGCAAATAAGAAAAGGCAAAGACAGATTGTCACTGTATTTATAATATTGCTTACTATCATTTATTTAACTAAATATGCATTTCCATATGTATTTACACTCTTCACAATACAGTACAGTACAAAGCTCAATATTTTTATATATCCTAAGTGTCTGTTTTTTACATCTACATCCTTTAATTTTATTGCATTCTATGTTTCACTTCTATCTATTCATTATTTTCTGTTTTTAAAATGGGCATTGCTGCTGGTTCTGTTGTAGATATTGAAATATATTCTATGTGCCAACTCTAACAACTCTGATGTACATACAGTTACCATTTTAATTAGAAGTAATGATAATAACGTAATATATCTATGTATTTAAGATCATAACCTTAGTAATAAAATAGGGTATATTTTAAGTAGAGTATAGAGATATTATGGATTGTAAGTAATGTTTGGTTGGCAAAGGTTGTATTCATTTGGAACAAAGTCTTAATATTAATATTATAATCTTGAGCAGGTCTTTATATTTTTGCTTGGAATTTATATACTAAGATAAACTATCTGGGGTGCTCGTTTTTTAATTTCAGAAGTACCAAGCAATGGGGTGGATTAAGAGAAGTTAAACATATTAATCTGTTGTTATTTGTATTAATCATCAACTTCCAAGACAGCAAAAACATATAGCTATGAATGGGCCCGTTGTTAGTGATTATTTACCTAGGGTGCCAAGAACCCCTCGGCTGCTAGTGAATTCCAGGTCACATTTGAAAAACTATTTGTGAACCTATGTGATTTAATCTTATTAAACAAATAATACACACAAGATAGTACTTTTTCATGTGTATGCTGAAAATATTTAAACATTTGTGTATGCTTGAAAGTTTCAGGCGTTTCAGTTATATACAACAACATTCATATGGAAACAAAGGTGTGCATGTGACTATATCAAAAGTGTGCATATATATATAAAATGTGTACACTGGTAACTGAGGCACTTGCATGTAAATATTTGAAACATATTGTAGAATCTCAAGTGACACAAATGAAGACATTTTGGCCCTTGAGCAGCAAGCTAGTTTGTTTAAGCTAAAAATGGGCTTTTTTCCTGATGGGCCTAAAGCTTCCATTGCATCCATTTTTGCTTTAATCTGCCCCTGGGTCTTTGCTTCTGCTTATGGTCCAGCTGCCAAGCTGGTGTCCATATGCTGAGGCTTTGCAAACAATCTCTTTGGGGACATGTAATCTTGTTCATTCTCTCTCTTGCTATTATAAATAACTAGTGACTTGCCCGTCAAAAAATGACGGCAATACAATTGTAAGGCAGGTAATGCTGTTTGCCACACAATGTAAGGCTTTCAGTCTTCTGAGCACCTTCGGCGCTCATTGCAAACCCTGCGCTGAACGATTTCATTGCTCATTGTGAGCCTCTCCCCTCGTGTAGTTTTGCTTCTCTGAGCACCCTGGTCATTCATTGTAAGCTCCGCGCTAAGCGCCTTTGGCAAAGCAAGTCTCTCCTCTGCTCGTTTTTTTTTAAATAAAATATATTTTTTTATAATAATTAATTAATTAATTAAATAATAAATGAATATACTTTACCTATTTGTAATGAATATTTCCAGGAATCAATATGCTGAAGAGCTAACAATCGCTGTTTTTTTTCTGCAGCAAACAATGTTTATTTGGACTGTTGGTGATCTGAGGATAAAGTGTCAGCAATGTGTCAAGGGTGCACACGCCGTTTGTTTAGTTGTGTAATGCGGTATTTTAGATTGGTAATGTTATTAGTTTCAAGTTAGTGTTGTAAAATGTAAAGTGTGTATGTGTTACGCTAGTCTTGGAGCATTTTCCGTCCTTCCTAATAATGTATTTTGTACCTCGTACGTCTCTGGGTAATAGTCATATGTGCCTTGCGTTGTTTCTCGCGTTTATGGATAGTGTAGCCTCGTTTTCGTTTTTTGTGGCATTAATATTTTCTCTTGCTTTTCGAGTGGCGAAAGTCTGCAAACTCGACTTAAATTTGCGTGCAACCTCACTCACAGACGTCCTGGCTGTCCCCATGTGCTGTATGTGTTGTTTTTGGATGTGCGCGGTTCGGCCGTTAAGCTCATATTTTTTGTGGGACGGATTTTATTTTCTAAGTGGCGGTTTCCTTTTCAAAGTGTTACGGACCGTAATTTTTCAATTTTTTTAAAGTGCTACGGGTCTTGCACTGTGAATTGTGTACTTGAGTTTTCTGTTGTTCTGTAGTCTCACATGTCGTAGGTATCATATTTAATGCGTGCGGGGTCGTAGGAATGAGCGCCTATGGCGCTCATCTCCACCAGCGCAGTAAGCGCTTTCGTCGCTCCCTGCCTAAGTCTCCATCAGCGCAAGGATCGTCTTTGGCGCTACTTGCATATCCGCAACTGCAGCCCTCGCTTTGCGAGGTCCACGGTTGGGGCTGCAACTGCGGTTTTAACATTACGTTTTTGCCAAGCCTGTGCTGCTGAGAACTGTTTATGTGATGTTTACAATAATACAATTTTTCTTGTGTTTAAATCTTGGTCACGCTTTTCGGCCATTATGCAGCGAGGGCCACAACTGCGAGCCTCGCAAAACGAGGCAAGCCGTTAAGGGCCACAACCGCAAGGCCCGTGGGACTTAGGCTGCAATGAGCTCCAAAGGCGCTCATTGCAGGGCTCGCGATGAGTGCCGCAGGTGTTCATCGCTAGCAGCGCACGGGGGACTTACACCCCGTACGACTTAGCTGGGCTTACCATTTTACTCCTGTCATTTTTGATGGTCAATTTCCTAGTAATGGTATAAAACATAGTATTCTCCTACACCTGCAGTCTTTATTTTTACAAACATATTGTTGAAGATCCGAGTACTTTGTAGAAGTGGTATCTATATAATTAACTTTATGTTTTGTATAAAAAGGACAGAACATGCTAAAGAGATGAGAGAGAGACAGAAAAACAGACCGATAAAACCATGAGAGCCTAACACCTGAGAACGGACACAATGTGAGAGCATGCCCTGTGGAATAATGCCCACTCAACCTGCATATAAAATATCTTTTATGTCTTAGGGAGACTCTAAGAGATACACATTTCTGTGTATATGGATATCAGTAGAACCTCACTGAAGAAAGAGATTTGTGGCTGAAATAAATATTGGGGTTCTGTGCTCTTGGCTTGGAGAGGGGAGGTACAGACTAATACTCTTCAGTGAACAGAGCAGGAAATTTGCTCACTGGATATTTGCATGCAAGTGCACACTTTTTATATAGTCACATGCGCAACGTTGTTACAATAGGAATGTTGTTGCTTTAATTGGAACTTTCCAGCATACACAATGAATGTTAAATATTTTCAATATACACATGAAAAAGTACTATTATTAGTTTAATTCTTAGTTTAATAAAATTAAATCACATAAGTTCACATTCCTCATTTATAATGGCACAAGTGAGCAAAAACTTTAGAGACTGTACTCTGAATCCGCATTATCGCACTGGGCACTCTTAATTCTGTCCATTTTCAGATATACATCTCTTACTTTTGTGTCTCTTTCCCCCTCATCTCACTCCCCTATATCTCTTTTCCCATCCTGTTCCTCCCCTGTGTCTCTTCCCCCTGCTACTACTCCCCTGTGTCCCCCTCCTCTCCCTCCCCTGTGTCTCTCCCCCTCCTTCCCTAAGTGTCACCCGCCTCCCCTGTGTGTCTCCCCCCTCCCCTGTGTCTCTTCCCCCTCCTCTCCCTCACCTGTCTCCATTCCTCCTCTTCTCCCATCCCTTTGTGTCTTTTTCCCCTCCTGTCCCTCCCCTGTGTCTCTTTCCCCCTCCTGTCCCTCCCCTGTGTCTTTTCCCCCTCCTCTCCCTCCCCTGTGTCTCTCCCCCTCCTTCCTTATGTGTCTCCCCCCTCCCCTGTGTGTCTCCCCCTCCCCTGTGTCTCTTCCCCCCTCCTCTCCCTCCCCTGTCTCTCTTCCCCCTCCTCTCCCTCACCTGTCTCTCTTCCTCCTCTTCTCCCATCCCTTTGTGTTTTTTCCCCTCCTGTCCCTCCCCTGTGTCTCTTTCCCCCTCCTCTCCCTCCCCTGTGTCTCTTCCCCCCTCCCCTGTGTCTCTTTCCCCCTCCTCTCACTCCCCTGTGTCTAGGACTGCCAGGGAGAGGGAGACAAACAGCACAGAGAGACACACAACCCAACTGTGCAGGACATGCAGAGGATAGCCTGAGAGAGCGGGTGAGAACTGGGGTCACAGGATGTGCTGGGGAGGGAGGGGATGATTATATTATGCGGGCAGCCCGACAAAAATGCGCATGCGCAGCATAGTGCACGCGTCCCCGATGCAATGCGCATGCGCAGCATAATGCAGATGCGATTGTCCAACTGCGATTTGTCGCAAGCGTGACGACAAATCGCAGTTTGACCATTATAATGTGATATATGAAAACAATCACCACTCATATTTGATTTTACTGCAAGAATAGAAGATAACTAACTTGGTTGGGTCTCAACCTTGCACTCACTATATGTAACTCTGGACTTGCACTTCTATCCAACATTACAATTTAAATAAACATTGTGCTCATATTTTTAATATGTACTCTTTTGACTGCTATTGATTATAGGTGAAATGTTTTTAGAATATAAAAAAAGTATACAGCCTCTAATTTATTACCTTTCTATATGTGTTTATACAACTTTGGAATCTAACATTTTGGTGCCTGCAAATCAACTGTGGTAGGAGTAGACTTTGAACGAAGAATACGTTTATTTCTGTGTTACAACAATGTGGCATGTACAACTGCAAGTGCTATCAACAGGACTAAAGGTTACTCATTAGTTTAAATTTACACACCCTGCAGTGAAAATAACAGGCAATTTCAGGTTAGAAAACCTGGTGGTGTTTTTTTTTTTTGTTCTTTAAAAATAATAAAATCAAAACTTACAGAGGAACAGATCTAGAGATTGGATAAACCTTGCTCTGGATTTTGCAGTATTCTACTAGGTTAAGTAAAAAAAGAAAATACACAGATTGACAGATACATACATCAGGTAGGTATATAGATGACGGCTGATGAAATCCCATCAGCAGTCATTAAAGGCCCACTTTAAAACCTCACGTGTTTCACATGCAGCATTGCTCTATTTTTTTATAGACAGTTCTATCTTGTCCGGCTTTAGCATTTCCTGATAGCTTGGAGTTTGAGGGCATCTACTTAGTTACTGAACAGTGAAAGTAGGGATGCTAGCATCACTAAAGTACCATGGCTGCCATCAGGCAGAAACATCATATATTTTTGCAAATAAAAAATTACCTTTATGATGCCTTGCCAACCTAATTATTTTTTTAGGTTCATTTTTTTTTCAAACATATTTACTTTTTCATCATATAAGGGTTCTTTAAAAGCACAATTTGAGCGTGTGCATATTGCACGCTTTTGTATTACTTCCCTTTGCCCAATAATGATTTTGATATCATTTTAGCACATTGCCTAGACTATTTCTCAGCATTGACTCAATTATGCCTCTTTAAAAGCTAATAATATCCTGCTGTGATTAGAGCACTTGAGGTTTCAGGCAAAGTGTGGTTTCAGCATTCATGTATCACTTGACCTTCTTTGACTTGCTCTTTTGTGCCATGTAATTATTAAACCTGTCATGGTTGAAATATTAGTGCATGCTCTTGCAAAATTGTCCTGGATTGATGTCCCACATAGTAAATTCATTTGTTATACTAAGGATTTTTAATAAAACAGCTATATATTTGTTTTCATATTTATCACTAAAAAGCGTATACTAATCTGCAAGCACAGTGAGTCATTATCCTAATTATTATACGATTTTAGTAAATGGCCTGGGAAAACTTGTTATAATTTAGGGATGAATTACATGCCTGAGAGAACTAAATGTTTTAATTCAGTGATCTATTTTGAGCTTAGTTAACCTTTAAATGCAGTGGCTGAGGTACTGAATGGAGGACCCCGTTGCAAAATAATTTGAGGGCCACCCTCATAACTTCTATACAATAAAGGTCAAAAATATGTAGATGGTCAGGAAATCCATAGTGTGATTAGATCACCTTTCTTTAAAAATAATTTTCCCCTCTCTCCTAATAAATACAAATTTCCCTTTTACCCATTTTAGCCGGTTGTGGGCACTGATGCTTTGCACCTGCTGTTCTGCCATTACTTAAAGGGACACAACCAAGGTCCCAAACATGGTAGAAATAAAAGCATCATCTACAAATAAGATTAATTTAAATTAATGTTATATATTTAGTGTTAGAGTCCTATCCAGTCTCTCTAATTCATATCATATCAACCCCAATGTGAGCTGTTACAGTTTAAGAATAGGTGAAAGGAAAAATATATATTTTTTTAAATTGTTTTTATTGAAGGAAACAGGGTTATAACAGTGTTATATGAACTTTACAGGTAAAACATAATCAGTACTCACATAACACTTGAAGAATGGAGAAATATACTTATTTCCGTTTAACTCTGTATTTTCCTTATATAATTTTTCACATTTATGTACGTCTTAAGCTCCGTTGTAATAAGAGATAGAATGTAGTAGGAATCAGAAAGAATAGATTAAGGGAAAGGGGAGAGAAGCGGGAAAGGGGTGGAGTATATTGTAGTGGGTTCACTGGAGGCTACAGCTTTCTTATTGTCCTTTCCTGCTGTGTTACCACCCAATGTGTAGGGTCCACTTTCTGCGGGAATTATCCAGGTCAGCTGAGATAGTGCTCATAGAATGTATACATTTAAGTTTTTTTTTCAAAATTGCACTATATTTGGGTTTTGAAGACTTCCAGGCTTTAGCTATCATAATCCTAACTGCTAAGGTAAAATTCTTAAGAAAATCTTAAAAATCTCAGAGTGTTCTAAGTTTTAAATGCTTATGATTGTTGTGATTCAACCAACTCAGCATGCAGTTTCATCTAAACTCTCACAGTATTAGTGTTATTAACGGGAAGACGTAACGTAAATAAGTTATACAGATATTGAAAAGTATTTTCTGTTTAAAAATAGCAACGTTCTATTTGTATAGAAGTTCACTAACTGTGCTGATATAGAGCCCTATTCAATTGGCCAAATCATAATTGCATGAGGCACAATGTATTTAATAGTACAGTATATTCAGTCATCGATTTCTACATGTTATAATGCCAAAAGAGGTATATAGACTGTATAGCATCGCTGTGGGAGTAAAGATCTGTTATTAAATAATATATACTGTATAAGTTGTCATAATTTGCCATTTAATGCTTTATCGGACAGAATAGCTTATTGCTCAATTCCACTTTTCATCCAGAGCTAGTTTTTGTATACACTGGCAGAGATGAAGTTAAAGGACCACAAAAGCCCTGTATATGTCCTCTGAACCATTCAATAGAGGGTAAAAAAACACATGGATGCCAAATTCATGGAGCTATGATCAAATGAAGTCAAGCTATTTCACTGTGTTGCCTCTGTCTGAATGAGAAATGAGATCTGTACTGCACAGAACAATGAATATTAATTAGAATCAGGTGTAGAAACTACTTTATTATATTCTAGAAAACAGGATAACCGTTAAGTCTGTGGCACACAGCTAGTGCCTCTGCCTTTGGCATAGATGTTACTGATTTCAATTCCCACCAAGGACTATTTCTTTCCTTACTATTTAACAAATCAGAAATATGTTCTTTAGTTTATATAAGAAAGCCTAAGATGTCAATATGAGTTATCTGTCTTGTTTTTTGAATTAACATATTTACAAAAAACATGTACACACACACACACACATATATATATATATATATATATATATATATATATATATATATATATATATTACGTAGTTGCATAGTAATTGAGGTTGAAGCATTAATTTCAAGTTCAATCTTTTAAGATCTCCTCTGATCTGCAATATGTAGATTAATTGTTAATTGATCTAAAGGAAGGCAAACAGAAAAAAAACAGTGAAACTTTGCCAATTGTCTCAAAACAGAAAAAAAATAAAATTAATTCCTGACCCCAGATACTGGCGATCGGATTCCTCCCTGGATCAATACCTACTCTCTAATTATCCAGGATAATCCTGAATGCTGTTTATTTAAAAATAAATGCAAGCCATTTTTGAAGTTATCTATCGAATCTGATGTCATCACCTCCATTGGTAGAGAATTCCACAGTTTAACTATTCCTCTTGTCAGTTGATACCCTCTTTGCACAAAAAGTTCACTTGATAAAGCTTTGTATTGACCCTGGATATATTTATATAGGGTAAACATATCCCCTCTTAGATGCCTTTTTCTAGCGAAAATACCTTTAATTTGGTTAGTCTTTCTTCATAACTTAGCACCTCCATTCTCCTTATTAGTTTTGTTGCCCTTCTCTGTACTTTTTCCAGCTCCAAAATTGTACTCCATATACCAAATGAGTGCGTACTAGTGATTTGTAGAGTGGCAGAATTATATTTGCTTCCATTGTTTCTATACCCTTCTTAATACATGATAGGATTTGACTTTCCTTTGCAGATGCTGTTTGGCCACAAGCACTCTCAAATCCCTTTCAATATCTGATACCCCTAGATTTGCTCCATTAAGATTACAAATTGCATGGCTATTTTTCCTTCCCAGATGCATAACTTTACATTTATTCGTGTTAAATCTTATCTACCATTTAGTTGTCAATGTCCATAATTTATGCAAAAGAACATCGTTATCTGATTTAATTACCTTGCACAACTTAGTGTCATCAGCAAAAATGGAGACAATACTTTCCAATCCTACTTCTAAGTCATTAATACATGTGTTAAAAAGGAGTGAACCTAATACTAAACCATGAGGAACCCCACTTAAAACATTAGACCAGGGGTCACCAAACTCGGTCCTGGAGGGCCGACCCAGGCCTGGATTTGTGGATATCCTTGCTGCAAACAGGTGAGAATCTTGTTTCTTCAGCCATCCTGATTGACTCACCTGTTTGCAGCAAGGATATCCACAAATCCAGGCCTGGGTCGGCCCTCCAGGACCAAGTTTGGTGACCCCTGCATTAGACCAATCTGAGTATGTTCAATTTACAACAACCTTTTGCTTCTCGATCCATTAACATATATTTACTTCAATTCCTTTATCCCTTAATTTGCTCAATAGTCATGTGGCACTGTATCAAAAGCCTTTGTAAAATCCAAAAGACTACATACACGGAGTTGCATTGATCCAAGTTACTACTAACCTATTCATAGCAACTAATTAGGTTTGTTTGACATGACCCATCCCTCCTAAATCCATGTTGACGTCTACTTATAATCTTGTTTAAATAGACATATTCTTGTATATTATCCCTTATTAACCCTTCTAAAAGCTTTCCCACTACAGAAGTGAGTGTTGTAGGTCTATGATTAACTGGATTTGTTCTTGCTCCATTCTTAAATATAGGTATCACCAATACTTTTTTCCAGTCATCTGGTAGAGAACCTGTGTTGAGTGAATCCTGAAGGATTAGATATAATTGTTTGGCTATTACAGAGCCCAGTTCACTGAGTACCCTTGGATGTATTCCATCAGGACCTGGGTCTTTCTTAACATTTTTTTCCAACCTTTTATGGATTTCTTCGTGCTTTAACCAATTATTTGGTGAAGGTAGTGTAGCCTCATTTTGTGGTACCTCCCTTGAATATACCGAAGAAAAGAACCTATTTAGCTCATCTGCCAATTATCAGACGGCCTGTTTCACATTGTAATTTTCCTATAGCTTTCTTCCTGTCCTTCTTCCCATTCTTCCCATTAATAAATAAAAAAACTATTTTTCATTTGCTGTCTAATAGCTCTTCTTCAAGCCTTATTGGACCTGCCTTTTTTTTCCAAATTTGTTGACAAAAGGCAATGAACACTTTCACAGCATCAACTTGTAGATTCTTGAATAGTTCAGTTTGGATTCCATTAACTTCTGCAACCGTGTTATCAGCAAGGAATCTCAGTTCACTCTCCAAGATGTCTGGCTCCAGCTCACTTCCCTCTCCAAGATGTCTGGCTCCATCTCACTGGACAAACTATGAACTTGAGGTCATCACTGCTGTTGAGATCATTCCTATATAGATCTTTAGTATATTCCTGTCACCCCTTCTTTATTTGATCTTCTTATGTTGCTTTGAGATCCTCATTGTTCTTGAAGATATCTTTTGACTTTCCCATTCTGTTATCATCTTCTATTACTCATTACTCATTCTTCTCATTATAGAACATCCTCTTTTCTCTTCTTGCTGTCCTCTGTATTAAGTTGGCCAAATATTTTCCTAACGCTACTTTAGCTTTCCTTCTTTCCCTGGCTACTTTCAAAGCTTCATAAGGCAGCCAGTTTGCCATCTTATTTACCTTTTTTGGGGGGGATATTCTTTGTTGCTGTTTCCTGAATAATGATAAGATTCCTAATAATACGTTTTGTTCCAAAGTTATTTGGGCATTTTGTCATCCATGTTTAGTCCATAAATCTATTATTAGCTTCCACTGCATATTCACAAGGGATATTATTTATTTTGTATCTGATGATTTTCCCTCTTTTTCATTCTGAACTTGCAACAAAAAGCTTATGGTCTGAGGTGCAGTTAGCTCCAGGTCTTGTTGTTGCTGACTGTATAAAACACCCTTATATTTGGCTACAAAGTATATAGTCAATTTAACTTCTATATTGTCCATCTGGTGATCCATGTCCATGCGTAAAGTTGTCTCTGAGGGTGTTGGAGTAGTGTTTTTCCTCCTGACAGAATTCTTCTAATCTCTGACGTGCTTTATTTTGTACTCCAAGGCTAAACCTTCAAGTTATTCCAAGAATCTTTTGGTTCCCTGCTTTAGCATCCCAATTTCCTATGATGAGAATAACATATTTTCTGGGTGTTAGAGTGCTTTGCAAAAGTATTCACCCCCTTGACTTTTTACCTATTGTTTAACATTACAGCCTTAAGTTCAATGTTTATGTAATCTGAATTTCATGTGATGGATCAGAACACAATAGTCTAAGTTGGTGAAGTGAAATGAGAAAAATATATACATAAACATTTTTTTAGAAATAGAAAACAGAAAATTGGCATGTGCGTATGTAGTCACCCCCTTTGTTATGAAGCCCATAAAAATCTCTGGTGTAACCAATTACCTTCAGAAGTCACATAATTAGTGAAATAATGTTCACCTGTGTGCAATCTAAGTGTCACATGTTCTGTCATTACATATACACACCTTTTATGAAAGGCTCCAGAGGCTGCAACACCTAAGCAAGAGGCACCACTAACCAAACACTGCCATGAAGACCAATGAACTCTCAAAACAAGTAAGGGACAATGTTGTTGAGAAGTACAAGTCAGGGTTAAGTTATAAAAAATATCCAAATCTTTGATGATCCCCAGAGCACCATGAAATCTATCATAACCAAATGGAAAGAACATGGCACAACAACAAACCTGCGAATAGTCAGCCGCCCACCAAAACTCACGGACCGGGCAAGGTGGGCATTAATCAGACAGGCAGCACAGAGACCTAAGGTAACTCTGGTGGAGCTGCAGAGACTCCCAAAATATATGCGGGAAGTTGAGCTTTCGGCCATCAAAGAAAAAGCTATGTCTGGCTCAAACCCAACACATCACATCACCCAAATAACACCATCTTTTTCAGCAGTCGGGATTCGGAAACTGGTCAGAGTTGAGGGAAAGATGGATGGTGCTAAATACAGGGATATTCTTGAGCAAAACCTGTACCACTCTGTGAGTGATTTGAGGATAGGACAGAGGTTCACCTATCCTCAAATCACTTAAAGATTGCTGTTCACAAGCGCAAACCATTGCTGTTCACAAGCGCAAACCATCCAACTTGAAGGAGCTGGAGCAGTTTTGCAAGGAGGAATGGGTAAAAATCCCAGTGGTAAGATGGTGCAAGCTCATAGAGACTTATCCAAAGCAACTTGGAGCTGTGATTGCCACAAAATGTGGCTCTACAAAGTATTGACTTTAGGGGGGGGGAATAGTTATACACATTGACTTTTTCTGTTATTTTGTCCTATTTGTTGTTTGCTTCACAATAAAAAAAAAACATCTTCAAAGATGTGGGCATGTTCTGTAAATTAAATGATGCAAATCCTCACACAATCCATGTTAATTCCAGGTTGTGAGGCAAAAAACACGAAAAATGCCAAGGGGGTGAATACTTTTGCAGGGCACTGTATGTCTATGATGTGATGAATATTTTCGTAAAACTGGATAACTTAAGCCAATTCAGCATCCACGATTGAAGCATAGACTTGAATCACTGTGATGTTGAATTTGAAATAAAATAATTCTGTTATTTATTGGATTGTAGCCAAGAACTGCTTTGATTGAGGGCTACTTAATTTTTTCTACGGAATTCTTGACCACAGTAGAAGTCCTGGTGGTTGTCTGAGGCAGAGTGTCCTATTTTAGTCCATTTAAATTCACTAATTCCCAGGATATCAATTTTTATCTTATTATCTTAGTTTGACCATGTCTAGTTTGCCTTGGTTCATAGGTCTAACATTCCAAGTTCATTTGCTGAATTGTTCTTTGGAACAGCAGACTTTCCTTTCCCTTTCAGACACATTCACAGCTGAGTGTAATTTTGGCTTTGGCCCAACCACTTCATAAGATCTGGTGCTCATTGTACTTGCCCTCTGCTCTTCCTCATTAATGTTGTAGGCACCTTCTGACCTAAGGGGCTCATCTTCCGGTGCCATATAATTATGTTTCTGATTGTGCATATCCATAAAGTTATCTTAGAAAAGTTACTGGAGTGAGTTGCTAGTTCCTCCTTCAGTGGCCCACAATTTGTCTGACCTCTCTGCTATGACCTGCCCAACTTTGGTGACTCTACATGGTATAGCTCACAGGTTAATTGAAGTACTAAAGACCCTTCACCACGACAAGGTAGAAATCCATAAGGATATATATAATAGTTTGCTTTAAAAATGATATGTAAAAGTTAGAGTGTATTGGTGTGTGTTTGATGTTTTCATTAGTAAGTCATTGGTTGTAAATTAATGGCTTTCACTTTGTATTTTTAACTAACTGTTTTTTAACACACAAATGACTGATACGTGTGCTAAATGTCACTAGATGTGCACAGTAGATCACTATGGGGCTGATGTCTTATTTCCTCTGCAAAAAATGTTTACTGCCCCTAATAAACCTAGTGAGAATACTTTTTTATTAAATACAATAACTAAATAGGTTTATTAAAAAAATGACTCTTTGTGGCATATCTTTGCACATATTTGCATTTTACGTGGAAAACAAATACTAACCATACAATACTAAAACATATAGCATTACCTGCCCACAGTATAATCATACATGCCCATCGAAATAGCATAAATGCCCATAGGACTTTGAAAATTAATGCTAGCCCACAAAAAAAACATATCTGTCTATAGGAAACAAACACATTCTTCACCATAGGAAAAGCATGATTGCCTATAGTGAATGCATGTCGGCCCATAGGAAATCAGAAATGACCCATAGGGAAAGCATATCTGCCATAACATATCATGCTTGCCCAACAGGAAAAAACATATCAGCCCATAAAACTACACATGCACAAAAGAAACTTATTATTTCCATTTGATAACGAAAAAAGAAGCATACCTGCCTATAGGGACAGCATATCTGCTTAAAGGGAAATATGTCCATAGCATATCCATACAGGCTCACAAAATAACCATATATGTATATAGAGAAACCATATCGTCTCACATGAAAGAAAAACATTCCTAAACATAAGAAAAGTATGATAGTCCATAGGGAAAGATGTATTATATGTAGGAAAGTTTTTTTTACAATGGGCAGGTATGGTTATCCTATGAGCAGCTTTTGGTTTTCTATTTGCAATCATGCTTTTTATATAAACAAGTGTGATTTTTATGTGCAGGTATACTTTTCCTATGGGCTTTCATGCTTTTATTATGGTTAATGATGTGTTTATTTTCAAAGTGTAAGTATGGTTTTCATGTGGTGAACATGTATTTCCGATGGGCAGCTATGCTTTCTCTGCAGACATATATGTTATTTTATTCTGGTGGGTTATACTATAGGCAATCACGCATTTCCTATGGGCAAGTATGCTTTTTTATCGGCAGGATTTTTTATGGGCAGATATGCTCTCGCCATGTGTAACCATGCTTTTACTATAGTGAAAATTGTGAAAAAAATGCTCTGTGCAGATATATTTTCTCTATGGGCAGGTATGGGTTTCCTATGATTTCTGCTTGGGCATGTGATTTCTTTTGGTATTTCCTGGAAAACATTCCACTTTCTTGTTCAAATCTTTTGCAATTTGGAGTTAAAATCTCTGCATAAGTTCCAGGCTCTTTTTCATTTAAAATCATGCTAATGCATAAGATAGATGATCTAATCAAAGCAAGTGGATGCACCATTAACTATGTGTTACACTGCTTCCCATCACATTGGAACTGGGCTTTAAATGCTAAGGTTAATACTTTGAGGTTGTTGATCATGCATAGTCGTGAAAGGGAAAGCAATTAACTAATGGAATTGTCAATGATCATTTATTTTATAGAGCTCTTTGCAGTATATTGATAATCAACATAAATACACTTTATACAGATCTTTAATAAAAACGTCATGTTTTTTTAGCTTTTGAGGCTATATGAAGATTTATTGTGACATCCAGATGCAGTTTGTTCAAAACAAAGCTGTTCTATTGGTATTTTCGTAATGTTTCTTGTTTGTTTTTTGCATGATGGGATGTCTCCCATATGGTAACAGATCTATTTTGTGCCTTGCAGAAATAATTCAGATGTGTTTTACCCATTATGCGGCACCTCTGGGTGGAATGTAATTTATTGGCTCATCTGTTAATTGTGTGATATTAAATTGCAAAGATGAAGGTAAACACTAATCTCCGTGATGGGCTTAACCTTGTTATTATCTGTGTAGAGCAGCAGGTAGAGCGATATGGTTAATTTAATAAATAGCTTAGCATTGTACTTGTGTCGTCACATCTTGGCTTGTAATTGTAAGCTACATACAAATTATCTCGGCAACACATGGTGTTATATTCCTAATAAACATGTGTACTGAGCATAGCATATCAAATGATTTAGACAAACCTAACTGCAGCAATGCTGTTGACGTTTAAAGTACATTTTCTCTTGATCTCCTATTTAGCACATTTCTTTTTCTGTCTTTTCCACATTGATTATTAATGTAGTAAATTATATTTTATTGTTTGTTAAATGTATGTTTATTAATTAAAATACATTTTATTAGCTGCCAATTACGGACAGCAGGCAGTATAACTTACATTTTATTCATTATTTGAATATTTTTTATTTTGTAACATATTTTTGGATAAATATGAAATTATAAAATAGTATAATATAGGAGGCTCTACTGAACATGTAGTGTCATGGTTTTCCTATGTTACAATTTTACTGACAAACATCATTTCAGGAGCTTTGCTGTAGCCTGTAGCACATTTTTTTGCAGCCACCTCTGGTCTCTCTGTGCCCTGGGTTGCTCAAGATGGTGATAAATTTAAAAGGCCAGGGCTGTAATTATTGGATAGCCATCACTTGGATGCATCAAGTGCCCTGGGATGCTCAGTTATTTTGCCTTGCATTACTTCTAAGAATGATCTCTGTGACAACTTGTGATTGATCTTCCATTGTGACCTCTGGTTTTAGACTTTGGACTCAGTTATATACTCAAGCTCCCTGACCTCTGACTTTGAACCTGGAATTATGCTGCACTCTCTAGCCCCTGACCATAGCTGTTGATTCTGCTCTTGCCTCTGGACCAATCCTAGATTTTTATTTATTTGGTTATCCTTTCGGCCACCAGCGTCAAACTTAGTTCCAGCTGTCAGTGTTAATGCATGGAAGTATAAGTTGTTATAAATATATAAATTAAGAGTCAGTGGTGTATTTCTGTGGACTCCAATATGTGCCTGTCAATAGTCACAGAAAATCTCCCCCTGAAAGAGCTGTGTCCTCTCTATCCTTCCCACTGAGCACCATGTTAATCTTAAAATGGAGAAAGGATTGGGTGAGGGGGTACAAAAAACTGAACTGCATAAATCCTAAATACTCCTCTTGAGAAGGTTCTTCTGGGATTATACAATGAAACATTAAAAACACATGAATATAAAAGTGTAAAAGCACAGATGATCAACTGTTATTGAAATTAACAAGGCATGGCCCTTCTACAATATTTTGGTGATTAAAAGTCAACTTTCAAACTTCACTCTTAAGTGATTGTCCAATATCTCTGGGTTTACTAGGAAAAATATTGTTATCAAAGGCAACTAACTAAGAAAGCATATCATTAATTACCTTTATTTGATATTCTGTCTACATACACTGTTGCAGAAATTGGGTTTCTAACTAAAGTAACTTAGAGAGAACTGAATAAAATACATAGAGATCTCACATGTATAAAAGTTGCAAACTAATCTTAGGTTGTATTTATCAAGATTTTAAGAATAAAAAAAAACACTTATTAACATAGCTAATAATCACATGGTACCATTATATCAATTATGCCTAGTGTCCAAACTAAGGGGAAAACATCTTAAAGTATCATGACACAACAACTTTAGCATGTAGGTCCCCTATGATTAATGATAGGTATTGGCTACACTGTAGATTTAGGGAAGACATTCCTTGCATATGGTGGAGCAATACACTAACAATCTGACAAAACTAATTTTGCCTTCAAGAATAGTTTTTTTTTTTTAAAAAAAGCCATGGTTTATTTTGCTAAAATTCATGGCACACAACTCACGTATCCAAGTACACAAACACAGATCAATAGTGTACAGAACACATAAAGCATGGAGAACTGTTCTAAAGTAAATGGCAGCGAGGTAGAGATTTTTGATTTTTGCCCAATGTTTAAGTTATCATTTACTCATTAACATTAGAACATCACTGATATAATGATTACATTCCAAGTCAGTATTTCACAAAATGCATTCTGTAGCACCTCATGGCTTCCATTTTTGTTTAAACAGGAGTACCATAACCCAGATTTCTCCTCGAGCAATCATTGCGGTGTCCATGACAGGGTTCAGGGGAATATTTGATGGTCTGAGCAGGATTTGTACGCCCAGCGGCAAGGACGTAGGAACCGAAAATAATCTTGGGGGGAATACAGTATGTACACATTTATATATATATATATATATCCCAGAATGCAGTGTAATAACTGTTTTTCTCAGAATTCTGAGCTGGAAGCAGGTTTTTTAACTTGCTTTAGATATTCAAATGGGAACACAGATGTACTATTTATTTACTCTCTCTCTCTCTCTCTCTCTCTCTCTCTCTCTCTATATATATATATATATAAATAAATACATATATATATATATATATAATTAAAAATATATATATAATTATATAAATATAAATAAATATATATATATATATATATATATATATATATATATAAATATATATACATATAAATATATATATATATATATATATAAATACTCCTCCCTATCCTCCTCACCTCTCTATACCTCTCCCTCTGCCCCTCCCTATCCATATACTTATCCTCCTCACGTCTTGGCATTCAGGTCTCACGAGAGCACACAACTTGTGTGATCTCGCGAGTGCTGGCAATCTGGCAGTTAAAGGCACAGGAGGTGCCTAAAATTAGGAATTCAGGAGACTCAATTCTGGGGGGGATTTGCCCCCCCCTTTCCTACACCCCTGCCCAGCCGGCTATATGATGTACTATGTAATAGCTTTTTATAATGGGCATTAGTTTGATGAACTGAGGAGATGTTAAAACACTCAATTGATGCTATTTATTTTGGCTCCAGAGGATCTGCAAAAAAACTTTGGAGAAGTTTCCATGGCTGAATTGATTTGCAAAACAATGTATTAAGGTATAGAGCACTCCTGACAAGATTTGTCAGTTCATTGTACATTTTCACAAAATGAATAACATGGAGAAGAGCTCCAAGAATTCACATCTTAGAACATATGGACATTTACTCTATATTCATAGAACTTTCTTTTATTAAATCTAGTGTTTGCCAAACTTTGTTATATCAACTCTAACTTGTGTGAATTTTGGATCAAAATAATAGACCTGTAGTTGAACTGAATTTACTGAATGATCAGCCTGCCAAGTGAATTTGAAATGTGCTTAAATTCAGCAATATGTAAGGATGAAATAAGGAAACGGAAGGAGACTCTGAATAATGCGGCGTCAGAATAAGCTGCGGATATAACCTTTCTGGTAAAGGCCAGCAAAACGGCTGCACAAACACTTCATTATTTACAGGGTGAGAGGAACAAAGATGTGATAAATTCACATTGCTTATGAAGCAAGCATAGACTGTACTAGATAACCACTTTATTAAAACCAAGTTTTAATCATATAAAACAGAATTTAGTTTATTATTGGAGTTATTTCAAAGCAATACAGAGTTTTTCAATTTAATAGCGGATTCATATAATTACATACATTGCATTATGCAGAATATCAACCATAATAAATCTGTGAATTAAACTGACACTGTCATGCTAAAATAAATTCTAAAAAGCATGAAATTGTCCATTTATTGTACTTTGTATGAAGTAAATCAAGTGAGATATTCAACATTGTTTGTGCTGCATTATTATGCAAATGAACATAAGCTGCTTTGATTTTCTAAGTTGTCTGGAAACATGTTATATTGGCCATTGTTAACATAACATGTATGCCCTAATATTATTAAGCGGAGCCCCCATTTACTTCTTTATACTAATTCTAAATATGCTGTCTGTACAAAAACAAAATAAACTAATCCTGATGGTGGTACTGGGGATCCACCAATTACCCCCTAACCTAACATACAAAAGCAAACTAAACTACTCTAAAAGTGCTGTGCAAACTTTATATCTAATTTATTTAGTAAGCAGATATTTAAAGCAAAACTATTATTGTCATAATTGTGATTAATAAATATAATAATAATAATATAAAGTATGTAGCTGTATACTGTAAATTTAAGCAGTTCTAATAATATATCTTAATTATCATACAGGAAAAGCTTATTATATCAGAATATATCTCTGTAGTATGATTGTCTCCTTATATATTATATAGCTCTAAATATCATTATTATCCAATCTCTTAATATTTAGAGACAGTGTTCAACACTTCTCCATATATATTTCATAACAATTATACAGGGACATAATCAAAAAGTTTACAATTGACAAAGAAATATAACTATAACTTATCCTGTATGTTGATGTTTTCTTTCTATTATGTATAGGAGTTCTATGACTACATCGCTGTCAGTTTGGCGCCAGTAAACGCTGGACTCCTCTCTAGGTCCTGGTGATGTCACTGCTGTGAGACAAGTCTGATTTCATTCATCTCATTTCGAATCACTTCCGTTTCCTCAGGCATATATATATATATATATATATATATATATATATATATATATATATATATATATGTCTCTGAGGAAGCGGAAGTGACGCAAAAGTTTGCACAGCACGTTGTCACTTTTAGAGTAGTTTAGTTTGCTTTTGTATGTTAGATTAGGGGGTAATTGGTGGATCCCCAGTACCACCATCAGGATTAGTTTATTTAGTTTTTTCAGGTTTTGTGCAGACAGCATATTTAGAATTAGTATAAAGGAGTAAATGGTGGGCTCCGCTACCACCCAATCAAAATAGTAAACATTTTTCATTGAATCATAACTTTATAGCACTGTGCACTTTATCACTTTGATCTTTATTTAGGTCATATTAAAATGTAATTATTTGGCGGTGTCTATATAGCAATTATATCATCATACTAAACTTTTTTTAAGTGCTCTGGTGATTGTTCATTGCTGCTATAGGTTAACTTCTAATTGTTTTTAATATGTCGTACTTGTATATGTATTGAATAAATTGAGAAATTTTACTTATCCAGATAAAAATGTTTTAATTATAATTAATTAATTACTACCTTATATTAGGAGGTTAAACTGGTTTGGATATATAGGTTTTCTTTTTCTCTTTTCTGTTGATCTATGTGTTAGACTAATTGATCATGTTTACGGTCGCACATCCAATGAGCAAAGTATTGTTTATGGGTTTGCCTCTCAAACCCGTAACTCGCAGCCTGTTCCAAATTAATAGCCCTGTAAATCCGCAACTCTTCGAGCTCTCAGCCGTTAAGAGCTTTACGTTACACTTATGGGGCTGCAATTTAATATGGCCCCTAATTACTAAATCCCATGACACTTGTGTCTTAGTTAAATCCTCCACCCTCTTCTTGATAACCTTATCAGGAGAAAGACACACATTAGAGCCTAATACTATAACATTGGAAAGTGATTTTAAGATTAAATATTGTTATTACAAATCATTAAATACAAATTTATGACAATCAATGCATAATTAAAATAACAAGCTCCTCTTACTAGGGCTTTACAGTGGTCCTTTTTGAGAAAATATTCAGCACTCTAAAATACATACCAAAGACTAGTGGATGATTTTGCAAGATAACATTGAGTGCCCATTTTTTAAAACAAATTCATGCTTACCTGTGAAACCTATTATTTATCTTACCTATTATTTATCTTACACCAGGCAGCATCTGCTGCATAGAGCTTCAAGTAAGAGATAATGCATTAAAGATTTAACAAATCTTAAAGTATGACACCATTTTGAAAAACAGTGGGCATAAGTAATGGCTAACATGACATGTTCCAGAAGAATAAACTAACTCATGCTTCAATGTTTGGGGGTGATATTCTGCTTAGGATATACAGTATAATATGTTGCAATGACCTTAGCACTATTTAAACTCTGCTTGTAAATTACATCTACGTACAAAAACCCCCATAGGTTAAAACAGGAGTAGAACATTAAGCACATACAGCATATGCTCTTTCACATGCATGGTAGACATGTGGATGCTGTGTTGCTTTTAAGAACAAGTGTAGTTCAAGACAGACTTAATTTTTGTGAAGTATAGAACAAACTAACTTAATTAGGCGATGTGTAAGCCATGCACTTAAAAACATAGAGAGAGAGAGATTGTTCGAGAGGTGTGCTTATGTTTATCTGTAAGTGTAGGGTGGTGTTGGAGGAGGCAGATGATGAGTGAATATTGTAAAATATGACATCTGCCCCCTTATCCCACGCATGCACAAATATTGCTTGCATCAATAAATGCAAGCCCTACTCTCCAGAATTGTAAACACTCATCTCACATGCAATCGCTGTTTGATTAGCCCCACCAACTGTCCCTTTCCCTCAATATTCATTTTACGGTAGTCATAGACTGCAGTTGATCGCATGAAAAAGAGTTTCAATAGATATACTATAATACCATATTTTCTTTACAGTGCTGTGACAAACCATTTAAACTATATGCGTTAGTAACTGTCAATGTATTCCTTATTTTCAAGGTTCTTATAAATGAGGTTTGCAAAGGCAAGATTTTTAAGAAAAAATTCAACATAGCACACAGCAAAAAAATAATTGCCTGATAGAAAATTGCCTTTTTGCAAGTGTAAAGTGCAAAAAAAGCCCTTATACAAAATCATGGCACAGACTACCAAATCAGTGAATTAAGATAAAATATCATAGTGCTGCCAGCCATAGCTCAATCAGACATTTATGGATTAACAGTCATAAGCACTTTTGCAGAGCTATGAATTTTAAGTCTTTAGTAAAGTGGCCAAGACCTCGAAGTCTTAGACTCCCTATGAAGTCACAAATGAATTACTAATGTGCCTATTGCTCAGATCTGGACCAGAATAGCATTACTTTATAAGGGGTTATGAAGGCTCTGCAAAGTTGGTTTATTACTGGATTTTAATAAACGGTATCTCTACTTTCATGTAAGAGAATGTGAGGACATGAGAGGGCTTAATGGTCAGCAGTATCACAGCCTATACCAGTTATAAATTAAATGGGAAGACAATGCCAGGTAATGTATTCGTACAAAGTATAAATTATTGTATAGTGCCACATCATTGGCAACTGGAGAACTGAGCCACCATTGGCTACTTATTATTTTTACACGTTTCACTAAGCACCAAAGAATTAATGTTTTTACTTACACAAATATTTTCAAATCTGGTATTCCAAAACACACATGGAATCTAGAAATGTATATTTTCATAGTGAATGAAATCTAGAGAAATTACCTAATTTAAAAGATCACCAACATGTCATATTTATAGTAGGATCTAATATATAAAAAGTACATTTGTGTTCACATTTGAATGTCTAAAATAAGTTGAAAAACGTATTCCCTGCTCAGAATTCTTAGTAATACACGGAACACGGGCTGGGTCATGCAAATGGTCCCACGAAGTCTTCACTTTTTAATCCAATACCATTTTAAACATTGCTCCTTTTGAGCATATACCTGATATATATGTTTGTTGTTTAGTCGTTCTGTCATGTTTTACTCTCCATGACCCTATGGACTGCAGCATGCCAGGCACATCTTGTGTCAGGTTGTGCTAATCCATAAGTTTTCATGGCAAAGATACTGGAGTAGATTGCCAGTTCCTTCTCCAGTGGACTGCAATTTGTCTAACCTCTCTGCTCTGACATGCCCATCTTTGGTCAGCCTACATGGTATAGCTTGCAGCTTCATTGAAGTACACAATCCCCTTCATAAAGTACATACATTTTCCTAAACTCCAGTTGTCAATGGAAGATAACATGTCATTGTTTATAAATATACATTTTTGAGCACGGGTATCAGTTGCATTAACGGAAACACTGACTGACCCACTGATATCCTTACAATCAGCCTTATTAAATTGTGATTCAGCCAATTGAATAGGACCCTATATAAGCACATAGCATATATATTTTACAGAAGTTGTTAGTTAGTGAACTTCTATACAAAAGCAAAGTTTTCACTAACTAAAACTTCTGTAAAAAAAATATGCTCTGTGCTTATATAGGGCCCTATTCAATTGGCCAAATTGCAATTTAATAAGGCTGAATATAGGCAAAAAATAAAACACTGATTGCTTAGCTGCTATAGTAGCCCAATAACAATTATTACAGACCTTAAAGTTACTGATCTCTGTTTTTCCTATGTAAATAAACCACCAATTTGCCATTTTTTATAATTTGGTAGGGGCTATAACAATTTTATATTTTAGTTTTCCAATCATTGAAAACATTATTAGCTTTTAGTTTCAGTAAATGGATATATTTGGCTTAGTGGGTCAATAGATTTAGGTTTACTGAAAAAGCATTTTGACCCCAGAATTAGGTGTGCCAAAGCGAATAAAACAATGCAATAACTATAAAAAAAGTTTGCAGAAATGTTATAACCAGAAAGTGGAGTTTTTTAGACTGCACACAATTTCACACTAATTTTACTTCTTAATAAAATACAAACGGTGCATGGTAGCCATCAGAGGAAAAATGCTATTGCATACATGAAGAACAACTTATGCACATGAGCTTGAATATTAAAAGGTGTCGATGGTGTTGGAAGGTAATGACTTAATGAGACCTTTTGCTCCATTATCACTAGGCCTTGAAACCTATTTCAAAACAGTCTTTGGTTTACCAGAGCAACAACAGAAGCCAATTAAATCCTTGGCATGATTTGAAAGAGATGTCAAACATTTCCCAGTGCCCACAGATAATGCTACCTATGGCATGTCTTCCATAAACTAACATAGCCAGACAGGTTTTCCACATCAAATATTGTTGAGCGCAGCAGCAGGGAACATGTAAACTGAGGTTCTCAGCAGGTTATCGTTGGAACTCTGGAAACCCATGATCATCGTCTGCCAATGTATTTTTTGTTTTGATTTAGCACAATGCTTCATATTTATCCAAAATCAATAGGGAAGTGCTCAAGCAGTTCTCTACAGTAATTTTCTTTTTTAGACTATATACTGTGAACAATCATATTTATAGTCTGTTTTTGCATATTCAATGGGTTTTTCCAATCTAATACAGTATTCTGAAATAATCATCGGCCAGCTCAAATTCAGAACATTATGTCATTATTCAACATTATAATAGTTGTCAAACTACGAAACGTCGTCACGCTTTGCGAGCTCGCAAAGCGAGATGGCAAGAACTGCAAAGCGAGGGATGCAGTTTGGTCCGCAAATGCTGACCCTCGCGAAGCGAGGGGCCGCATTTGCGGAAGGTGGATGCTCCAACGTTGGCTGCAATGAGCCGAAGGCTCATTGCATGAGGCGGGTCCGCATTTGCGGAGGTGGAGACTCAAAGGCGCCTCACACGCGGTTAAAAACACACAAGCACGACTTAGAAAAAAAACGACCTTGGAACCGACCTTAACGGCACAAACACTCAAATGCACGACTTAGAAAAAAACATTGCCACTTCCGAAAAATACAACCATAACGGCCGAACCGCGTGCTTTTAAAAACAGTCAAAACACAATACATACCCACAAAAAATACATAAAAAGCTTACCCATAGCAAAGGGGGGGGGGCACCCAGGACCTCTGGAAGTGAAGTTACACCTCCATTTAAGTCCAAATTCCCGAGTTCAGACACACGAAAATCCACTAAGCGAGAGAAAAAATGGCAGCCGAAAAAAACGAAAAAAAGGCATAAAGCCCCAGGACTGCCCAGCCATGTACAACTTAGCCAAGAAGGGATTCGAGATAAGCTCGGAGAGCTGCATTAACACCACATTAACCATCGCAGTGGGGGTCCCGATGGCACGCGATCAGGGACCCCCGCTGCAATGAAAATTTAAAATTCCCGCGTTATGGGTCCTTAAAGGACCGTAAAGGTCCTAAAAGGACCCGTTATAAAAAAAATATATATACACTATAACGCATGGGGCTCTATACAGAGCCCCATCAACCATTAATTAACCCTGTCACTCATGTGGGTCAATATAGACCCCCATAAGTCCTTCATTAACCCTGTCACTCATGGAGGTCAATACAAACCCCCATAAGCACTTCATTAACCCTGTCACTCATGGGGGTCAATACAGGCCCCCATAAGCACTTCATTAACCCTGTCATTCATGGGGGTCAATATAGCCCTTCATTAACCCTGTCACTCATGGGGGTCAATACAGACCCCCATATGCACTTCATTAACCCTCTCACTCATGAGGGTCAATATATACTGCATAAGCCCTTCATTAACCTCGTCACTCAGGAGGGTCAATACAGACCCCCATAAACCCGAAAATAATCCTGTCACTCATGGGGGTCCATACAGACCCTCTATTTAACCGCATCAGTCCTATAAGGGTATATTAAGACCATTATGGGCCTTTAACAACCCAACATTAACCACATAAGTGCCATGACGGTCCTCAAGGACCATCATGACACTAAGTATAAACACTACACTGCACTATACCCCCCCAATAAAACATTAAATATCAACTAAACAGCCTCTACACTAACCTATTAACACCTACACTACCTACCTACCCCCTAATAACCCCCACCACTCTAATTACAGAAAATAAAAAAAAACTAAGTCACAAAAAATTAAAAAAGGAACATTACAGAAAATAAAAAACACATTACAACCCCCCCCCCCCCACTACAGAAAAAAAATATTGCACACCTGAAAAGGAAATACATACATAACAAATACATACAATACAAATGCATACAATACAAATAAAATGAAATACAATACAATACACCCCTATCTAATATACAATACATCCTATCTATCTAATATACATCCCCCAATCTATCTAAATAAACACCACAATCTAATATACATCCTATCCATATAATATACATCACACAATCTATGTAATATACAATAAATACTATCTATCTAATATACATCCTATCTTTCTAATATACTTCCCCCAAATTAATCTAAAAAAATACATCAATCTAATATACAATACATGCTATGCTATCTATATAAAACACATACCCCTAGCTAACATACAATAAATGCTATCTATATATAAAATCATCTAATTCTAAGCTAAAATAAAATAATTAAGACCACTTACCTTTGCAGATGTCCCTTCAGATCAGCCACCTAGGAAAAAAAAGAAAAGAAAAATTAGTGCAATACATTTACAGTAAATAAATAAACATTCTAAATATTCTAAACATTCTAAATATTCTACTCACCTTTCCAGCATCTCCAGTCCTTCTTCTCCGGTGCGGCCCCTTTTAAAAAAAAACATAACAATAGTACACATACATAAACATAAAAACAAAATAAAATAAACATAATCTACATTGTACTTACCTCCCCGCGATGTCTCCGGCCTCCTCCTCTTCTGCCCGCCCTGGAACCGCTCTCTAAAAAAAAAATAACACACATCCGCACTCACGGACATCCCAGACGCTAATGAGCCTCCTGGAGACTTTTCTGGAAGAAAATAGGCAATGGCGCCTTCTGATTGGTTGAAAACGCTGTCTATCAAATTCACCCAATCAGGAGGCGCCAATGTGTGAGCCACTCAGAAAGGGATATACCCTAAAATCCCAATCTCATTGGATAATGCTCCTGTCAATCTTTATTTAAACCAATCACAAGGCGCAGATGCCTTCAGCCAATCACAATGGAATACACCCCCACAGGGTGATTGGCTGGAGGCATCTGCGCATTTTGATTGGTTGCACTGACAATAGCCAATCACAATGGAATACACCCCCACGTACTGATTGGCGCCTTCTCATTGGCTGTTGTCAATGTCAATCAGTATTACAGCCAATGGGAAGGCGCAGATGTCTTCAGCAAATAACTGCATGGGGGTGTATCCCATTGTGATTCGCTGATGGCAATAAAGCCTTCGAATTGGTTCAAATAAAGATTGACAGGTGCGTTATCCAATCAGCGTGGGATTTTGGGTTGTATTCCTTTCTCCTTGGTTCACAATTGGCTGAATTTGATAGACAGCGTTTTCAGCCAATCAGAAGCCGCCAATGCCAATTTTATTCTGGAACACTCCGTAGGAAGTTCATTAGCGTCGGGGACATCTGCGAGTGCGGATGTGTGTTGTTATTTTTTAAAAAAAATTAAAGAGCGCGGATGCTCATCCGGGGCAGAAGATGAGGAGGCCGGAGACATCTCGGGGAGGTAAGTACAATGTAGATTGTGTTTATTTTAATTTGTTTTATGTTTATGTATGTGTATTAATGTTATAATTTTTTTTTTTAACAGGGGCCGCGCGCCGGAGAAGAAGGACGGGACATGCTGGAAAGGTGAGTCGAATATTTAGAATGTTTAGAATGTTTATTTATTTTATGTAAACGTGTTGTAGTAATTTTTTAAATCTTTTTTGCCCTAGGTTGGTGATCTGAATAAACATCTCAAAGGTAAGTGGTCTTAATTATTTTATTTTAGCTTAGAATTAGGGTTGCTATATAGAGATAGCATGTACTGTATATTAGATAGATTGGGGGATGTATATTAGATAGGGGTGTATTGTATTTAATTGAATATTATGTAGTGGGGGGGTTGTAATGTATTTTTTTATTTTCTGTAATGTTCCTTTTTTAATTTTTTGTGACTTAGGTTTTTTTTTCTGTAAGGTACATTTTTTATATTTTGTGATTTAGGTTAGTTTATTTTATGTAATGTAGATTTTTGATTTTTGATGACTTTAGTTTTTTTGATTTCTGTAATTACAGTGGTGGGGAGGGGGTTATTAGGGGGTAGGTAGTGTAGTGTAGGTAGGTAGTATAGGTGTTAATAGGTGAGTGTAGAGGGCGTTTAGTTGATATTTAATGTTTTATTGGGGGGGTATAGTGCAGTGTAGTGTTTATACTTAGTGTCATGATGGTCCTTGAGGACCGTCGTGGCACTTATGTGGTTAATGTTGGGTTGTAACAGGCCCATAATGGTCTTAATATACCCTTTGGGACTGATGGGGTTAAATAGAGGCTTATCAGGGTCTGGATAGACCCCCATAAGTGACCGGGTTAAAATGGTGTAGTGCTTACACTTTGGGTCATGAGGGTCCTGGATGACCCTCATGGCACTTATAGTGTTATTATATGCGTTCATTAGTGTGTTAGAGGGGTATATATAGTTGAGGCACACAGTACACTCACATTCTGTGACAAACAGCATTTCAACACTTTCTTTTATTGACCGTCATTTTTGGACGGGCAAGTCGCTAGTATATATATAGTTGTTGTAATAGTGAGTTTGTGTGTAAGTTACGGGCTTGCGCATGCGGGGAGGGGGAGAGAAAAATGTTATATTATCCCGAGGCCTGCAATGGGTGCCATTGCAAGGCTCACAGAGAAGATAGAGTAGAGAAGTGGGAGGGAGAGGACACAGAACAAGGGAAGGAGCGAGAGAGAAGACATGCATAGCGAGGATCGCATTGCCCGGCTTTGCATTGCATTGTGTGGCAAACAACAGCATTGCGAGGCTTGAACATGTTATGCTGTCATTTTTGACGGGTAAGTCGCTAGTTTATTATGTTAACTTAAATAAAAGGTAACAAACTAAATGTGTTTTTTTACATTCTAGAATAATTTGCCTTTTTTGAAGTGAAGTTCTTGAAAAGTGGATAATTTACATATAGGATATCAGTGATCTGTTAACGACATATTTAAGTTTCCTGGATTATGAATGCATGTGATAGAGAAGAAACAGTAGTGCATGAAAAAAAAAAATCTGCATGAAAAAATACCAAAATAAACAGTATTGTACTTGCTTAATCTCTTGAGTTTGCAAGCAGTTGATTTTCAATCTAGAAATCCCTGCTAAATTACCATAAAATTCATAATTTTGTTTTGCCAATCACAGACAGCTAATACATTGTACCAATTTGAGATAGCAGTTGATGCAGGAAGGAATCATGGGTTGTGTAATCTCCTGCACAAGGACACATGTAGACCTCTGCATTGTACTTCTGTTGGCTTGAAGGTTAATATAGGGTTAAAATCCATAACCACATGCAGTGTTTCTAATGGTAGGTACACTGTGCATATGTATGCAGCTCTGGGGGAGTGGAAAACATGTTTTATTTCTAAATAATATAAATCTGTATGTATAGAATGACTCCATGTAATCTATGTTTCTGATATAAGCAGCATATGTTAGATTAGAGAAAGGTAAAAACAGGGAAACTTAGATATACATTTAAATATTGACAGGAACTGCAGGAAAACTGGATTTGCCATATTGTTTTTTAGACCACAATTGTTCTCAAAGTTAAATTTGTATATTCTGCTCAGCATATCTCTGTGGCTCCAAACTTGATAAAAAGAGGTAGTTACTCTTTAAATCTTCAATAAATTCAATAATGCAATATTACTGTATACAAAATGATTAGTTATTTTATATCCACACATAGAGACATGAGCATCAGATAATCTAAAACTATGTGAAAACCAAATGAATGAAATGATTGAGTGCATAATTAGAACTGCTAGGTGTTAGTGAATTCATTTCCTGATGCAGCACAGATGTTTGATTATAGGCATAAACAACAACTCATCTATGAAACAGGATTTTATAAGTGACTTGTTCCTAATTACTCAATCTTGCTTTGCAGTTCTAGTTTGCATAATTCCCTGAGCTAATCAGTCTGTTGGGTCCACATTCAATGGCAAGGTTTAAGTTGTTAGGAGTCATGGCAAAAAGACTAAATGTTACGTTTTGTGATAGAAGATCTAATCTGTGTTTTTAGACAAATAACTTCTTAAGTGAGGAAAAAGCACTGCCTTGGAAATTCCACCACGTAAAGGTAGTTCTGGCTATGTTTGAATTTACATTATTATTTTGATTTGTGTCCCAGTTGCAATGCTAAAACAAGAGCCAACCTTATTAAATGTTGTCTTTGAGTATGCCCTTTTCAGTTACCCTGATTTAAATTTTGTAATAAATATAGAAATAGTTTTATGAAAGCATTTTCCATATATATTTTAGTGAGAGATAAAGAAATCCGTCTTAATATTTACCTCAGCTGAATAACTATATCAAATGTTTTCCATTCAACCTTTACACAAATTATTAGCTCTAATTGATGAGTAACATACCATCCAAATTAATACTGTGCATCAAACTATGCATAGAAAATAAAGAAATGGTTATACATTTATTTTTAAAAAGGTTAGTTAAGTTTTATATCAGAAATTGTAATTAAAAGTTGAAACTACTTGGGCCATACCTTAATATAATACATCTCAGGAACTCAAACAAGAATGACAGAAGAGCTGCATTATTTGACGCTTAACAACATCTTCAATCACACTAGTGTTCGTCTTAGACTTGGTAATTATGCTGTCAGAGAATTGATAAAGGAAAAATTGTCTTCAGATTGCTAATCGTTGTCAAGGATGGCATATTTATGATCTGCAGCAAACACATGTGGCCAATGCTGTCGACATATAACTCTTCAGCATCTCTATCTCAAAGGTACCATGAGTTTTTGCAGTTTTTGGAATCTTTCAGTATATGTAATATGTGGTATTTTCAATTGCCTTTGATCTGTTTGAACTTTGGATAACTGTCCAATGGGCCAGGATTCATAGAGAGGCTTTGAGGAAGCGTCATATACTCATGGCAAGAAGGGAAACTTGGGGAAGAATGATTATAATCACTCCACTCAAGTGGCTGCAAGGAACTGGTGCTTCTAGATATTTATTGGAGTGTGGAATATTTATGACCAGTACCTGAAATTAAATAATTAGTACTGTGACTTTTTTCAGCTACAACCAGGCACTAAGGTTGTTGGGGTATCATTTATTATTTCCTATCTCATGGGGTGAGGACCAAATAACATTATGCTTTCAGGCAAAACCCCAATAACCCGATAGTGGGTTTAGTGCATAGATTCATGAAAAACCTGGTAGGAGTGAAGAAATATGATAACTCTATAGCAATAGCCAAGCAAAAGGTCTGCACTCTGGAATATAAGTACAGTATACAAATGGAGTGGAGGGAACTATTTTAGGAGTATTTGAATGTGAGTATTGAAGGACATCACAAGCAAAACATACATTTGAATGACTGAGCTTGACCCTGGAGAGATTGGTGGAGCAGGGTTCAGATGTGAAAGAGCGAAAGTGGAAAAAGGAAAGTGATATAAAGAATGATGTAGGAGGAGAGCATCTGAGAAGTTGGTAAAATGTTTGTGACATCTTCCAGTTCTGAGGAAGAAAATAATGTGAGGAGAGATATATTTGAATGTAATACTCATATAAGCAATACTTATATAAATTATACTGTAAACAAAAAAAGTTATTTTACTTTCTAAGGGCCTCATTCAATTGAATGCCACTCTAAGGAAGGTAATTATTGGCTGTCATCAAATAGAGAATGATAATAAAGAAGAGTAAACTTTGTGCTATGCAGTGCTGTAAACAAAAAAGATGGAACATTTGCTGGAGAACAGTCAACAGTTTCAAGCTCTAGAAAGACAGCATTATCCAGTTTCATTTTTACTTCATGTCTTAGCAATTGACTCAGTAGACGTTGGGATTAGTGATGTCGCGAACATCAAATTTTAGGTTTGCGAACAGCGGAACGCGAACTTTCATCTAATGTTCGCGAACGGGCGAACCCGGCGAACCGCCATAGACTTCAGTGGGCAGGCGAATTGCAAAACCCACAGGGACTCTTTCTTGCCACAATAGTGATGGGAAAGTTGTTTCAAGGGGACTAACACCTGGACTGTGGCATGCAGGAGGGAGATCCATGGCAAAACACCCACGGAAAATTACATAGTTGATGCAGAGTCTGGTTTTAAGCCATAAAGGGCATAAATCCCCTAACATTCCTAAATTAATTGGAATAATATGCTTTAAAACATCAGGTATGATGTTGTATTCATCAGGTAGTGTAAGGGTTACACCCTCTTTACAGTAACAGAACAATCTCCCCGTTTAATGCACCGCAAACAACCGCAAACAGTCCCTTTGCACAACCGCAAACTCCCCTTTTGCACAAGGTTGGATACCAAGCTAGCCATGTCCCGTTCCTTGTCCTCACTGATGTCATTGAAGGTCTCTTCCTCCACTCAGCCACCAAGGGTCCATGAAAGGTGACAAAAAGCCGCCTGGCACGCCTGCTGTGTTTGGTCTTCCACCTCTTCTTCAGACTCCTCTCTCTGCGGTGCCTCTCTCTGCATTATTATAAGGTGTGTGCTGTTAAGTAGTACTATTCCTATCGGTTTAATCCCTGTTACGTCCACTATTAGGGGACGTGTATATGGCATTGATTTTTGGAACAGGGAGATGGGAAAAGATGCTTGGTCGGTCCTCCCACTTCAAATTTGGGGCACTGCGCGTGCAATCTAAGGTGCCACCAGATAGGAGTGGTGTGTTCAGTTGTACTATTTATTCCTATCAGTTTGATACCTGTTATGTCACCTATCAGGGGACGTGTATATGGCATGGATTTTTGGAAGCGGGAGATGGAAAAAGATGCTTGGTCGGTCCTCCCACTTCAAATTTGGGGCACTGCGCGTGCAATCTAAGGTGCCACCAGATATGAGTGTCACTGTGCACTCGCAAAAGTCAGCAGAGTAGGTGCTGTAGGCCTCACACACACGCCTGTAGGCAGGCAACTGATATTCAATCGATTACAGTTAAAAAAGTGTTGTTTTATGTCACTGTACACTACAGTTGCACCAGATATGACGTATCACTGTGCACTGGCAAAAGTTGGCAGAGTAGATGCAATAGGCTTCACACGCACGCCTGTAGGCAGGCAATTGCTATTCAATCTATTACAGTCAAAAAAGTGTTGTTTTATTTCACTGAGCACAATATAAGCTGTGAGCGTGACACAGGCAGGCAACTGAAATTAGATTACAGGAAAAAAATGGTTGTTTTCAATGTATGGTACACCACCAGGTATGAGTAGTGAAAATAAGCACAATATAAGCTGTTAGGTGTTAGCCTGTCACACACACAATCTGGCAGGCAGCCATATGCAATTAGATTGTGTCTGCTGACTGTGAGGTGCAGGGTCAAAGTTTCCTCAATGATAAAGTATAGGGGGCAAACCGAAAAGCGCATGTGTTCGCCGTCCGCTGCGAACGCGAACATGCCAAAATCGCCGCGAATAGTCCGCGGGTGAACTGTTCGCGACATCTCTAGTTGGGATAGATCAAATTAGAATACCAATCTCTAATAAGTTATAAAAGTATAGTTTATTAATGCCAGCATTATGTTTACAATATTGAATCCTTTTGTCACAGTTGCTAACCTTTTAAGAATAGAAGTTAAGAAATAACTTTATTTTTAAAAGGGACGCTCAAAGAATAAAAGTATACATCACTGTACAAATCCTTCAATCTCCTCCTGCCCCTTTTTCCTTAAACTGATATTCCCATGATTGGATCTACAGCAAACCATTCAGAAAGGCAAGCTGAGATATTATCTCTGATTGGCTTTTTTCATTGTAAAGAAGCGACAACAGTGGGCAGATAAGGCTTTTGGCATGATTTCCTCGTAACGCAAATGTATCATTTGCTCAGAGTATCCTATCTACAGAGAGAAGGAATTTAACTGTACTGTAAGAGTTTTTACACTATAATGTAATTGTAAAATGTATTTTATGCAGAATCTACATAAAATATTATAATTTAAAACATTTTCACCTAGATAGGTTCTTATTTTTAAAGCAGATGTTATTCAGAGACACTCCTGCTGATTGTTTGTTTGAGACGGAAAATATGTTGAACAGTGATGATTATATGCTAGAATGTCACATGTGTATTTAAGAAGCCTAAAAGCAGGCATTGGCTGCTCGCCTAATTCTACTGCTAGCTTCCAGAAAATACACAATCTCAGTTTCAAACTGCCATTAGTAAACAAGGCTAACGAGATCAGTAGAGGAAGTCAATCATGCTACATAATGAAAAAGTCAAAGACTCATAGTTAAATGTTGTCATTTCCCAAATATTGAGTACAATACATTTTAAAAGCTTGGCTCCTGCTGACAAGCATAGAAGGCAGAACAACATAAATTAAATGTCATGACAATGTTTATAATGAGAATATTAGAAAGAGAAAACAATCCTCGCTTAATCTCATTTAAACTTTACAATTACCCTCCTGTTATGATATATGTATACTATTTTTGTATGATACATCTATGCTACATTTTATCTGCACTTTTTTCTCCCATATAAATATTAATAACATATAATATTTCATGTTTTCATATAAAAAATATAGCAAACAGATTATCACATTTGAGTGTAACAATATATACTGAACATTATTATTTTGACTTCTTTCATTTTTTTTTTTTTTTTGTCATAACGGGAAACACCAAATCTTTATTCAAATTTCCTGTTTCTCTTGCATTAACAGGAGTAAGTTCATTTAGAATACTAGTTGCTGTTTAGGTTAATTAGTCCCTGGAGCCTGGCACACACAATAGTTTTGCATGGCTATAGAAACAATACACCCCGGGCCCCAGGGAACATTCAGCAGCTTTAGTCCTGCTTAGTGTACTGACAGATGTAGGCACCACATTCCCATTGTACAAGCAGACTTTCTCTCCATTCAAAGTTCCCTCCTCAGAAACAAAGAGTAGATTCCATAGTAATATAATTGCTGATAATTGGTAATATATATCTGTATCTATCTATCTATCTGTTTATCTATGTACCTAATATATTTTAGCAGGAATATACTGATCTTCGATACATAATATAATTTCAGGTTCCGCTAGCCAATGACAGGGAACATTTCAGCAATGCCTAGATCATAATGAAAACGTGAAAGCACTTCACTTGTCCACTGCATCTGAATAAAAAGATGGAGCATATATATATATATATAGTAACATATTATGTTTTTGGGAAAAGAGAAACAAATTGCCACTTAAAGGGTTAATGTAAAACACAAGGAGACATATGTTATCTCTGGGCCTTGAACTCAATTACACAATTATATAATATCTGATTTTACATTCTGCTTTTTGGGCCAGGGTGGGACTCCCCTCACCTCCACAACCAACAGCCTTTCAGGGCCCACAATTGTATTGGCACAATACCCAGGACTATTGTACATTTTGGGTCTGGCCACTGCACCCTGATGGACACTAGGTATGTGGCCAGATGGATTAAAGGGCTATTGTGATGGCCATAAGGACATTGGGAAGTAGTATGGCCCCTATTCAGTTGAGCAATTGTAAGTTACTGGAGCCCGTAATGGAGCCCGTAAACTAATTTGCTATTCAATTGGCATCTTACAGGCTGAAAATCCCTACGGTTGTCAAAAGCGTAACTTAAAGCCCATCAAAGCCTTTGATCTTTCAAGCGAAAAGTTAAAATCACTAAAATCGCAAATCGCTATTTAATTGCTACAATTCCCCAAGCCCGCAAATGTTTTCACACCTGTAAACGGAAAATGTAAAAGAAAATCCTAAGGGTACCAGATAGGACTCTATGGGGGTTAAAAACCTGTTTGTAGCACTGTAAATGCAAATAAGAAATCAATACTGCACTTTAAATGACGGTGAAAGCGATGAGAGCGATTAGAATTAATTGCACAACAGTCTCAAGCTCGCAAATCTGCAATAAATAAATATTCCATTTACTATTGGCTGTTTCTAAATTGGTAGTTACGGCCTTGCTTAAATGATCATGATCACACTCTGAAATGCTACATGCGATTGCATGGTTTACTGATTTGGCTTTCGCCCTGTAATTTGCGAGCTTGATCCATTGAATCGCTCTGTAGTTGTAGCAAATCTCAATTTCATTTGCATAGGGGCCTATGTTACTTGTTGAGTTGTAATATTGTATGATGTTTTCCCCAAACCCTAGTTGTATGCCTTGAACCCTAAGGCCCCTTTGCACGAGGTCCATTTTTTTAAAACCATTATTTTGTGTGTTGAGTGTGTTTTAGGGTTTCAACTATTGCATTAAGCTAATACAAATATTCCCCTACACAGATTAGTCCCCAGCACCCCAACCTAGACGTTCTGGCTCAAGGGCTCACATTATCTTGTCAAGCCTTGGTGGAGGTCCTAGCCCATGTGGGGACAATTAAGGTATTTCATAGGAGGTAGATTCTGATTTTTTTTAGAGCAAGTGTTCTTTGATGTTTGGCATGTAAAAATGGTAGAAAAAGAGGTTAACTGAAAAACAAGGATATGCTCTGTTTGGGACACGCATGAGTGATGTGTTTCATTTAGAGGGAAGACTTTTAATAAGCTATAATCACTTTGTATCCTGATTCTCTGCTGCTATTCTATGAGAAGGGGACTGAGGAACTGGGGATTGATTCTGCATCCTGAACTGATGCTGCCATACTAAAAGAAGGGGATAGATGAACCAGATGAGATCTGCAGGTAGTATTGGTCTTCCTGGCTTTTTCTAGTTCACTGAAGAGCAGATTGTATTGTTTATGCTAATCCTGCAAACCTGTGTTTCTGATGCTCCTGCTGATGACCCTGGTATGAGGCTGGCCACCGAAAAGTTCTCCCCCCCTATCAATCCTGTGGTTGAATTCCTGTAGCTGAAGACAGGAGTTTTGGGGGTAAAGCAGGCCCCCTCTGTTGTTGTGACACATAAATCAACATGTATTTTGAGGCAAATTAAAGAAATCAACCTTTTCTGATAAACATTATTTTCTTCCGATCTACATACATCAGCTTTTGTATACAGACAGATAGAGGGAGAGATACCGTAGAAAGATATCTTAAATAAAATGATATGATTTGCAAAAAACATTGGTGTAAAAACTGTCTACATTTTTTATGTTTCAAAAGACCATATAAACACAAATTACCACAGTAGTCTTTTAACGGTTGATCTAGTGTGTCATGATTATTTAAGCCCCTAGTTCACATAAATTACTTTTTTTATAGTTGGATAATGCAAACTTCTTTATCTAAGATCCCTATGGTTTATTCAAAGACTAACATGTTCTCTCAGTGTACAGGTTCAACTCCTACTATGATTAGCTTACTTTTGAATAACCAAGCATTCGCCAGTACACATCCAATAATGAAGAACATTTCAATGAAATGATGAAATGTCTGTGGGCTTTTCTAGATGTATTGTTATAGCATCTGTTTTCTCATGGGCTTTAAGTCTTGGTCTCTTTCTGATCTGTGAAATGAAACTGCCTGTTTTCATTTATGAGAATTGTGTTCTTTATGGGTTTTTTCCATATTGTTGAAAGTGAGCGATAAAGTAAGACTATCACTTTGTAGTCTCATGAGGCTTTGGGAAACGACATCCAATATCATGAGTTAAACAATTAGAAAATAAATATTAAAATGTGTGCACTGAGTAGATCTAAACTAGCTTATCAAAACAGAAGTACATTTCAAGGAACCAACCTGTGAATGGTAAGATTGGTTTAATTGCCTGCAACAGATATGTTCTTATACTCTCCTAATTGCAACTTTATCAGGAAATCAGACCACTCTTCCAAGTCTGATTGCACAGTTACAACATGGTGTGTGCATGTTGAATCAAAACACCAAATTAATCTTTATATTATGCATTCCATTTGCTGCTAATCCTGGATGTCACTTTCTTGTGATAATATGTCCTCATATACTAAAGAGTTTCCATTACTGCTAGAAGTTGTAGATGCCACATTCCTACTGTGTAGATAAAAACTTCCAGTGCAAACAAAGTCTCAGCAGAAAAGAAACAGTTTACATCATCATAAGTGCATGTAAAAGGTATTTTATCTTATGAGAGGCTGTATTATATATTAGGTTCTGAAGACATTTTGCTTATTTTCAAGCATAGTTCTTCAAAATAGTATTTTTTAATAATTCCACTGCAGTGGTCCTTTAAATGCACTGCCATCCTGATCTCCTGACATGTATTCTATTATGCTAGTGCAAATGTGCCCTACTCAAATATATTATAGGGAAGCAATCATGCAAAATGATGTTAATATGAATATGTAAGTGTAACAAAGCACAAACATGAAATCATTTTAAGCTAGGATGATGCCCACAAATAATAGGACTTTTGGAGGGCTTATAAACATTAAAGTGTAACGTATAAAACACAAGAATACTTAGACATTTTCAACAACTATGGAAGATAATATCCATGGTTAGGTATAAAACATTTGCATTCCCCTTTATTTTTTTAATTGTTCCGCAGTGATCAAACGACCACTATAGTATGGAAAAACGGCAAGAAGAGGATGGTGATTCTACTGGTAGTTGTGCTTCCATTGAATCCTCTTTACTCTTATTAATTGTATTCATTTTTCTGGGTGAGATATCTGTAGCAATATATGGGTTACCAGATTAGAATTAACTTGCTTCCAGGTGAAAAACACAATGGAGAGCTCTATCACTCTACAGCTTTCCAGTATGAATGTTCAAACTGAAGTATATTTCATAAGTGTGGTCCTTTGGAAACTAGACGGATAATGGACAAAATATGTTTAGACAGTAAAAGTGTAAATCTTCAAAAAAGCATATTGTAAAAATGGGACTACTTTTGTCCTTTAAATGTACTTTAATGGACTATGTAAACATATATTCTGTCTTGCTAAAGAAAATACATTCTAATGTAAAAATATAAATCATTTTATCGGCTGATGCTTTAAGAACATTTTGTTGGTAATGTTAATGATCTGCTAGGTGGCAGTAGAATGTTAGTCCTATTAATCTTTACTAATATGCATTAACAGACATGTATCAGAGAAGATTTAAACAGATTGGACTTGATTGATCTTTTGCCAGCCTCTTCTGCTGAGTATTCTAACAATATAACAAGAAATGCATTTGTTCACTATAGTAATGTGTTTAGAGTTTATTCTACCCTAGACCCAGCCAAGTGAATGTACCCACACCCTAGCCCCAAAAAGAAACAACCATTGTCCACAAAGTCATTAAGCTCAAAGAATACTTATGACAGAAGCACTGAATGGAGAGGGGTCATCTGCCCCAGATTAACCCCAAGCACCATAGTCCCATAAGCCTACCAATCTAAAACAATCTAATAAACTGTGTTTCTCTTTAGTTGTGGCATGCTCCATGACAGAATAAAATAATAGTAGTATTTTTCAGTATATGGAAATATTTTATTACATAGTACCACAGTAAGTGACAGAGCTGAACTTCACTGGGCAAACAACACCCCACGAATAATGATTCAAAATGCATGTTCCAAAAATCTGCATGCTTTTCATGATACTTTGATCTGCAGTGTGATCATGAGAGGCAGTTTGATGTTAGGAACACCAATAAACCAAATAAATGATCATTTAAATAAAACTGTGGCAAATACATATTGCCTATGTATATCCTTTCATTGACAATGTTAATTTCCTGGGTGCCTGGGGGACTTGGCACCTAAAATTTGTACTTCTGTCTAATACATATTTCCACCTTATAATTTATCTGAAACCTGTCTAAGTCTGAAGCCTGCTTTGCTCCTAGAAAATCTTTCTAGTGCCTAGGTGATATTTTTGTCTACCCCTATGTCAATAGATAGATAGAAATGTGTTTTACCCCAACTACAAATGGTAGCTGTGCCCTTCTTGTACTAGGTACTAGCTTTGTGTTTTGTACCCAGACTGAAAATAAATGCAAAATAAGTGCTGTTTTGAAAATTTCACATAATCTCTGGCTGCATTTTCCTTCCTGAGGTTTTCATTTTAAGACACATGTCTGGATAATTTGGGCTGCACACAGATATCTGAGGCTTCCCCTCATTCCATCTTATTCAACTGCCTATGCTATATTTTGTTGGTTTCTCAATCACATTTCAAAGCACTCATATTACAATACATGACTTCTCATGACTGTATCTTAAATTTAACTAAATAGCTAAATATGCATTTTATGGCATGTTATGTTCTCTCAAACACCCTTATCAAGACCGTCGAAAGTCAGAGATTCATCAAACTCAAAAGTGCATTAGATATATCTAGCCCTCGTGGACTTAGTCTCCAGATGGGCAATGACGATAGTTACAGTCCTCCTGAATTTGTTACTAAGGATCAGTTTATGAATGGTCTCAAAATATAAATATATTGCAATACATTTCTATCAATAATCAAGTTTCCTCAAATTGAAAGTGACAGGGTTGATTTCCTTAATGCTCCCATTTCAATAGAAGACATTAAAACTGCTATTAAGGTGACTAAACCTCACAAAGCCCCTGGTCCATTTACCAATTATTACTATAAGCAATTTATGGATACCCTTACCTCATCTCGAGTCTCTGTTTAATGACTTTCTGTTCGGTAAATCCACAAAGGCAGAATTCCTGGAAGCTAAAATTATTTTTTTTACTTAAAGAGGTTAAAATCCACACATAATTCCATAGCTACAGACCAATATCAATAATTAATAGTGATATCAAACTGTATTCCAAAGTTCTAGCAAACAGCTTGGCTCAATTATTGTCATTTGTGATCCATCTGGACCAGGTTGGTTTCATTCCGGGTAGAGAAGCCCTTGATAACACCATGAGATTATTTGACCTCATAGATATTGTGTCTGTAAAAAAGATTCCACTGATGTTGCTCTCGTTGGACGCGGAGAAGGCCTTTGATAGGATTAGCTGGGCCTATATGTATGAGAGTCTGCTTAGGTTGAGCCTGAGTGATGGCTTTCTGAGGAGCATTATAGCACTCTATTGAGCTACATACATCTCTTATCAGGGCTTTAGATCTCAGTTATTCAATATATCCAGAGGGACAAGACAGAGGTGTCCCCTGTATCCATTGCTTTTTGACCTTTGCATCAAAACTCTGGCTATAGCTTGAAGAGAGAACCTAAAAATCAATGGAATCCAAATCAGAGATAACATATTTAAACAAAATCTTTTTGCAGACAATATCTTGCTTACTTTTACAGAGCCAATAATCAGCCTTCCTAATTTGTTTAGTATATTGTAACAATTTGGTAGCATTTAAGACTTTAAGGTAAAAGCAAGGCTTTAAATGTCTCACTCCCAATGCAATTAGAAAACTTGCTATCTGCGAACTTCACCCTTAAATGGTCTCAACACCATATTAAGTATCCCTGGGCATGCAATTTTAATCTACAATGCGAACTTCCCAACTATCATTAAAAAAAATATTTTAAGACCATAGCAATTGCTCTTCCTACAAAATCTCTTAGCTTGACAGATCCATGCTTTAAAGATGAATACTCTTCCTAAACTGTTATCTCTTCAGAACAATACAGACAGCGATATACTGAACCTTCAAGGAGCAAACTCCCCCTTTATTTGGATCACAAAAAACAAAGGATAAATAGAGCCTCTATGATAGCCCCCAAAAACAAAGGCGGCCTGGCTGCACCAGATCTTTTCAGCTTTTTCAAAGCTTAAAGACTGGCACAATTATTTAAGTGGTTTATTAAAGAAACCCCTCCTAAATGTGTGGAAATTGAAAGTCATATTATTAAGGAATATAATTTTTAGTTAGCCAAGTGCTTTGGTTAAGCTTACATTACAAAACTAACCTTAATTTACTTCTCCACAGTGTGCCACACTCTTTCATTTTATGGAAATAATTGAACAAAAGATTACATTTAGTAGAGAAAGGGTTATTGCTTACTCCTCTCTGGTTACCCCACGAAGATACCTTGGTAGGTAAAGATTCCGAGTTATCTTGGTGGATAAGCAAAAACATCACACTATCACTGCAGATATATTAGTAGAAGCTAACACTGGTCTCCTACAGACTTTAGTGAGAAACACCACCTACCGCTCAACAAGTAGCTCTACCTGGATTTGATTAACTCCAATCTAGCTCATATCTTAAGAGATAATAAGTCAGCTAGTAAAAACCCTTTTGAAAAATGTTGCATAAACAATTCAAATGGTACAAAAAAATTGTTCACCTTTTATAATGATTTAATTGACAAGGCCACATCAATTAAGCGTCCTAACAAGACATCTTTGGAAGTTGAACTTAGTATTACCTTCGACGACTCGCAAACTTTACAGAAATTCCTCCCTGAATGTAATTTTGAGAGAGAATGCCTATAAAACTATTATGAGATGGTATCTCACCCCCGGCCAGATTACAACTCTCAAACTCATCATTGTACAGCAATTGCTTCAGGGGTTGTAGTGCCACAGGAACACTGAGCTCATATTTGGAGTAAAACATATGCCATCTTAGAAAAGTTATGGGGAATCCGGGTTCCTCAGAAGCCAGAGGAAGCCAATTAGGCTTCCTTATTAAGGGTCTCTTAAAGGAAGCTGAATTTCTGTCAAATCAGAATCGTCATTACCAAAAACTGGAAGGCAACTACCCCTGTTTTTGGAGAAGTCATGAGGAAAATGTAATATATTTATTCGATGAGCTTGATGTGAATTATAAAAGATGGGCTTCCTGTTGGGATGCTTGGACCTTGTGAACTGAAAGGCAGTAAGAGCCACAGAAAAAATCTACATTGATATTAGATGGTGAAGAATAACCTTGAGGCCTGAAGCTCCCCCACCCCATCCCATCGCTTCCTTTTTATTCTTGGTTATTGTGGTTTTGATTTTTTTAAACAATACTAACCTTTACTAATTCATTTAGAAATTGAAAATATGGCTGAAATATGAGCGGAGCATGCGCGAGAACCCTCATTTGCGGTGGGAGCTCATCATGGGAGGAGCTCCGTTAGTTTTTTTAATTGTTTAGACCGCCTGTTTGTTTGGAGGGGTCCTGCCTGCGACAACTTCGAGGAGGACTGGGGCATCGCTGGTTGGGCATTTTGGACAGGTAAGTGCACTATTTGGAATGTATTGTATCACATGTTTATTTATGTATTAATTGTAATGTTTCTTTTTTTCTAGCCATGCTAGACCTGGGGACATTTATGGAGGGCGCTTGTCTGGGATGAAGCACAGAAGACCAAGCACAGAAGACCACCAAGGTAAGTGGTCTAATTTACCCTATTCTAGTTTTAGTAAGGGGGGTTGTTTTAGGTGTAGTTATAGGGGTTTTATTGTATGTTTTCATTTGGTGTAATGTAGTCTTTTTATTTTATGTAATGTATTATGCTATTTTATGTAATTCTAGTTTTTTTTTTTCTTTCTGTAATGTAGTGTTTTATATTTTATGTGATTTATTTTTTTATTTTCTGTAATATAGGCTTTTTTATTTTATGGCAGTTATTTTCTGTATTTTTTGTGTGTAATTAGTGGGGTTCTAGGGATTTTTTTAGGGGGTTAGGTAGGTAGTGGAGGGGTTAATAGTGTAGAGGTGGGTTATTATGGTAGAGGAGGGTTAATAGTGCAGATTAGACACTGAACATTGAAATTCCACTATAAAAATACTGTGCTGGCAGAGAAACTTTCATTTAATATAACATTTTGGTCTTCCTTTTACAATGTTCTGTCCTTTCTACACAATATTTCCTGCTTTTTAAAGTTATGTTTTGCATTTCAACATATGTATTTTAACATATTTATTAATTTTTTTACATTCAATAACAGAAATAATTACTAATTATTGTGGGAATACATCAGCTGTATGTAACTTTGTGAATCTGGTGATTTCCATTAAGTTCCATTAACAGCTCTTTTTGTATGACTGCGTAATGAGTTGTTTCACACACAGATAAATTGAACTCCACTTTTCAATACTTGATTGACATCCACCTACCTTCATTAACAGGATTCTTACATTTAATGTAACTACAAAAAATTGATGTGTGTCAAAACACTGCTTTATCATTATTGCTATAAATTAGGTTTTAGTCCTTAATTCTACTCAAAATATTGAACAATGGCACATACATTAACAGCTTCATTTTAAAAATAAATTTAGAAATACTGTTCTAAATAATTGTATATAGTTCTACAGAAAATGTTCTTGGTACAAGAGAGGCCCAGCTTTAAAAATAATAATCATCACATATAATAGTTGTCAAACTGCGAGACGAGCAAGCTGTTAAGGCAATTAAACACGCGGTACATAGCCACAAAACACTTAGTAAACGCACAATCACATTAGCCTTCAAGCACTTGACAAATGCGGGACTTAGAGAAAAAAACGAGACGCGGGACTTTGAAAAAAAAAAAATACGGCCAATCCGCAAACATCCAAAAAATAAAAAAAAAACAAAGAAAATACAAATAAATACAACAAAAATATCACCCACAGCACGGGGGAACAGGCAGGCCGTCTGGGAGTGAAGTGCAATGTGAATTTAAGCCGATTTCAACGACTTTCACCACACGAAAATGTCGAGAAAAAAAAATGGCTGCCGAAAAAAAAGAAAACGAGGCTACACCACCCCGGACCACGCAAAACACTGCCAAACGCGTATCACTTTACCATGGTGCTTTATGAGACGCGGGACTTAGAAATAAAAATACAACACAGCAAAAATATGAGATTACCGGCCGAACCGCTAAAAACCAAAAAACAATAAAAACACACAAAAAATGTAAATAAATACAACAAAAACATCCCTCACAGCACGGGGGAACAGCCAGGAAGTGAGAAAAAAATGGCTGCCGAAAAAAATTAAAACGAGGCTACAAGACCCCGGACCGCGCAAAACTCTGCCAAACGCGTAGTACTTTCACACAGCAACGAACGAAATACAAAATACACTATTACAAAATACGGAATAGACTTGCGAGACGCGTAACACATTAATAACATTACCAATCTACAATGGCGATTTACAGAACTACACCAACGAATTTCCCTCGGGCACATGGGACATTCATTACATTTTATCATCAGAGCACCATAACTGACTGTACATTGTATGGTGCCACAAAATATAAACAGCTCTTCAGGCTATTGATTGCTGAATATAATAATTACAAATAGGTAAAGTATATTAATTTATTCAAGAAATAATTAATTCATTATTGATTAAATAAATATAGATGCATATATATATATATCTCTTTATAATGAGTGCCGAAGGTGCTGAGGAGCAAAAATAGACGACGGCGATGAGCTCAGCACGAGGCTCGCAATGAGCACCGAAGACCCTCACAGTACAAAAAGATTTACATTGTGTGTCAAACAGCATTCCCATGGCTTCAAATTTTATTGCCCCGTTATATTTTTTTATATTTTTTTATTTCAATATAAAAAAAAAACATACAAAACATATATATACAAAACGTCCCTTATTATAACCAACTTATAAATACACTTTTAATGATTAATATTGAAAGGACAAAGAAAAGGAATAACATATTTTGAAAATAGAGGAAATCCACATTGAAATTTGTAATTTTTACCTGCCCATCAGGCTTTCTAGTCAACTCACCCAGCATCTGCTGTTAGTGCAACAATTGCTTATAATTGCTAAATACTCCGGGGGTTTGCTTGCATTGTGTTTAATCTAAAGTCATATAAACTTGAGAACAATGAGCATGTGCAGACTCCAGGGAGTAACTAGGTAATTGATTAAGATAAGATTAGGATTCCATATATTTATTATTGTAAAGGAGAACTGTCTTCATTGTGAGAGTTTAGGAAGGGTTTACAATTAGTGATGTCGCGAACATCACATTTTGGGTTTGCAAACAGCAAACAAGAACTTCCAGCAAATGTTCGCGAACGGGCGAACATCGGCGAACCCCATAGACTTCAATGGGCAGGCGAATTTCAAAACCCACAGGGACTCTTTCTGGCCACAATAGTGATGGGAAAGTTGTTTCAAGGGGACTAACACCTGGACTGTGGCATGCCAAAGGGGGATCCATGGCAAAACTCCCACGGAAAATTACATAGTTGATGCAGAGTCTGGTTTTAAGCCATAAAGGGCATAAATCACCTAACATTCCTAAATTGTTTGGAATAACATGCTTTAAAACATCAGGTATGATGTTGTATCGATCAGGTAGTGTAAGGGTTACACCCGCTTCACAGTAACAGACCAATCTCCCTGTTTAATGCACTGCAAACCACCGCAATTAGTCCCTTTGCACAACCGCAAACTCCCCATTTGCACAACGTTGGATACCAAGCTAGCCATGTCCCGTTCCTTGTCCTCACTGATGTCATTGAAGGTCTCTTCCTCCACCCAGCCACCAAGGGTCCCCGAAAGGTGACAACAAGCCCCCTGGGACGCCTGCTGTGTTTGGTCTTCCACCTCCTCAAAGCCACCTTCCTCCTCTGACTCCTCTTCTTCAGACTCCCAGAGTCTGAGGGCTTCCACTGCCCAGCATGGAAGATTATACGCGTTGCCTCTGTCTGCGTTATTATAAGGTGTGTACTGTTAAGTAGTACTATTCCTATTGGTTTAATCCCTGTTACGTCCACTATTAGGGGACGTGTATATGGCATTGATTTTTGGAACAGGGAGATGGAAAAAGATGCTTGGTCGGTCCTCCCACTTCAAATTTGGAGCACTGCGCGTGCAATCTAAGGTGCCACCAGATATGAGTGTCACTGTGCACTGGCAAAAGTTGGCAGAGTAGGCGCTGTAGGCCTCACACACACGCCTGTAGGCAGGCAACTGATATTCAATCGATTACAGTAAAAAAAGTGTTGTTTTATGTCACTGTACACTACGGTTGCACCAGATATGACGTATCACTGTGCACTGGCAAAAGTTGGCAGAGTAGATGCAATAGGCTTCACACACACGCCTGTACGCAGGCAATTGCTATTCAATCTATTACAGTCAAAAAAGTGTTGTTTTATGTCACTGAGCACAATATAAGCTGTGAGCCTGACACAGACAGGCAACTGAAATTAGATTACAGGAAAAAAATGGTTGTTTTCAATGTAAGTTACACCACCAGGTATGAGTAGTGAAAATAAGCACAATATAAGATGTTAGGTGTTAGCCTGTCACACACACACGCTGGCAGGCAGGCATTGATTACACAAAAAAAATTATAAATTAAAATAAATGATGTTCAAAGTTTCCTCAATGATAAAGTATAGGGGGCAAACCAGAAAGCGCATGTGTTCGCCGTTCACGGCAAACGCGAACATGCGAAAATCGCCGGGAAAAGTTGTCCGGCGAACTATTCGGGACATCACTATTTACAAAATATTAATACTGTTTGTTTTAGTTTTGATAAACTGTCAGCCACATTAAATTCCAAGGCCGTAAGTGCACCATGAGACCTGCAACGGCTGAGTTACAGAGCTATTAATTTAGAACATGCTGCGAGTTACGGTCTTGAGACTCAAACCCGTAAACCATTTGTTGAACGTTGGATGTGCGGCTGTGAATTTGACCAATTAGTCAAACCCTTTGTTACAGGTTTAGATGGAACCAATTGCAAATCAGATCGTCATAATTACATCAATGAAAAATGGAGGTGGGATTTCAAAGTCTTACAGTTTCAATTAGAAGTTACAATCGGACCCACGTTCCACAAATGATGCAATATTGATAAAGCCATAAATATGATATTCTATTATAGGCGAGTTCCATTATATGAATTAACACATTGATTGCTGGGATCTATATAACATGTAAATTAAACATGTATTAAAGTATTTTTTGGGGCCGATCAATTTCCCTGTTAATAAACGTACAGTACTGTGTGTATATGTGCATTTAAAGTGCTACGGATAGGACTTTACCCCCTTGCAGGTCCTCTTTAGTACTCATTGGCTTCTTGGCTCCATTTGCGGGTTACAAGTTTGAACTCCAGTAAATTTGTTGCAATTTAATCGCATGGTTGGAAACGTAAAGTTACGGTCTTGACAGATCAAAGGATTTGCGGGTGCAAAGTTAAAATTTCCACTTCCCGTAGGGCTTTTCGCACCTCACAGGTAGCTTTAAGAGGCCAATTTAATAGCCGTAAATCCTGCGGGCTATTTTACGGGCCACAATCTTACACTTAGAGGGAATTTAATGGGGCTGTGTGTCTTCTATTTTAGATGCATTGTCTAATTTGTCAAAGGAGAAGCGAAGCATTAGTTTGTAAAATATTTAATCTTTAACCAACCAAAAATAATTGTTTCTGGTAGCAATTTTAAGAAAATCTGGGCACTGCAAGCTTGTGACAGATTGTTTTTGTGCTCAGTGATTAAGTTCATGTTTACTGATTCATGTACCATAGGCCATGGTGACTGGTCAAGCACAAAAAAGGCTTGTAGATAACAAGGTCTATAACTGCAAAATTCAGCCTTCAAACTCATTATTGTGATAAATGCAACACAATTTACTAAATCGCTGCAACTTCGAACTTCTGCAGAATGAGAAAAATGAAAATTAAGTACACACAAACAGTAAAATAGGTACATAAAAGGAAAGCAAAATATGAGATAATACACATTTTTCCTGCTAACAACATAATAAGTAAGGCTATGTTGGTTAATTAGAGAAAAAGTGGTACTGATTAAGGGAGTAAACCGAGTAGGCAGTACTTGGGGTCAGGAAACAAACATTTTTTTTCTCCTTTGACAAATGGCAATGATTCAATGTTTTTTTTGGCTGCAATCATCTGGAGCAATTAACAATCAAAGATTAATTCAGAGGAGATCAACAAAGGTAGAACTTGATAGATTAATAGTCTTTTTCAACCACAGTTACTATGTTTCTATGTAAACCAGTGGTTCTCATTGTTGGCTTGGTATTGTTGTTGTTGATGTTTTTTAGTCGTTCATTCGAGTCCGACTCCATGACCCTATGGACTGTAGCTCGCCAGGCACATCTTGTGTCTGTTAATGCCAATCAATAAAATTTTCATAGCAAAGTTACTGGAGTGGGTTACCAGTTCCTGCTCCAGTGGTCCGTGATTTGTGTGCCCTCTCTTGGATGACCCTACATGGTATAGCTCACACTTCATTGAAGTACACAAGCACGTCTTTATTTTGAATTAAAAGTAACTTGCAATGCCCCATACGTACTGAGTATTATAGAACCACTAGACCACTAGAGAATTGCCCGTCAAAAAATGATGGCAATGAAACTGTAAGGTAGCTTATGCTGTTTGGTGTATAATAATGAAATATATAATCCATTAATAAATTAATATACTTTATCTATTTTGAAGCATTGTGTTGAAGAGCTGGCAATCTGTTTGGATGTTGCTGCAGCATTAGTGGTGTGGAGCTGCTGTGTAAGCGTGATGAATGTGTGCAGTGTAATAGTGTGCGTGCGTGAGACCAAACCGTTAGCGTAGTCGTGTACTTCCGCATTGTGGTAAAATGGCGGGTAATGTGTAGTATGCATCTTAGCGGAGTATCCGTAGGTCTTTTGTGGTGTTTTGCAAGTTTCTTGTGGTGTTTTGCGTGTTTAGAGTGCTGTAGCCTCCTTTTCGTTTTGTTTGGCGGACATTTTTTCTCTCACTTAGAGAATTTTTTTGTGTCTAAACTCTTATATTTTGAGTTAAATGAAGGTGTAAGTTGCTTTTTTGAGGTCCTGGATGCTCCCTCTTGCTGTAGGTAAGCTTTTTTATGTATGTGCTGTGTGTATTTATTGTGTTTTTAATCTTTTCATGTTCGCGGCGCTCCTTGCCAGCAACTGCGAGGGTAGCGTTATGACGTGAAGCTACGCGAACCCGCAAGCGTTAGCAACAACTCGTATGCTCACAACTATATATGTTATTGTACAATGAAACAATATATATGTTTGAGACCTTTAAATCTGACTAAGGGCATATTAATGCTATAATCAAGCTAGTTTTTAATTCAAAGAAAAATTAAATGTGATGCCTCTGCTTGAACCATAGAGAGCAGTATTTGCATCCATTGATCCAAACTAAGTATGTTGGGGAAGTGAGTGGTGTCAAGCCAGCAGACAAATGTGGAAGTGTAGTTATTATGAATACCAGTAATTATGTAGCAGAGGTTCAAAAGTAACTCTCTGAAGAGAAACACTAGAGAAAGCTCTAGGTAGATCTCACAATATGCAACATAATTCCACAGAACTATAGAAATATACCACTGGATGTGTGATACCCCTTAGTCTTCAATGGCACCATTGAAGAAGAACGATTATGGCCACTATGGATGCTTAATCCCTGTATGACAACATCCTACATAAAGATATTTTAGAGATTTGGGAGCAATACCTGACACAAGCTACAGTAATAGTTATACAACTAATACACTTCATATTTACCAAAAACTATTTGGGCAATAATTCTACTTACAGAATATGGAAAAACACATGACAACACAATATGTCAATTTCTTTATGGCAAAACTGTATGAATAATATATGTCTACTTCCCACATAAAACCTCGACTTCACTTGTGCTACATAGATAATGTCCTCATCATCTGGACCTCAGGTGAAGTGGAAGTTTTGAATGCCACAGAAACTATAATACATACAACACAACTATAAATCTGAAACTCAGCCATCCCCCTCATACATTACTTTCTGGACACTACAAACAATATAAAAACTCCATCCAGGCACTTCTACACTATAAACCAACTGTTAAACCAAATTAGCTCAAAAACAGCAGTTTCGATCCTAAACACACACAGTCTCTGTTATCTATAGTCAAGCAATCACATATATAGTTGTGAGCAGTGCAGGCCTGCCAAAAGTTGTTGGTAACGCCATGGTAAAATTGTGGGCATGTGCAGCGAGGGTCGCAGTTGCAGGCCGCAAGCGTAGGCCGTACGAATCGAGGGCCGTGGTTGTGGCCAGGCAATGAGCACCGTAGGTGCTCATTGAGCTGGTGGAGATGAGCACCGCAGGCACTCATCCCTACGACCCGCAGCACTTGGGCAATGAGCGCCAAAGGCGCTCATTGCGCTGGTGACCAGCAGGACTTAGGCAATGAGCGCTGAAGGTGCTCATTGCGCTGGTGGAGACTTAGACTTAGTTTAAAAGAGTGCCGAAGGCGCTCAGCCTAATTAGCAATGCCCACAAAATTACAGCCCGTCCAAATTTGGAATTAGTTGTGGCCAAGAAATTACGGCCAGCAAAAATACACATTTAACAGCCGAATCGCCAAACTGCAAAAACACACAAATATGCCTCAAATTTACTTACACACAGCTCAGGGGGAGTGCCAGGGAGCCTGTGAGTGAGGTTAAGTTGAGGCATATTTTGGAATTTTTTTGCGATCAGAAATCGCTGAAGCAAGAGAGAAAAAATGGCGGCCGAAAAAAATTAAACAAACCAAAAATTCGTCCGATGGACGGAAAACACGGCCAAAAGACGGAAAAAACGGCTGAAGGACGTAAATACCAGCCATAAGCACTAAGACTTAAAGCTAAACTATTATGGAATACAAACAGCCACAAAAACAAAATGTATCACTAGTTGTCACCTACAACCAACAGCTTGAAACGCTGCACAAAAATCAAAATAATTTAAATCAATATTACAAACAGATAAGATATTCTCAGAACCTCCTCTGTTTCTTGAAGACAAACTCCCAGCCTAAAACAGGTTATGGTGAGGTGGGTCCTTGGTTCCCACCGCAAATATTATATTCCCCTGTGAGCAAAAAGCATGTGAAACGTGCACATATATTTACTGCTAAAAAGGTGAATGTACCACTCTCATCTATACCACATTGTACCTTTTCTTGCAAGGTATATTCACATTCATCAAATTCTCTGACTCAGGACAAACATTAGCCCTTTACGTGGAAAATAAAACATGGAATTCCACTTTACAGTGGCAAATTATGTTATGCAATGTTATGCCAAGTGCCAAATAAAACTTGGAAACTCGGCTTTACAGTGCCAAATTATGTTATGCAATGTTTTAAAATAAAAAGGCATCAAATAGTGTTCCCCAATATCTTCCCAAGCCTTTCCTGGACCTCTCCCAGCATTAACCTATAATTTATCCAGCCATCCTCTGTAACTTCTGCGCAGTGGCGGAGCTAGTAAAAGGAGGGCTCTGGGGCAAAAAAATCAATTTGGGCCCCCCTAGGTGTCGGTAGTCCAAATTATTTTTTTACATTGGGCCCTCTGTGCCCCACTCTGGTGCCAGCAATAACATTATATATATATATATATATATATACACACACATTTTTGTGTAGCCCCCCAACTCCCATCTCTCTCTCCCGTCTCCTCCATCTCTCTCCCCCTCTTCCATCTCTCTCCACCATCTCCTGCTCCCCCCTTAACTATCTCTCTCTCTCCTTCTCCTCCCTTCCCCCTCTCCTTTTCTCACCCTCTTTCTCCTTCTCACCCCTCTCTCCTTCTCTCTCCCCTCTCTCTCGCCTCCCTCTCCTTCTCTCTCCCCCTCTCATTTCCCCCTCCCCTCCCCTTTTCTCTCCCCCAGGCTCCTCCCCCAGAGGTTTACACTGTGGAAGACAGACGGGACACCCTCAGAATGGGGGAGGAGGACAGGTGACCTAGGGCTGCCAGGATATGGCCTTTGTTTTTAAATGCACTGGGGTCCCCAGGAGATAAAGGGCCTCAGTGCATAGTACCGGCTGCACTGGCGGTAGCTTCTGTGGGTCATACTGAGTGACAGCTGGCTAGTGACTTTAGTAATAAAGTAGATACAGTTGGTGTTTTTTTTTTTAAACAATAAATAAATTATGCCCATAGCCACAAATCTTATGATTTTTTTAAATAAACTGTTACTGATGAGTTAACCCATCACTACCCATGGGAAGTGGTTACAAATGTGATTAGTTAATCTGCTATTAACAGTGGAGGGGGGCTAGAAAATGTATGAACACACATTGTTCTAATATAAACAAAAAAATCCAAGACAACTATTGTTTATGAAAATGGACACAACATCAAGGACCTGAGAGTAACCATTGTGAAGGGAAACTTTAAGATGCAGAGGGATAGGAAGATCTGGGAATTTAAATTCATACACAAGTTTGGCACAACTTGAATTGTGACAGTGAATTTATGCCACACTCTCCCAAATATTTTTAGTCTAACTCTGTGGAACCTCAGCTTGGGGATTTTTCACACAGCCTTCAAAGACTCTGCATATCAAATGGATCCTAGTCACTCTCTCACAGATAAGTAAACGTGTTAATGGTATCATATGTAAAATCTTCCTAATGTTTTATTAAGTCTCTCCGCTATGTCTGTACATCTCACATTCTGTCCATGTGGTTTTACTTGTTAACTTTAGCCTGGCAAAGGAGCCTGTTTCTGCGTTGTAAACATACATAATATGTATCTACTCAACCTGATTCATTGAGAATGAATGAACTAAACAATGAAGGTTTTTTTACCATCTTCCAATTCAGCCTGCTAGTTATCATATTATAAATCGAATTATTAGCTTCTGCACACTAATTTCACTGTTCTCAGTCACTTTGGCAAAGTGCGCACTGGTTGTTGTTTTCTGCATCTCACAAACAGTGATGAACAGGGGCTGGTGCAGCAGGTGAGAAGCACTAGGACTAACACCACTGTAGATGCCCTCCCCTTTTAGCAGTGGCCTGGAATAAAGAGGGACTCCTAGTTTATTTAGAGGAGAGAAGCAGAAAATTGATCTCTTCAACCTAGTGGTATGTAGGTATGTAACAATCATTTAGTATATGGTGAGCACAAGAGTGAGAAAGTCTCTCCACCGTACAGAGTACAGAAAACGAATAATACAGGTATACCCCGCTTAAAGCTACCCCGTTTAAAGCTGATTTGCTATAGAGCTGCTTTTCCTGCCAGACCCCTTTTAATGCTAAACCCCACTATAATGCTGTTTTTGCCTGCCAGAACCCTTTAACGCTCTGATTTTCTATAGCACTGACCCACTATAACGCTGTTTTTGCCTGCCGGGTCCCTTTAAACGCTCTGATTCGCTATAACACTTTTTTTTTCTCCAAAGAAAACATAATCCAGGATGACCCAGAAGCTTCAACATCAATAATTTAAAGTTTATATTTCTACTAATGTTCAGTTTGTGTTAGTGTTATGTTTGCTGTTTCTTTGAAGTTCATATAAAACCAAAAAAGGTTTAAATTTCAATTGAAATTGGTGTTTTTTTCATGAGTTCCCCTATCCATATCTTCCCCATGCTAAAATGCCCCATTTAGAGCGGTTTTGCTTAACACTCCTATTGCCTGGAACCCATCTACAGAGTTAAACTAGGTATAGCTGTACATTAGTAAGCTCATTTGCATGTCTAAAAGGTGGGGACATACAAATGATAATACAATTACAAATTTTACACTATTCTCATTTGCATGTCCCTGCCTTTTAGACATGCAAATGAGCTTACTAATGTATTATTCATTATATAATATATATATATATATATATATATATATACTCCATGTGGTTCCCCCCTCTCCTCTCCCTCCCCTCCTGTGTCTCTCCCCCTCCTCTCCCTTTCCTGTGTCTCTCTCCCCTCCTCTCCCTTCCCTGTGTATTTCCCCCTCCTCTCCCTTCTCTATGTGTATACCCCCTCCTCTTACTCCCTTGTGTCTCTTCTCCCCTCTTCTCACTCCCCTGTGTCTCTTCCCCCTCCTCTCACTCCCCTGTGTCTCTTCTCCCCTCCTCTCCCTCCCCTGTGTCTCTTCCCCCATTCTCCCCTGTGTCTCTCCCCCTCCTCCTCTGTGTTTATCTCCCCCTTCCTCTGTGTTTATCTCACCCCTCTGTCTCTTTCCCCATCCTCTCACTCCCCTTTGTCTCTCCCCGTCCTCTCCCTCTACTGTGTCTCTTCCCCCCTCCTTTGTGTCTCACCCCCTCTCTCATGTCTCTCCCCCCACCTCCCGTGTCTCTACCTGCTCCTCCCCTGTGTGTCTCCCCCCTCCACTATGTGTCTCCCCTCCCCTGTGTGTCTCCCCTCCTCCCCTGTGTGTCTCCCTCCTCCTCTGTGTGTCTCCCCCCTGATCTGTGTCTCTCCCCCTCCTCTGTCTCTTACCCCCCCTGTCTCTTTCCCTCCTCCTCTGTGTGTCTCTCTCCTCCTCCCCGTGTGTCTCATCCCTCCTCCTCCCTTGTGTGTCTCATCCCCCTCCTCCCTTGTGTGTCTCATCCCCTCCTCCCCTGTGTGTTTCACCCCCATCCTCTCTGTGTGTCTCACCCCCTCCGCTATGTGATATATATATATATATATATATATATATATATATATATATATATATATATACCGCTACAGGTAATTACCTTCTATAGAGAAGTTGGAAGGTGCCCCCAACTGATTTTTAACAACTGGGGGCCCAAAACACAGGGGCCTCTGATACCAAAACACAGAGGCCTCTGATTTTCCTCACTTTATTTGGACACGTGTGGATCAGCAACAGAATAGCATTCACAATGTCTGCTGCTGGCAACAAAAATATACAAATCATACATTTTTATAGTAGATCCACATACAGAAAATAGTATTTTCCATCACACCTTCTTTTAGGCCAATAGAAGATTATTTATATTTGTAAGCCAATTAAAAGGCGAACATGTACAAGAGAATGCATCAAAAGCATTCATGCTGTATGCTTACTGTATGCTTACATCATTGCGCACCTTCATGCGCAGTAAACATTCTATCTCCTCCTTCACTTAGAGAACATTTTGCTTTGACTTCAATTGTCAAAACAAAATGTTCTCTAATTTAGGAAAATGCATACTTAACTGTTTCAGAGCTTTCATCTAGCAATACAAAAAGTTCTACAAAAGTAATAACAAGCTATAATATGTATATATATGTATGCTTATACTTAGAGGGTATGGATATTTGTATTTTACCCCAACAGTATGTAAAGTGGGTACCTAGAGTAGCATGGTAAATACTAATGATATATACGGCAGCAGGTGTTGAAAAAGTATGGAGGAATAGATTTCTGACAGTTTTAATGTTTTAGGAAATAGCATCCCTTATGCATCTATCTATTCCTTACTGTGTATCAACTGTACATTATATTACTTTTAACTATATTCTCTAAAAACATTGCATTACGGTTCATCTTTGAGGCCTTTTATCAAAACAGAAAATAACAAAATGATATTTAGTAGAAAATGAAAAGTAGTATAAGAAGTTAAGAAATACTCCGCAATACCACTGGGGTGAGAAAGAATGAAAATCCTGTTTATATATATTGGCTCTACCTCGTTTCTGTCTGCCTTACCTGTAACAAATCCGAGGTTCCTTGAAATGATTATTCATATCAAGTTGTGTATAGTACTTGGGATACCTCAGAATAATATATATAGAAAGTGAAATGTACTGTGTAAAAATGACTACTGGGATTGGCTAAGAAATCGGAAAAAGGGCAACTGCTGTATTTGAAAATGACTGCATCTCCCTGCACTGTTTCTCTTAACAAATTAGCAATTACCAGTTAATTAAACAGCCAAAGGATGTTGATAAAATGCAGTGGATTGTCTGGCTCTGTTTGATTAATTTGCAATATCCAATATTAGGTGCCTGTAATAAGCATTTAAATTGGATTTGGGAAAGTTTGCTGCTCTGGTTAATTATATAGCACTGGACAGCAAATAGATTGCTAATATGCAAATCTTTAATTAACATCAGGTAGGCGTCAAGGTAAATATCAGTTAAAGGTTTGTTGGAGCCAACTAATTCAAGGAGGAATTGTCAATGTGCACTTGTGGGAGAGCCGTAAGATGGATGATGTTCGGTCATATGGAAACTGATCTGCACAGTTCCTCTGAGATCCATAACATGGGGTCAGCAAAGGAGAGCGGTCAGCAGGGATTGCCAGAGGCAGCAAAATCTGAAATAACCCTCTTCTAAACAAGAACCATTAAAATATGAAAATACATACCTTTAATGGAATACTCATATATAACCTTTAAATGTATGTTTTCCACCTGAGGCTAGTTAATAAATGTACCTGGTAAAAGTACAGAAATAGAAAAAATTGCTAGCTGCCTTGCTGGGAAAGAATGCTACTGACAGCTTTACCGGGATACAGAGATTTTCTTTCTATTCATAATACATATTCATTTAAATACAATTAGTATATTATTAATAAATTATGCCGTAGAGAAACTGATGGGTGTGCACTTAAAATGTTATATAATCTGTCTCTACGTTTCTTTCCACTACATTATCTATAAGCATGCCTTTGGGGCAAGTACCTAGCACTGTGCACATGTATTGTGCTATTCAAATAAAAATATGTGCAGACATACATGTAGGTGTTTACAAGTAATTAACGTGCTATTCTTTAAGCAAAATAATGTTAATCTGATGTATAATCAACCAGTTGTGCTTTGTCTTATCAATGATTAAAAAAAAGGGTTTAAAAGTGTTTTCTCTTTTAAAAATGTTGCTGAATTAATGTAGTTGAAATGAGTTATAATGAAGGATTACAGAGTGTTGTAATCCCTCCAGAAAGGACCACATATAACAAACCAGGCACATTTGAACATGCTGTGCCGGGCAATGGGATTGTGGATTATATATTTTATACTTAATTAAAGAGGTTGCTGAACCAAATCTGTTTGATCATTTTTTTAAGTATCTGTATTGAGTTCACAGGCTAAAACAAAAAGCAGGTATATACTGTAAATGGTTTATATAAGACAAATAGGGCTCAACAGGGAATTGACAGCCACTCATTCTCCTGCTAGATACATTCAGAGTATCACACTTTCCAGCACTTACAAAAGGTATACAATCAATAACTTAAAATGACTGTAATTAAGTTCTTGATTGATTTTAAAATGTAACCAGATTTCTCTTATGATTATCAAGCGTCTCTCTGGAGATGGACATCAGTTTTGCTGAGTTCATGTTATGTTGAGATTACTTTGAATAGTATACCTTAAAAGGGATTTACTTCATTATGAAACCAAAAGGATTTATGAATCCAGTATAAATTGTCTCTATTTAAGAGCTGTGTGGGACAAACATTTGTCTTGGATTAAAGGTTGCTGCCTAGATGGGTCAGTGGAGCATCTCTATCTTAACATGTGGGGAGCCTCATCAGTTTGGGGTGAACTTTTCTACAAACAGGAACTCCTCTGGAGAGACAAAGGTATACTGGTTTAACTTCCAAGCCCAGCCAGCTTCAATATAAAGCTAAGGGGTTCTGAGTTGTCATTGTTACCATAAAGGATCACAATAGTCTCATATTTACAATATGTTCCTTTGAAGAACTAACAATAATTATATTGTTTTTAGAAAAGGGAAAGATTACAATACAACCTTTGATATAGTAACTAATAAATGCAAGTATTATTTACTGTTAACAGTAATTGTCTTTTTTGACTCTAAGATACATTGACTTTAATGACTGCTGAATTTATGCTAATACATCTGTAGGAATTGAATCTGGTGAAGCAGATTCGAAAAAAAATTTTTAAAAAAGAAATTGCATTTAATGCTTATAATTACAAGTAATAATATTGTCTTACTTTCGAAAACATTTTACCCATTAATCAAGTATAGTTCTCCAAAACAGCATCTTGTTCATATTGGTACTTTAAGAAGCAATACTATAAAACAGCCTAAAGAAGAACATTTATATGAAAAGATAATAGTAAAAAAGCAATCTTCAGTCCTAGCTCTGCACATTCTTTTGTAAAATAAATAAAAAGTACAAAACATTCTTTTATGTCTAGAATACATATTTTCCTCCAATATTATCAAACTAAAGGCGGCTTCAATTTGGAATATATTGACAAACAGCTGTACTTGCAAATGTCATAACAATATATTATTAACAAGCTTTAAGTAAAATAAACATATAAAGAAGGAAATGATAAGGTGATGTTCTTGATATATTTTACATTACACTGTCAAAAGGGAAGCATAATTTGCCATATCATGAATCTTAACATATATACACATAAACTAAGTACAGATTTATTTATCTGTTCTATTGTGAATGTGAATTCTGTTTATCCTCAGCTTTAGTGTATCATAGTTATTTATCATTATAATAAGTATATCATCCACAGCTAGACCTGCACTCCTAAATCACTCCTCCTATGTGCCAAACAGTTGTCTGAGGCACGTGCATCTTTCAGCCTGAACACACGCACCTTAAAACAAAGGCAAGACTAAAATAAATGAGATATTCTGAAGGATCTGTCCTCCAGCTTTTACACTGCAAAACAATCAGCTGAATAATTTAATGTTCTTACTTAAAACTTCACAGAGAACTTTTAATTAACAAATGAAAAAAGATTATTTTCTAGAGAAAAACAATTCGCATTTGCCTCTTTTTCTATCTTAAGAGTTTTGTTGTCTCTATCATTATTTTATTTTCTAATTATACAGCGCTGATGGTGTAAACATGAATTAGGCCACACTATTCAGTAGATTTCGGGAACTTGCACAATTTCTTTGGTTGGCAGCCCGTTTTTTAGCTAAGTGTTGTCATAGGAACTGTCAGTACTGTAGGACCACTTTGTTCACCAAAACTAAAATAATGGATTGTTTATTTGTTCAAATAATTCCATACCTTTATTTAAAGGGGCACATTTGTACTCCATTTAATAAACATTTTTGGAAAGAAAATGGAATTATTTAAAAAAAATAACACAATGTTTCAGCACATGCATGACCATGTATAATGCCTAGAACATTTCTCAGGATCATAGCTGGTCAAAAGAGAGAAGATTATATTTTGATTATATTTTTTCACCATTAACCATAACCTACAGTGGCAACAGTTTGTGCAATGTCTCTCTGTTTTATTTATTGAACATGTAATATGTGCCATAAATACATTCCTTGAGTTTCTGTCTCCAGCACCGAACAAGGGCCTCATTCAATTGCGATTTGGCCAATTAAATAGGGCTTTATATAAACACATAGCATATTTTTTTACAGAAGTTTTTAGTTAGTGAACTGTTATCCAAAAGCAAGGTCTTCACTAACTAAAAACATCTGTAAAAAAATATGTTATGTGCTTATATAGAGCCCTATTTAATTGGCCAAATCGCAATTAAATGAGGCCCCAAGAAACATACAGCCGTATTAAATTGCAATTTGGCTAATTGAATAGGGCTCTATATAAGCACATAGCATTTTTTTTTTTACAGACGTTTTTGGTTAGTGAAGATCTTGCTTATGTATAGAAGTTCACTAACTAAACACTTCTATAAAAAATATGCTATGTGCTTATTCAAATCGCAATGTAATAGGGCTGATAAACAGGAACAATGAAAGAAAAAATCCAAAATAGTGTAATTAGTCCTAATGAATCAGTATTTTGTTCATAAAATATGGTATCAGTTGCTTATATAATAGATTAGCAAGTATACAATTTCAATGTAGCTTTTAAAACTTGTGTTTCAATTTCAGTGTTTCAAACGTCAATAGGTTTGCTTCTCCTCTTAGGTGTCTAGGTGATGGAAGAAGATCTGCCTCTGAGGCTGTTCTAATGGCAATCTTTATCTGCCTTTTTCACTTTTAAAACTTTTATATTTAAGGGGTAGAGAGTTTGCCCAGAAGACAGTCCTACTTTTTTCACTATTGGCCTATGTTTTACCACAGTGGTCACTTAAAGTGACACTGCATAGTTCAAATAATGGTACAATTTAAAACTATAGGTAATAACAAATACTACAAAAAAACACATCTCCTTACTGGAAAGTGCTATTTTGAGTTTTGAATCAACCTTTATGATCCACCCACATACATAGACTCATATCTTTTGTTAAAAGGTTGTTTGGTGTTAATTCCTAATTAAACCATGGTACATTGGATACATTGTCCTGATTGAAGTCACCTGCACAAAAAAGCCAGACATGTTCAGATGGACAATTGCAAAGTTGCGAGTGACAAAGGGTATTCACTTAGGACATGGACTGTCCCTACTCCCTAAAAAGTGGGATGATTTGAATTCATGCTACTAAGCAACATTCTTTTCTTGACAATTTTGACCAACTGATGTGGCTTTTTTTCTAAAGATTTAGTGATCTGTACTTCACATATAGACAATCTGCAGAAGATTGGGGAAGGTAGCGCAATGTGCACATGTATGTTGTATTACTACTACTATACAGCTGCCTATTTGCTGCTTAATCCTTGTGCCTGTTGGGTACCAATTTACAAGAGAAAACTCAAGTACAGGGTAAAGTGTAAATTAGTGGAATAAAATTAGAGAGGAGCAAAGAACAAAAAATGTTAATGAAAAATGTATTAGACGTAGTTGCATAGTTACACAGTAATTAAGGTTGCATAAAGACATTAGTCTTTCAAGTTCAACCTTTTTAGATCTCATATGATCTACAATATGCAGATTTGTTGTTAATTGATCCAGAGGAAGGAAAACAGAAAAAAAAAAACATTGAAACTTTGTTAATTGTCTCAAAAGGGGAAAAGAAAATTCCTTCCTGAAGCCAGATACTGGCGATAAGATTCTTTCCTGGATTAAAACCCCCCTCTCTAATTATCCAGGATAACCCTGAATGCCCTTTCTATTAAAAAAATATATCCTTTTTAAAGTTATCTATCGAATCTGCTGTCACCACCTCCTTTGGTAGAGAATTCCCCAGATTAACAACCCTTACTGTGAAGAACCCTTTTCTTTCTTTAAGGTGGAATATGTTTACTTCTAACCTCAAAGGATGTCCTCTTGTCAGTTGAAAACCTTTTGGTGCAAAAAGTTTACTTGACACAGCCTTATACTGACCCTTGGTATATTTTGTGCAAGGTAATCATATCCCCTCTTAGATGCCTTTTTTTCTAGAGAAAATAAGTTTAATTTGGTTAGTCTTTCTTCATAGCTTATCCCCTCCACTCCCCCTATTAGTTTTGTTGCCCTTCTCCGTACATTTTCCAGCTTTAAAATGTCCTTTTTATGAAGTGGTGCCCAAAATTGTACTGCATATTCCAAATGAGGGTGTACTAGGGATTTGTATAGTGGCAGAAATATATTTGCTGCCCTAGCTTCTATACCCTTCTTTATACATGCTAATATTTTACTTACCTTTGCAGATGCTGCTTGGCATTGAGCACTGTTACCTAGGTGGTTGTCCACAAGTACTTCCAAATGCCTTTCAATACTTGATACCCCTAGATTTGCTCCATTAAGATTATAAATTGCATGGCTATTTTTCCTTCACAGATGCATAACTTTACATGTATTCATATTAAATCTCATCTGCTGTTTAAATGATCATTTCTCTAAGTAATGAAAATCCCTTTGATTATCTGATTTAATTACCTTGCACAACTTAGTGTCACCAGCAAAAATGGAGACATTACTTTCCAGTCCAACTTCTAAGTCATTAATAAATATGTTAAAAAGGAGTGGACCTAATACGGAACTCTGAGGAATTCCACTTACCACATTAGTCCAATTTGAGTATGTTCCATTTACAACAACCCTTTGCTACCTGTCTTTTAGCCAGCTCTCAATCCATGAGCAGATATTTATTGCAATTCCTGTATCCTTTAGTTTACATAATAGCCTTCCATTTGGCACTATATCAAAAGCCTTTGCAAAATCCAAAAAGACTCCATCCACTGAGTTTTTTTTGGAAAGGACAATAAACAAGCAGACCAATAAGGTATAATTAAAAAGATATATTTTACATAAAGATATGGTTACACAGTGGGTTTTAGACAAACATAGGCAATAGGGATAAAATGGTATTTACAAAAGATACTTATTCTGTATACTGCATTTCTATATAAAGGTACATTTTCTTAAAATGTTACTAAATACTACCCCAAAAGTCAGCATTATCTCCAGGGTCTATCTCTTTACGCCTCTGGTCAGGATTCACATCAATGTTTATGCTCTGCTCAGCTGGGTACTCCTTCCTGTTTGGCTCTTCCAACTAGACTGCTTCATGGACGCTCACTCATCTAGACTGCCCCAACTCTGGTCTTGTATTGTCTTTGTTGGACACTCCCACCCCCAAATTCCATAAAAACAGGTTTATTCCTAGTAACCGCTAAAGATGGGAAAACAACACACAAAGCTGTAATTTTGTTTACACCAGGGGCGGCTGGTGCATAGGGGAAAATGGGCTACCGCCCTCCCAGAATTAATGCACTGACTTAATCCCCCATCACTTAATTGTTTAATTTAAATAATATAAAAATAATTAAATCATGTTCAATCTTTTATTTGTTTTATATCTGCCGTTGCCACTTTAAATGGTGAATGCTTTGGCAGGCAGTTAAACACACTGACTTATCCACTTATCGCATCTCCCCTTGCTGTTGACTTGCCTAGTACAACAGATCAGAGCACAGTGCTGTCTTTGCTCGATCTGAAGCAATGAGCCTGTCTGTCACACACAGGATCACCAAATCAAATTGATTGGGAGGAGCTGAAGCTGTGGGACCTTTCAGGGATCACCCAATCAGAATGACTGTGAGGAGCCGAAGCTGTGTACCCTTCAGGGGTAAACCCCAGCTAATCACTGATACTGCCCCAGCCAATTAGGACTACTAAATTGCAGTATGCAGTGCATACTGGGAGATGTAGTTCAGTGAGAGCTGCCATGCTGGTAGAACTGTTCAGGACAGGATGAGTAGTCTCAGTCTGTCTGTTATTCTCTCTTTCGTTTCTTGTTCTCTGTGACTCTCTTATTCTCTCTGTGTGACTTGTACTCTCTCTCATATTGTCTCTCTCTTCCCTCAGACACAATGCATCTAGATTAAGGGTGGGCAGGTTTGGGCCTGGAGGGCCACATACATGCCTGATATCCCTGCTGTGCACAGGTGAGTCAATCACTTCTTCAGTCTTCCTGATTGACATACCAGTGCACAGAAAGGATATCTTGAAACCCCGGCATTTATGTGGCCCTCCTTGCCCACCCTTGATCTAGATAGATAGTTAGATAGAGGCAGCTTCATAATGAAGACTTTGATACTGAAATGGTTTCTATTTAGTGCAAAAAACATTTGAGAGTATATAGTTTATAGACAATTTTTATTTTTTTACTAATTTTAATTTATTGAAGCAGTCTGTGTGCTGAAGGACAGATCGCTCTAGTGCTCACCATACACTAAATTATTGTTGTGGAATATATATATATAGTGTATATATAAACACATATCATATAGAATATACATTAAAAAATGTACTTGTGAAGCTTACAATCAACAGTTTTAGTACTGTTTAGTATAACAGTTAACTTGTGATTTTATTTAATTCAAATGATACACAGGGCTTGTAGCCAGTTTAAGACGATGGAGTATGGTATAAGGTTGGTTGGTTTTTACTTCAGTTTTAGTTCTTGTATTGACAAGTAAAATAACTTGATGTCTGCTTTTTAGGTTTTACTTCAATCAGTCTACCTGTAGGAGCATTTAACCCATGTAGTGTTGTAAAATTGTATTCAAAAATAGTATTTTTTCCCCATTACTTTTGTCTTTGTTCAGTCATGTCCGTCTCTCTGTGACCCCATGGACCACAGCACATCAGGCACATCTGTCAGCCACTACCCCTCTGAGCTTCCTCAAGTTCATGTTAATTGCTTCAATAACTTCATCTATCAACTTCATCTATAAATCTCCTCCTCTGTCCTTATTCATATGCCTTACATTGTTTCCACTATCAGGGTCCTCTCTCAGAAATCCTGTCTTCTATGCTGAATTGTTATTTACTGCTTGCTTATCTATCCCTCTCGCTATTCCCCTCTCTTTTTCCATCCCTCTCTCTCTATCCCGGTCTCTCTCTCTGGGATAGTTAGTGTCTGTTTCTAAGTGTCTGCCCTTTAAAATTAAGAGTTTTCGTTGGCCCCTTAAAATGTTGTTTTTTTAATTCAATCTCAAATGAGACTGTGTTGTGATCACTGTTTCCCAAAGGTTGTCCTATTCCAACATTTGATACTATATCAATATTATTTGTGATGAGTAAATCTAAGATAGCTTCATTTCTAGTAGGCTTTTGTACAACCTGGGCCAGATAATGATCCCTGAGTGTACTCAAGAACCTGCTCCCCTTAGCTGAGCTGCTGGTCTCATGTATCCAGTTTATTTCAGGGTAATTAAAATCTCCCATTATTAGAACTTGACCATGCTTAGCTGCTTTTTCAATCTGTAACAATAATTGTATTTCCTCACTGTCAGCTATATTTTGGAATGTGCTGCTCCGCTATTTAACTCTACCCACAAACATTCAGCTTTATCACTAGGTCCACCATAAATATCTTCTCTGACTATTGGCTTAAATTCAGGCTTAACATACAGACAAATCCCTCCTCCTTGTTTACCATTGCCTCTATCTTTCCTAAATAGGTTATAACCATCCAGATTAACAGTCCAGTCATGAGATTCATCCCACCACATTTCGGTAATGCCTATTAAATCCCATTTTTCATTAATTGCTAATAATTCTAACTCTCCCATTTTTCCTGGCAAGCTTCTGGCATTAGCAAGCATACACCTTATGTTATGAGTCTGTAGTTCTAAAGTGCCTGCCACTGTACTTGAATTACTTAGTACTACCTCCCTATTGACTATACTACCCCTCCCCCATCTCCTTCCCAATGAGTTGTTAATTCATCCCTTATACCCTCTACACTTTCTACCCTATTACTTATATCTAGTCCCTCCCCCCTACTTACTAGTTTAAAAACTCCTCAAGCCTTTCTACCATCCTATCCCCTAGTACAAAAGCTCCCTCCTCATTAAGGTGCAATCCATCCCTACTGTATAGATTGTACCGAAGTGAGAAGTCAGCCCAGTGCTTTAAAAACCCAAACCCCTCCACCACATCTTTAGCCACGCATTAACCTCCCTAAGCTCCTTCTGTCTCCCTGGGCTAGCAAGTGGCACTGGTAGTATCTCAGAAAATACTACCTTGGAGGTCATTGCCTTCAGCTTATTACCTAGTTCTCTAAAATCATTCTTTAGGACACTCCATCTTCCACTAACTTTGTCATTGGTACCAATATGTATTAAGACCGCCGGTTCATTTCTAGCCCCTCCCAATAATTTGTCTACCCGATCCACAACATGACGAATCCGAGCACCCGGGAGACAGCAAAGTGTTCGATTGCTGGGATCTGGGTGACAAATCACCCTGTCTACCTTCCTAATAATAGAATCCCCTACAACCAACAGTTTGTTGCTCTGCCTATTCTGCCCTCCTTCTCCTCCAGTAGAGCTGTTCTCCCGGCTGTTAGAGGGAACAGCTCTATCTGGCATTGCCATTCCTGAATGGACATCCTCAACAGTTTCACTTAATCTGGCAAATCTGTTGGTGTTTGCCAACTCAGAACTAGCCTGTCTCCTCCTATTCCCTCTGCTTCCCCTTGTAACTGTAACCCTGCTACCTCCCTGGACATCCTCACTAGCCTCAGCTCCACCCTCCATGCTAGGCCCAGCTAAACTGTGCTCAGTGAACACCAACCCACTTTCCAGTGGAGCAATATCACTAAGTGCTGCAATTCTCCTCTCCAGAACTGCAATTTGAGCTTCCAGAGAGGCAACATGCTCACACCTGCCACAGAGGTATGGACCCTGGATCATCTGTTCCAGTATTGCATACATATGACAGGATATTGTCTACACTGAGTGAGGTTGCCACTGGTCTGACTCATAATTATTATTATTGTCTACAAAATTTCAGTGGGTAAAATAAAGAATATAAAAAAATATATTTGTATAAAGTGTTCCTCCTTTGCACTATAAATCTGCCCTCCCTTTTCTTTGAAGTCCCTCCTTTTATTTAAACTCCTACACTTTTACTAGAATTGCACTTTATACTGAAAATGTTCGCAAGCTCACAAGTTCGCCCCTTCTCCTGTTTATATTAACTTCTGCCTTCTCACCTGGATACAATTAGTGCACTCTGCAATTTATCAGCCTTTACTTGTAAGGAAAATCCACTTGCGAACATCTCCAAAACAGCTCACAAAACTTTTATACTAGTTTAGCAGTCAAGCCACACCCCTCTCACCTGGGCACAATTAGTGCACTCTGCAATTTATCAGCCTTTACTTGTAAGGTAAATCCACTTGTAAACATATAACCTCTCCTTATTATATTATATTATTTTATTATTATTATTATTATTATTATTATTATTATTATTAGTGATCTTTCCTTCCTCTATATTTATATCCCAGCTCCATTAACTTCAGATATTATAGACCAGAGTATGTCCAATAACCCCCTGATGTGAGACACCACCCAACCATCACAGGACCACCCAAGTGTCATATGTATAATATTTTTTAGGGACATTTTTTTTTTGCTATAAATAAATTATATCACTTTGTAATATTTAACTTCATTCATTTGTTAATCGTCGCAGACATTTGCTTTTTTTCCTAACAGGATTAGATGGATGTTAGATTGTACATTGAGTTCTCAGTCTTGTTTGGAGCTGTGGGGAAAGTACTATGGACATTGAATTCTAAGCTCAAAGACGGGTCCCTCCATCTTTGTAGTGTGGTAATATTGCTATTGTTTTTGCCTTGAACTTACCTATGTATAGCGCTACACAATATGTTGGCTCATTACAAATAAACAAAAATGGATGCTGATAGTCAGCCTTATTAAATTCCAGCCTCGTAAATAAGAGGCTTCTACTTAAACCCTACGTACTGCAAAATTTCTCAAAGTTACGACGCTATTATATTAGCCCTGCTGAGAGCAATGTGTGAGCTACGCAGCAGGGCTGTCCGTATGAACACTGCGATAAGGTACACAAGGAGTGATCTCGCAGGCTCCTGCACCTCATCAATTAGTGCAGGAGTCCTGCAGTCCCCCCACATAAGCCCTGTGGTGGGGGGTACTCCAACTACCCCCCCCCCCCCGGCACTGAAAATTAACCCTCCTCTATGCTGGGGGTCCCCATCGGGACCCCCAAAGTGATCCCACATTAACCCCTTGCAGCAGGGGTTCCCGATCTGCATAGATCGTGACCCCGCTGCATTTACATTTTTAAGTTTCCTGCCTCACGGATCCTTAAAGGATTGTAAAGGTCCTGAAAGGAATCGCACTAAAATATATTAACCCCAGGCAACTAAAATTAACCCTATAACTCATGGGGGTCAATACAGACCCCCATAAGCACTTAATTAACCCCATAACTCATGGGGGTCAATACAGGCCCCCCATAAGCCAATAGTTAACCCTATAACTCATGGGGGTCAATACAGACCCCATAAGCCAATAATTAACCCTATAACTCATGGGGGTCAATACAGACCCCCATAAGCACTTAATTAACCCTATAACTCATGGGGGGCAATACAGATCCCCATAAACACAATAATTAACCCTATAACTCATAGGGGTCAATACAGACCCCCATAAGCCCTTAATTAACCCTGTCACTCATGGGGTCAATACAGACCCCCATAGGGCCTTAATTTAACCCTATAACTCATGGGGGTCAATACAAATCCCCATAAGGCCTTAATTGACCCTATAACTCAAGGTGGTCAATACAGATCCCCATAAGCCCTTAATTAACTCTGTCACTCCTAGGGGTCAATACAGACCCTTAAAAGGCCTTAATTAACCCTATAACTCATGGGGGTCAATACAGACCCCCATAAACCTTAATTAACCCTGTCACTCATGGGGGTCAATACAGACCCCCATAAGCCCTTAATTAACCATGTCACTCATGGGTGTCAATACAGACCCCCATAAGCCAATAATTAACCCTATAACCAAATACAGACCCCCATAAGCACTTAAATAACATTATAACTCAAGGGGGTCAATACAGATCCCCATAAGCACAATAATTAACCCTATAACTCATGGGGTCAATACAGACCCCCATAAGCCCTTAATTAAGCCCGTCACTCATGGGGGTCAATACAGACCCCCATAAGGCCTTCATTTAACCCTATAACTCATGGGGGTCAATACAGATCCTCATAAGCCCTTAATTAACCCCAGAACTCATGGGGGTCAATACAGACCCCAATAAGCCCTTAATTAACCCCGTCACTCTGGGGGGTCAATACAGACCCCCATAAGCCAATAATTAACCCAATAACCCAATACAGACCCCCATAAGCACGTAATTAACCCTATACTTCATGGGGTCGATACGGATCCCCATAAGGCCTTAATTAACCCTATAACTCAACGGAGTCAATACAGACCCCCATAAGTCCTTAATTAACCCCGTCACTCATAGGGGTCAATACAGACCCCCATAAACCTTAATTAACCCTGTCACTCATAAGGGTCAATACAGACCCCCATAAGCCCTTAATTAACCCCGTCACTCATGGGTGTAAATACAGACCCCCATAAGCCCTTAATTAACTCTGTCACTCATGGGTGTCAATACAGACCCCCATAAGCCAATAATTAACCCTATAACTCATGGGGGTCCATACAGACCCCATAAGCAATAATTAACCCTATAACTCATGGGGGTCAAAGCAGACCCCCATAAGCCCTTAATTAACCCCGTCACTCATGGGGGTCAATACAGACCCCATAAGGCCTTAATTTAACCCTATAACTCATGGGGGTCAATACGATCCCCATAAGGCCTTAATTAACCCTATAACTCAGGGGGGTCAATACAGACCTTCATAAGCCCTTAATTAACCCCGTCACTCATGGGGGTCAATACAGACCCTTATAAGGCCTTAATTAACCCTATAACTCATGGGACTCAATACAGCCCTACATAAGGCCTTAATTAAACCTATAACTCATGGGCGTCAATACAGACCCCCATAAGCCCTTAATTAATCCTGTCACTCATGGGTGTCAATACAGACCCCCATAAGCCAATAGTTAACCCTATAACCCAATACAGACCCCCATAAGCACTTAAATAACCCTATAATTCATGGGGGTCAATACAGACCCCCATAAGCACTTAACCCTATAACTCATGGGGGTCAATGCAGATCCCCATAAGCACAATAATTAACCCTATAACTCATGGGGTCAATACAGACCACCATAAGCCCTTAATTAACCCCGTCACTCATGGGGGTCAATACAGACCCCCATAAGGCCTTAATTAACCCCGTCACTCTGTGGGGTCAATAGAGACCCCCATAAGGCCTTAATTAACCCTATAACCCATGGGAGTCAATAAAGACCCCCATAAGGCCTTAATTAAACCTATAACTCATGGGGGTCAATACAGACCCCTATAAACCTTAATTAACCCTGTCACTCATGGGGGTCAATACAGACCCCCATAAGCCAATAATTAACCCAATAACCCAATACAGAACCCCATAAGCACGTAATTAACCCTATAACTCATGGGGGTACAATACAGATCCCCATAAGGCCTTAATTAACCCTATAACTCACAGGAATTAATAAAGACCCCCATAAGGCCTTAATTAAACCTATAACTCATGGTGGTCAATACAGACCCCCATAAACTTAATTTGGTCAAATGAAAATTGACAGGTGCGTTAGCCAATCAGGGTGGGATTTTGTGGTGTATCCCATCCTGATTGGCTCACACATTGAAGGGTCATAATATACCCTTATGGGACTGATGGGGTTAAATAGAGGCTTATGGGGGTCTATGCTGACACCCATGAGTGACGGGATTAATTAAGGGCTTATGGGGGGTCTGTATTGACCCCCATGAGTTATAGGGTCAATTATTGGCAAATGGGGGTCTGTATTGCCCCTCATGAGTTATAGGGTTAATTAAGGACTTATGGGGGCCTGTACTGACCCCAATGAGTGACAGGGTTAATTAAGGGCTTATGGGGGTCTGTATTGATCCCCATGAGTTATAGGGTTAATTATTGTGCTTATGGGGATCTGTATTGTCCCCCATGAGTTATGGGGTTAATTAAGGGCTTATGGGGGTCTGTATTCACCCCCATGAGTGACGGGGTTAGTTAAGGGCTTATGGGGGTCTGTATTGACCACCATGAGTGAAGGGGTTAATTTAGGTTTATGGGAGTCTGTACTGACCCCCTTGAGTTATAGGGTTAATTAAGGCCGTATGGGGATCTGTATTGACCCCCATGAGTTATGGGGTTAATTAAGGGCCTATGGGGGTCTGTATCGACGCCCATGAGTGATGGTGTTAGTTAAGGGCTTATGGGGGTCTGTATTGACCCCCATGAGTGACAGGGTTAATTAAGGTTTATGGGGCTCTGTATTGACCCCCATGAGTTATAGGGTTAATTAAGGCCTTATGGGGGTCTGTACTGACCCCATGAGTTATGGGGTTAATTTTAGTTGCCTGGGGTTAATATTTTTTTGTGCGAGTCCTTTCAGGACCTTTATGGTCCTTTAAGGACCAGCGAGGCAGTAAATTAAAAAAATTAAATGCAGCGGGGTCACGATCGGTGCTGATCGGGGACCCCCACTGCAAGGGGTTAATGTGGGGGGGCTGCGGGGGTCCCTATGGAGCCCTGCAGCAAGGGGTTAATGTGGGTACACTTCAGGGGTCCCGATGGGGCCCCCCAGCATAGAGGGGGGTAAAAAAAATTCCCGCGGCCGGGAATTTTAATAGTGTGCCGCGGGCCCTTTAAGGAGCTGCGGCAGGGAATTTAAAAAGTTTAAATGCAGCAGGGGCCTGATCTATGCCGATCGGGGACCCCTGCTGCAAGCGGTTAATGTGGGGGGGGGGGGCTGCAGAGGTCCCTATAGGGACCCCTGCAGGATATGGATGTGTATAGGGAGCAGGGGGGAGCCACACACTGCTGTCTCGGGCTGCTCCGAGGCAGCACGTAGAGGCTTTAGGATCCCTTGCGGGCACTTTTTGCGGCAATCTCTCTGCTACCTGCTTATGATGCTTAAATTACCATGAGTCTCTGTACTGAAGGAGTTCAGTAGTAGATTGGGAGGCCAGTTAAGTTGGTGTCGGTTACAAGGGTGAGTTGCCACTGTTCTCATTCTTTTAAACTGATGACTAAGGGAATAACCACAATGGCAGACAGGGCGAGTATGCAGAGTGTGCCACGAGAGGGCTCATTGTCACAATGTGGTCTTTATCTAAAGAAAAAAAAAAGACACAGTAAATGTACACTGTTGTACATATTCCTAATTATCACAAAAAAGGTCACTTGCACAGATACAGAATGTTCTGCCAGATATATAGACTTTTGTCAATTTAGTCAGAGTTCAGATAGGGATATATAATATTTCAGATAGGGATGTATAATATTGGTACATATCTTAAAATATATTTTACCATCAGTCTCTATACTAAAGGAGTTCAGTAGTAGATGGGGAGGCCAGATGAGTTGGTGTTGCCTACACAGATGATTTGCCACTTTTACCACTCTTCACAACTGATGACCAAGGGGATAACCACAATGGCAGACAGGGCTGAGTATGCAGAGTGTCTAACCCGAGGGCTGTAAAGAGTCATTTATCCTGGTGAGGGGATTGATTCTGTGCAACATGACCTTTGCTTGACAGTAGTTTGGTTGGTGAGGAACACAAGGTGAGATGTCCAGTCCACCTAGGAGATAAAGAAACCTTATTAAGAGACTTCACAAGGACATAATCTCACAGGCCAATAACGGGCATTGGTTTATCAGACATCTCACCAGAGGGATGTAGACCATTCTGACTTTTCCTTCAACCTTGACAACAGTTCGATTGGTGAATAACTCAAGGTGAGAGGTCGAGTCCACCTAGGAGATAAAGAAACTTTATTAAGAGACTTCACAAGGACATAATCTTGCTGGCCAATATCGGGCATTGGTTTATCAAACATCTCACCAGAGGGATGCAGACCATTCTGACCTTTCCTTCAACCTTGACAACAGTTTGATTGGTAAGGAACACAAGGTGAGAGGTGGAGTCCACCTAGAAGATAAAGAAACCTTATTAAGAAACTTCATAAGGACATCATCTCTCAGGTCAATATAATGCATTTTTTAAACAGACATCTCACCAGAGGACTGAAAAGAGTCCTTTTTCATGCTGAGGGGTTTGAAACATTGTAACATGAGATTCCATAAAACAATTCTAACCATTAATTCAACCTTGACAGCAGTTTGATTGGTGAGGGACACAAGGTGAGAGGTTGAGCCCACCTAGGAGATAAAGAAACCTCATTAAGAGACTTCACAAGCACCTAATCTTCCAGGTCAATATCATGCATTGGTTTATCAGACATCTCACCAGAGGGCTGTAAAAAGTCCTTTTTCATGCCGAGGGGCTTGAAACCTTGTGACATGAGCTTCCATGAAACCATTCTGACCTTTTTATGAAGAACCAGACTTGATAATGGGTAATATATTTTAGAAAGTAAGAAAATATAACCTTTAAATACTAAATATAAATACTATATATACTATATATACATTCCCTGCTACTACAACAGTTGGGGAATGCAGAGAAAAAGATGAGCAGCGACGACAGTGGCTGCCCCAATAAAGCATAATTGCATATGGTTAGTAATTAATTAAAGGCTGTATGTGCCCATTTACCCATTACCTATATCTATTTCTTCCAAAAAGTATAATGTAATTTATAGGACTACAGTATGTTTTTGTACATCAGACATTAACTTGCAGATCATTAGTCCCTACCATCTATATAATAATCCGGCTTTGTGATGTTATTGTGATATACGATGCTGTCATATCCATATACCAAGGTACTTATTAATAGACTGTGGGCAACTGGGGTTGGTGTATTTTTCTTGGAGAAATTGGTTACATAAAACACTGTGGTATTCACTAAGGCAGCTCTATCCTCACATACTTACTCACAAGGGATTACATACAGAGACATATAGCAAAACGCATATATATTAAGGTGACAAAACTTCAACTTTAATGGGAAAAATAAACATTGCAGAGCTGCAGTAAAACCAAGTGCATCCCTGCCATACCAATTAAAGGTGAGGTCTGGCCAGTGTAGAGTCTATATAGTCAAGAACAAATAAACTGAAGAAATGTCTTTACTCACCTCACAGATGTATCTCCTCACATATGTAATTATATCTTTAAATTTATAGCGTGCTACCATTTTCTGTAGAGAGATACAAGGGATACAGTAAATACATGAGACTTGTAACTATACAATCTTATACATAGTATTAGAAAGTTGCAATTCACCCAATTACCCAATTATTAAGCCTCTCTCAGACTTCATTAGCTACTCATCTGTTGGTCTTCCTCATATAAGTGCCCTGGCCTCCCATCCCAGCTCCTTATATAGTGCCCTGGGCTCTGTGACATCATCTATTATGACATGTCTCTGATGTAAGAAGTGTTTGTTACCTGGAGGGTCCAGCTGGCAGCCATTAGACAACTCATCATATAGTGCTTATACAGCAAAGGTTCCTTTGTACACAGTGATACATAAACATAAGGGTGGACAAAAACATCAGAACTTACAATCCAGAACCATTTTGGAACTCTTTATTTCTAATTTCTGTCACCATAAATACATATAAATATAAATATATATACACAGTATCTCACAAAAGTGAGTAAACCCCTCATATTTTTGTAAATATTTTATTATATCTTTTCTTGTGACAACACTGAGGAAATGATACTCTGCTACAATGTAAAGTAGTAAGTGTACAGTCTGTATAACAGTGTAAATTTGCTGTCCCTTCAAAATAACTCAACACACAGCCATTAATGTCTAAACCGTGGACAACAAAAGTGAGTACACCCCTAAGTGGAAATGTCCAAATTGGGCCCAAAGTGTCAATAATTTGTGTGGCCACCATTATTTTACAGCACTGCCTTAACCCTCATGGACATGGAGTTCACCAGAGCTTGACAGGTTGCCACTGGAGTCCTCTTCCACTCCTCCATAATGACATCATGGAGCTGGTGGATGTTAGAGACCTTGCACTCCCCCACCTTCCATTTGAGGATGCCCCACAGATGCTTAATAGGGTTTAGGTCTGGTGACATGCTTGGCCAGTCCATCACCTTTACCTTCAACTTCTTTAGCAAGGCACAAAGAACACAAAAACCCTTATATAATAAGAAACCCTCTGGTTGAGAGTAAAAAGCGATGCGGGGTGAGTGGAGGCAGCATCTGACATCCTCAGGTAAATGCATATAGGGGGAATCAACACAACATATTATAGAAAACATATATACACATATAGACATATGTATATATATGTTTGGTCTTGTCCTGCATGAGTGCTGCCAGCACTGGGGAGATACAGTTCATTGAGGGTACCATGAATGCCAGCATGTACTATGGCATACTGAAGCAGAGCATGATCTTCTCCCTTCGGAGACTGGGCCGCAGGGCAGTATTCCAACATGATAACTACCCCAAACACACCTCAAAGACGACCACTGCCTTGCTAAAGAAGCTGAAGGTAAAGGTCATGGACTGGACAAGCACGTCTCCAGACCTAAACCCTATTGAGCATCTGTGGGACATCCTCAAATGGAAGGTGGGAGAGTGCAAGGTCTCTAACATCCACCAGCTCCATGATGTCATTATGGAGGAGTGGAAGAGGACTTCAGTGGCAATCTTTGAAGCTCTGGTGAACTCCATGACCATGAGGCTTAAGGCAGTGCTGGAAAATAATGGTGAACAAACAAAATATTGACCCTTTGGGACGATTTGGACTCACATTTGTTGCCAACGGTTTAGACATTAATGGCTGTGTGTTGAGTTATTTTGAGGGGCCAGCAAATTTGCACTGTTATACAGGCTGTACACTTACTAATTTACATTGTAGCAGAGTGTCATTTCTTCAGTGTTGTCACATGAAAGGTATCATAAAATATTTACTACAATGTGAGGAGTGCACTCACTTTTGTGAGATAATGTATATATACATATATATATATATTTCACATATAATAGTTGTCAAACTGCGAGTCGTAGGGGCCACATTTGCGGAGGTGGAGGCTCCAACGTCGTCTGCAATGAGGGTCCTCATTTGCGGAGATGGAGGCTCTACGGCGCCTCACTCGCGGTTACAGAAAGCCACAGAAGCGGGACTTTGAAAAAAAAAACGAAACAATTACTAAATAAGAACTTACACAAAAAAGTAAAAGCCGCGGATTTAGAAAAATAAAAATTAACGGCCGTAATGTGGACATCCACAAACAAGAAAAACACTTCAAAAAACAAAAAAACATAAACACACACACACAGCATGGGGGGACAACCACGACATCTGCCAGTGAGGTTGCCCCCCAATTAAAGTCTAATTTAAGGGGTTTTGGAACTTGAAAATCGGCTAAGTGAGAAAAAAATGGCATCCGAAAAAAATTAAAACGAGGCTACACGACCCAAAATTCACAAATTACAGCCAGGCACGTAAGACTTTTGCCAAGGATGTACGAGGTGCAAAAATGCAAAACTACCAGGTCGCAAAAATACGAACTTAACGGCCGAACCGCGCAAAGCGAAAAACATAAAAAAAACACAATTTACAAACACAAATAAAAAAAAACATTACACACAGCAAGGGGGGACGGCCAGGACATCTGGGAGTCAGGTTGCATGCAAATTTAAGTCAAATTTACAGAGTTTAGACACTCAAAGATCCCCTAAGCGACAGAAAAAATGGCCTCCGAGACAAATTAAAATGAGGCTACGCGACCCCTAAACCCACAAAACCCCGCCAGGCACATACAACTTTTACACAAACCCGTACGAGGTACAAAATACACTATTAGCGAGGACACAATTGCCGCCATTTTACAACACTAACTTACAGAATGCGGAACTACACAGCTACAGAAACTGTTGCCCCTCGCGCACGCAGCCTATATACAATACACACTGCACACATTGCTGACACTTACACCTCAGCTCAACAACAGTGAAAATCTACATTGTATGCTGCAGGAACATCAAAACAGATTGTTAGCTCTTCAGCACATTGCTTGCTGCATATATTAATTAAAATAGATAAATATATTAATTTCTGATTTAATTAATTAAATAATTAATTATCATGAAAAGATACATATACAGAAGAAAAAAAAAACACAACAGTATTGCAATAAACGACAAAGGCCTTCACTGCACGCCTCACAAGGAGCGCCAACAGTGCTCATAGGACACAAACTACACCAGGGGAGAGGCTTGCAATAAGCGCAAAAAGGAGATCAGTGCGGACCTTACAATGAGTGCAAAAGCGCCTCTGATAGCAAAAAATACACCAACCGAGAGGCTCGCAATGAGCCCCGAAGGATCGCAGACGACCAAAACACTTACTGTCTGTGGCAAACAGCATTACCTGCCTTACAATTTTATTGCCCTGTCATTTTTGACGGGCAAGTCGCTAATATATATACATAATATATATATATATATATCTATATATATATATCACATATATAGTTCTCAGCAGCGCAGGCTTGCCAAAAAACGTTGGTAACGCAACTTAAGGCAAGGAGCGCCAAAGGGGACCCAGTATGGCTCAGGCAGGGAGCGCAAAAGGCGCTCACTTCGCTGGTGGAGATAAGCGCCATAGGCGCTCATCTTTATGACCCTGCATGACTTAAGCATCATACCTACGACCCACCTGACTACAGATAAACAAAAAACTCAAATACACAATTCACAGTGCGAGACCTGCAAAAATTATGGCCCATAACACTTTGAAAAGGCGACTTACAGAAAAAAATATATGACCCGCAAAAAATATGAAGTTAACGGCCAGCAAGAGAAAAAATGTCAGCCGAAAAAAACTAAAACGAGGCTACACGACCCCTAACACAGAAAAGACCGCCAGGCACATACGACTTTTACCCAGGAACGCACCAGGTACAAAATACACTATTAGGGAGGACGCAAAATGCTCCACATCTGCGTAACACATAGACAATCGCCGCCATTTTATAACACTAACTTACAAGTAATAACATTACCATTGAAAGATGCCGCTTTATACAACTAAACAAACGGTTTAGCCTTGTGCACGCAGCCTATTTACACTGCACACTTGCTGTAAAGCTGACAGTTTCTCCTCAGGTCACCAACAGTCCAAATGTACATTGAAAAAAAAGTGATTGTCAGCTCTTCAGCATATTGATTGCTGGATAAATTAATTACAAATAGGTAAAGTATATTAATTAATTAATTATTACAAAAAAATAGATTTATATAAAAAAGGGGAAAGGTTCTCAGCGCGCAGCTCACAATGAGCACCAAGGGTGCTTAGAGGAGTAAAAATACACAAGGGGGGGGGACCCGCGCCAAAAGGTGATCAGCGCGGACTTTGCGATGAGCGCAGAAGGGGTTCTGATAACCAAAAATACACCAACCAAGAGGCTCGCAATGAGAGCCGAAGGGCGATCATTACGAGCCATGCCTTGAACGGTGATGGCGCTCAGTATGAGACTCGCAATTAGCGCCAAAGGTATTACCTGCCTTACAATTTTATTGCGGTCATTTTTGACGGGCAAGTCGCTAGTATATATATCATCACATATAATAGTTGTCAAACTGTGATTTGTTGTCACGCCTGCACGCCTTGTGAAGTGAGGCACGCAAGTTGCTGCAATGAACGCCGAGGCGAGCCGTTGAAGCACGTAGCGCATAACTCCAAAAACACCAAAAACAAGAACAATTATAAAAAAAAAAAAACACACTTACACACAGTACATGGGGAGAGCCAGGAAGCCTGGGAGTGAGGTTGCAATCGATTTTGAGCCGTATTTGACATTTTTCGTCACTTGAAAATCGGCTAATCGACAAAAAAACAGGAGCCGAAAAATGGCAAATATCTGAAACAAGATGAAAATGAGGCTCTGCAATTCCAAGCACGCAGAACTTTAAAAATACACAACGGCGCAGACAGTAACACTTACACTAACCACGCCAGGAACGTAGGACATTGAAAATACAACCAACGAAGACCAAAAGCCTCACATTGTATGACAACCAGCATTGTCAGCCTTACAATTTCATTTCTCGGCACTAACACTTAACCCAAGGCAGTAAGGTCCTAAATTACACAAGCCTATAAAGTACACAGGGGAGAGGCTCGCAATGAGCAACCAAAGGCGCTCACTGCGAAACATGCGATTAGCACCAAAGGAGCTCAGCGCAGGGCTTGCAATGAGCGCCGAAGGTGCTCAGAGGGCCCATAGCCTTGCATTGTGTGGCAAACAGCATTGCCTTGCTTACAATTTTATTGCCGTCATTTTTTGACGGGCAATTCGCTAGTATATATATATATAAACACACATATAATATAGAATAAACATTATATGCACTTGTGAAGCTTGCAATCAACAGTTTTAGTACAGTTTAGTATAACAGTTAATTTGTGATTTTATTTAATTAAAATGATACACAGGGCTTGTAGCCAGTTTAAGACGATGGAGTATAGTATAAGAGGTTGGGTGTTTTTTTACTTCAGATTTAGTTCTTGTATTGTCAAGTAAAATAACTGTCTGCTTTTAAGGTTTTACAGCCTACCTGTAGGAGCATTTAGCTTGTGTAGTGTTATAAAAAAAAAATAACCCTATTATTAAGCCTTACCTTTATCTATAAAATCTCTCAGACTTCATTACAAGGTAAGTAAGTAGAGTAAGCTGCTCATTTGTTGGTCTTCCTCATACAAGTGCCCTGGCCTCTGATCCCAACTCCTTATATATTTTTCGGCTGCCCTGGGCTCTGTGACATCATCTATTATGACATGTCTCTGATGTAAGAAGTGTTTGTTACATGGAGGGCCCAGCTGAGCCTTGCAATGGCATCTATTAGTCAACTCAGTGCTTATACAGCAGAGGTTCCTTTGTACACAGTGATACATACACATAAAGGACCTTACAATGACAGCAAAAGCGCCTCTGATAAAAAAAAATACAACAACCAAGAGCCTTTCAATGAGCACCAAAGGTGCTCATTGCGAGCCACGCATTGAGCACCTAAGCCGCTCAGCGTGAGGCTCGCAATGAGCGCCGAAGGATCTCGGACCACCAAACAAATTAATGTCTGTGGCAAACAGCATTACCTGCCTTACAATTTTATTGCCCCATCATTTTTGACGGGCAAGTCGCTAGTATATATATATATATATATATATATATAGTATCTCACAAAAGTGAGTATACCCCTCACATTTTTGTAAATATTTTATTACCAATTATTATTAATTTATTAATTATTTAATTAGCATCCAAAAATACATATACGTCCAAATCGGGCCCAAAGTGTCAATATTTTGTGTGGTCACCATTATTTTCCAACACTGCCTTAACTCTCATGGGTATGGAGTTCACCAGAGCTTTACAGGTTGCCACTGGAGTCCTCTTCCACTCCTCACATAAAGACATATGTGTATATATGTTTGGTCTGGGACTGCATAACTGCTGCCGGCACTGGGGAGGTACAGTTCATTGAGGGAACCATGAACGCCAGCATGTACTATGACATACTGAAGCAGAGCATGAAGCGAGGCGCGCAAGTTTCTGCAATGAGCGCCAAAGGCGCTCATTGCAGCCAGTGGCGCAGTCACACATGCAAGCCTCACAAAGCGAGGTGAAGCAGCCGCGCAGCACTTGGGCTGCCATGAGCACCAAAAACACCAAACACAAGAAGAATAAATAAATAAATAAATAAAAACACTCTTACACACAGCACAAGGGGAGAGCCAGGAACCCTGGGAGTGAGGTTGCAAGTGATTTTGAGCCTTATTTGCCATTTTTCATCACTCGAAAATCGGCTAATTGACAAAAAAATGCCGGCCGAAAAACGTAAAAAATCTGAAACAAGATGAAAATGAGGCTCTGCAACGCCAATCACGCAGAACTAAAAAAATGCTCTTACACTAACCCCACCAGAAACGTAGGACTTTGAAAATCCAACCAACGAGGCCCAAAAGCCTCACATTGTATGACAACCGGCATTGTCAGCCTTAAAATTTCATAACAGGCACTAACACTTAACACAAGGCAGTAGGGCCCTAAACTACACAGGCCTATAAGTACAATTCACTAGTATATATATATATATATATATATATATATATATATATATATATATATAAACACACATATCATATAGAATATACATTATATCTACTTGTGGAGCCTGCAATCAACAGTTTTAGTACAGTTTAGTATAACAGTTAATTTTTTATTTTATTTAATTCAAATGATACACAGGGCTTGTAGCCAGTTTAATACAATGGAGTATGGTATCAGAGGTTGCATGGTTTTTACTTCAGTTTTAGCTCTTGTATTGTCAAGTAAATTAACTTGATGTCTGCTTTTTAGGTTCTACTTCAATCAGTCTACCTGTAGGAGCATTTAGCTTGTGTAGTGTTGAAAAATATAATAACCCTATTTTTAAGCCTTACCTTTATATATGAAATCTCTCAGACTTTATTACAAGGTAGAGTAAGCTGCTCATCTGTTGGTCTTCCTCATACAAGTGACCTGGCCTCCCATCCCAGCTCCTTATATTGTTCCATGGGCTCTGTGACATCATCTATTATGACATGTCTCTGATGTAAGAAGTGTTTGTTACCTGGAGGGTGCAGCTGAGCTTTGCGATGGCAGCCATTAGACAACTCATCATATATTGCTTATACAGCAGAGGTTCCTTTGTACACAGTGACACATACACATAAGGGTAGACAAAAACATCAGAACTTACAATCCAGAAGTATTTTAGAACTCTTTATTTCCAATTTGTCACAATATATATATATATATATATATATATATATATATACACACTAGCGAATTGCCCGTCAAAAAATGACAGCAATCAAATTGTAAGGCAGGTAATGCTCTTTGCCACACAAAGTAAGTGTTTTGGTCGTCTGAGTACCTTCACTGCTCATTGCGAGCCTCTCGGTTGGTGTATTTTTGGTTATCAGAGCCCCTTCTGCGCTCATTGCAAGGTCCGCGCTGATCCCCTTTTGGTGCTCATTGTGAGCCTCTCCCCTGGTGTACTTTTGGTCCTCTGAGCACCCTTGGCGCTCATTGTGAGCCGCGCAATGTACTCCTTCTGCGTTTTTTTCGATCCTGACGTCTGGTAGTTTTTATTTCTCTATATGTATTTTGTATTGATAATGAATTAATTAATAAAATCATAAATTAATATAATTTACCTATTTGTAATAAATATATGCATTAAGCAATATCCTGAAGAGCTAACAATCTTTTTTGATGTTCCTGCAGCATACAATGTACATTTGCACTCTTGCTGAGCTGAGGTGTAAGTGTCAGCAATGTGTGAAGTGTGCAGTGTAAATAAGCTGAGTGCACGAGGGCAAACCGTTTGTTTAGCTGTGTAAGTCTGCATTTTGTAATGGTAATGTTATTAGTTGCAAGTTAGTGTTGTAAAATGGCAGCGATTGTGTATGTGTTACGCGGGTGAGGATCATTTTGCGCCTTCCTAATAATGTATTTTATAGCTCGTACAGGCTTGAGTAAAAGTCTTATGTGTCTTGCATTTTTTTGGTCATATTTTTTGTGTGTAAGTCTCGCTTTCATTGTTCCAAGTGTTACGGGCCGTAATTTCTTAATGCAATTTTTTTCAAACTGCTACGGGTCTCGCATTCTCTATTGTGTAATTGAGTTTTGTGTTGATATGCAGTTCCATGGGTTGTAGGGATGAGCACTCCTTGCCAGCAACTGCGGCCCTCGCTTCGTGAAGGCGGCAGTTGCTGCGGGCTCGCTACGCAAGTCCACAAGCGTTAGCAACAATGCTGACAACTATATATGGGATATATATATGGGATATATATATGGGATATATATATACATATACATATATATATGGGATATATATATATATATATATATATATATATATATATATACACATATATATATATATATATATATATATATATATATACAGTATTTCACAAAAGTGAATATACCCCTAACATTTTTGTAAATATTTTATTATATCTTTTCTTGGGAAAACACTGAAGAAATGACACTCTGCTACAATGTAAAGTAGTAAGTGTACAGCCTGAATGAAAATTTGCTGTCCCCTCAAAATAACTCAAGACAAGGCCATTAATGTCTAAACCATTGGCAACAAAGTGTCAATATTTTGTGTGGCCACCATTATTTTCCAGCACTGCCTTAACTGCTTCACAGGTTGCCACTGGAGTCCCCTTCCACTCCTCCATGATGACATCATGGAGCTGATGGATGTTAAAGACCTTGCACTCCCCCACCTTCCATTTGAGGATGCCCCACAGATGCTCAATAGGGTTTAGGTCTGGTGACATGCTTGGCCAGTCCATTACCTTTACCTTCAGCTTCTTTAGCCAGAGACAAAAAACAAAGAAAAACACTGATATGATATGAAACCCTCAATTTGAACACAAATAACGATGCAGAGAGAGTGGAGGCAGCATCTGACATCCTCAGGTAAATGCATGTGGGGGAATAAACACAACATATTATAGAAAACATTTATATGTTTGGTCTGGGCCTGCATGAGTGCTGCCGGCACTGGGGAACTACAGTTCATTGAGGGAACCACGAATGCCAACATGTACTATGACATACTGAAGCAGAGCATGAAACGAGGTGTGCAAGTGGCTGCAATGAGCGCCAAAGGCACATCTGTCAGCCACTACCCCTCTGAACTTCCTCAAGTTCATGTTCATTGCTTCAATAACCTCATCTATCAATCTCCTCCTCTGTCGTCCCCTTATTCATATACCTTACATTTTTTCAACCATCAGGGTCTTCTCTCGGAAATCCAGTCTTCTATGCTGAATTGTTCTTTACTGCTTGCTTATCTATCACTCTTGCTATCCCCCTCTCTTTCTCCATCCCTCTCTCTCAATCCCTCTCTCTCTATGGGATAATTATTGTCTGTTTCTAAGAGCTGCCATGGCTAAACGTTCTGATCTAACATGTTTTACATGTGTTCTATTTAATTTTTGCATGTCATCAAGAAAATAGAAGCACTTCCCATCATAAGAATAGTGAGCAGAACCAGCACCACCTCACCCTCATCAAGATAACACATACGTAAAGTGACAGGGGAAAAAATCAAGTAAGTGGATAGAGTATCTGTCAGTGGGCATGGCCTACAGAGGTTACATGTTGTGAAGGTGAGGAGTTTCTACTTTTGGGCAAAGTCAATTTAAAGGGAGCGGCCATGTCTCTGCCTTCTGCCCCATCAACTTGGAAAGTCACCAGCCGCCACTGATTTACATACAAACACCCTGGGCCAAAAAACTTTTGTTGTAGTATCCATAGCCTAGATATGTGACAAACCACACCTCTGAAGCTTCTCAGGAAATACTTATGTTTGTTAAGAGGTGGGGGTGACTTATAATTCTCAATACATGATAAACACTAAAACAGCAACCAATTGCTAATAATAAACATTCATACAATTACACATATTTTATAAGATAGACTTATTTCCGTCATAATGTTTACAAAATGCCACTCTATAAGCCATATCTTAAACTCTTCATAGAAACTAATTAGGTTTGTTTGACATGACCTATCCCTCATAAATCTGTGTTTACTCCTTCTTATAATCTTGTTTAAATATACATATTCTTGTATAATATCCCTTATTAACCTCTCTAAAAGCTTTCCCACTACAGATGTGAGGCTTACTGGTCTATTATTTTTTTGGATTTGTTAGTGCTCCCTTCTTAAAAATAGGTATCACCTCTTATTTTCTCCAGTCTGCTGGTAGAGACCCTGTATTGATTGAATCTTGAAAATGTAGATATAATGGTTTAGCTATTACAGAACCCAGTAGACATTCTTTTACGTGAATGTAAAAAAATTGTGTTCCTATAGTAACTGATTTATTTATGCAGTCAAGATTTAAAAAAATTGTGTTCTACACATTGTTTTTACAAAATTATATAATTGACAGAAAAATATCTTTCAAATCATTGTAATACACAGAGGATTCAAATTTGTTAGTGTTTTTTGGGGCCAAAATTCATTATATTTCTCACCTAAACTGCTTATAAAGTTCTTAGGAGATTGGATATAAAAATATACCATAAAAATGTGCTGTCTAGTAGAGGTAAATTGATGGTTTACTGAAGACTAGACATTAAAGAATATAAAGAATGAAACAGACTTAAGTCATCACTGGAAGCAAAATGTGCTATTTTCTAAGCCTGAGGGAATCAGGAGCCATTAAAAAAACACATTTTAATTTTCACTTTGAATTCACACTGTGGATTCGCAATCAGATTGCTGTCATAGTTTATCAGGAGCAAAAGTCACATCTATCCAGCCGAGTAAACTTCCCGCTGACCAAAAATGAACACAGACTTTATTCCCACCATCTCACCGTTAAGAAAACTGAGAGTGAGAAGAAAAGGTGATATTCCAGATAAAACAAGTCAGATTGTTTATGTGGCTCAAAAGACTAGTGTGTTTCTGATTGTATCTCAGAAAAAGCAAAGATGAAATTATAGATAGTAGCTTTGTATGATTACACATTACACATTACAAATTCACATTAACCATTTATATCCTAGATTTTTTTATAATGTTATGAATAATTTTGTCAAATATTAGAGGATTACTGTAGTCCTGTTTTTAAAATGCACAGTGCTGAGTACATAATAATGGCCAAAACATTTTTAGAATAAAGAAATATAGCACAACCTACCTTTACCTCTTATATCATATGTCAGTTTGGTTTCTGCTGATCAACATCCTGAGGTGTGAGGAGACTGTTAATGCAGAGGAAGCTTCTACCTGCCCAATCTGAATGTGTCAGTTAAAACTGTCAGTACTCTCATCAAGAGTAATGAAAAGCTCATTAGTAAACAATAACACAGCCTCTTAGCAGAAAGCATCAGGGCAGAAAAGAAAATTAACCCATTGAGAATAATTGGATATAAAGGTAAAAAAATATAACTATAATATGACTATATTATAAATATATAATGTAAATATGCTTTCTCAAAACTGTTTCATTACCAAGGAAGGGTTAAAATTAGATACAGAAAGGTGTTGCTTACTAGCATGAACGCCAATTATCCTGCTTTTGTAGGGGCAGTTCATTTAGTGAATACCCCTTGTGACTCCCAATTATCATTATTTATTCAATGGATTATGTAGAAAAAAAATTGACCACAGTGATTATTTAAACGTTCTGGTAAAATAGAGGCTACTTAGCTCTCTTTCTAAACTTGAATAAAGGAAGGATTAAGTAACTGCTGACAGTTATTATGGTAAAATGCACAGTCTTTGAAGCAGTAGCAAGATTACTATGTGCTATTTTAACAACAATTATATTACTGTATTTGACAGTGTCTACTCCACACTAACTGCACTATGCAATATTGTGCATCTCGATCTTGGCCACATTAGTAGCTATGAAAGACTGAAGCAACCAATCATGAAAGACTCTGCAGAAATTAGCAGGGAGTTTCCATAACAACCTTCACTATATAGGTCTTGGACACATTAGGAGACAAACTAAGGAGTTTATTATACCAGTTATTAATTGATCAATGGCTATATAAGAGAGACTGACTTTACAAAATAATAATAGTATTTTTAGTAGGCTATTAGTTTGGAGGGGATGTATTTTTATTTTTTTATTTTTTTTTAGTTGTGATCCCAACAGAAATGTAAGAAAGGAGAATGTATTTTAATGTTGTTGTGTAATGTTGTTCCTGTTTATGTGTTCTGTATTTTAAAAAATTTAATAAAGTGATTTGAATATAAAAAAAATTCTGTTTGAGGATTTTGGTCCTCTGAGCACCTTTGGAGCTTATTGCAAGCCCCACGCTTAGCGCCTTTGGTGCTCATTGAGTGGCTCGCAATGAGTGCCTTTGGCTGTCTGCATGTGTGACGGCGCCGTTGGCTGCAATGAGCACCTTTGGCGCTCATAGCAGCTTAAGTGCTGCACCGCTGCTTCGCCTCGCTTCGCGAGGTTCTGATGTGTGACGGCGCCGCTTGCTCAAACATTACCAACAGTGCAAGATCCACAACTATATATATGATATATATATATATATATATATATATATATATATTAGCGACTTGCCCGTAAAAAAATTACAGCAATAGAATTGTAAGATAGGTAATGCTGTTTGGTACACAAAGTATTTTTGTTGTGTGAGTACCATCGGCGCTCATTGCAAGCCTCGCGCTGAGCGCCTTCGACGCTCATCGCATATCTTGCAATGAACGCCTTAGGCACCCATTGTGAGCCTCTTGGTTGGTGTATGTTTGGTTATGAGAGCTCTTTTGGTGCTGATTGTAAGGTTTGCTCTGATGGCCTTTTGGCTGGCATTGTGAGCCTCTCCCCTGGTGAAGTTGTGGTTCTGTAAACACAAGTTGGCGCTGCTTGTGAGGCTCGTGCTGATCGCCTTTATCGTTTATTGTGATTCTGTCATTTTTGTATTTGGTTTTCTCTGTGTATGTATTTTTTATGTAAATTAATGAATTATTAAAGTTATAAATTAATATACTTTACCTATTTGTAATTAATATATGCAGGAAGCAATATGCTGAAGAGCTAACAATCTGTTTTGATATTCCTGCAGCATACAATGTAGATTTGCACTGTTGGTGTAAGTGTCAGCAATGTCTGCAGTATGTAGTGTAAATAGACTGTGTGTGTGCGAGGGGAAACTGTTTGTTTAGCTGTGTAGTTCCACATTTTGTAATGTTAATGTTATTAGTGTCGTAAAATGGCTGCGATTGTGTATGTGTTAGGCGGGTGTGGAGCATTTAGTGTGCTTCCCAATAGTGTATTTAGTAGGTTGTACAGGTCTGTGTAAAAGTCGTATGTGCTTGGCGGTGTTTTGCGTGCTTAGGGGTCGTGTAGCCTTGTTTTTGTTTTTTCGGCGGCCATTTTTTCTCTCGCTTAGGGGTTTTTCGAGTGTTGAAAATCTTTAATTTTTGGCGAAACAGGCGTGTAACCTCATTCCCAGACGTCCTGGCTGTCCCTCCTTGCTGTGTGTGTATTTTGTTTTTTAATTTATTTTGTATTTCGGGTGTTTTTTGTGTTTTTTTTTCGCTGTGCGTGTTGCAGCCGTTAAGTTTGTATTTTTTGCGGCTCGTATTTTTTTTTTCTCTCAGTGGCGGTTTTATTTTGTAGTTGTTAAGGCCGTAATTTTTATAGACGATTTTTTCAAAGTGCTACAGGTCTCGCACTTTATATTGTGTTTTTCAGTTGTGTGTTGATGTGTAGTCCCGCGGGTTGTAGGTATGATGTGCAAGGCGTGCAGGGTCGTAGAGCAAGCCCGCAGTTTCCTTGTTGCGTTACCAGCAGATTTTGGCAAGCCAGGCTGCTGAGAACTATATAAGTGATATATATATATATATATATATATATATATATATATATATATATATATATATAAATTCAAAAATAATAATTGCAGCTTCTAGTGCATAAGTGAAGGATTGTTGCCAAGAAGTATATAAAAAGTTATTACTATCAAAATCAATTACTCTAATTTAAAATTCTTCATAGATTATTTTAGTGGGTATGCAATTCTAGTTTAGATGACAGTGCAAATGTAATTAACATTAAAGACATTTGAACATTTCTATTATAAGTATGCATCGTAGCCATAAATCTTTTTCCAATTTCTTATAAACTTTTTTAATAATATATTTGATTTACAATAATTTTCTCAATCTCCAATAAGCCTTCCTATTCTTATCCCAAGGAGGTTTTGGTAATTTATCAAAGTCCTATTTCCTTATACTATCACTTTCAGTCACCTTTCCAATTTCCTAGGATCTCTTTGATTATAGTATTACATTGTGTATATAAGTCTCTCAGCATATGGCAGTATATTATATTTAATATTTTCTACTGCTGTTGCCTTAGGCAGAGAAAAGAGTGAAAAGGGACATTAATTAGTGTTCGATTACTGATGGGTAAGACAAGGTGACGTGCTTGCATTATGTTGAAACTAGTTGGGTGTGTGCTTTATTATGAAAAGTTATACAGAAGGTGATACATTCCTTGCTGACTTTGACCATCATCATGTTAATGTGTTAAGTAAACTACTTATCAACATTTTTCCATTCAAGTTAGTAAAAATGGTTACCAGTTTTAGAAACCAAACTGAAAAAAAATGATATATGAGCTTAATTACATTTGTATATACAATATCTCACAAAAGTGAGTACACCCCTCACATTTTTGTAAATATTTTATTATATTATATCAGTGACAACACTGAAGAAATGACACTCTGCTACAATGTAAAGTAGTGAGTGTACAGCCTGTATAACAGTGTAAATTTGCTGTCCCCTCACAATAACTCAACACACAGCCATTAATATCCAAACCGTTGGCAACTATTAGCCATTTTCCCTCCCTGGTGTCATGTGACTCGTTAGTGCTACAAGGTCTCAGGTGTAAACGGGGAGCAGTGTGTTAAATGTGGTTTTATCGCTCTCACAGTCTGTCATACTGGTCACTGGAAGTTCAACATGGCACCTCACCTCTGAGGATCTGAAAGCATGAATTGTTGCTCTACATAAAGATGGCCTATGCTATAAGAAGATTGCCAAGACCCTGGAACTGAGCTGCAGCACGGTGGGCAAGACCATACAGCGGTTTCAAAGGACAGATTCCCCTCAGAACAGGCCTCTCCATGGTCGACCAAAGAAGTTGAGTGCACATGCTCAACATCATTTCCAGAGGGGTGGTGGGTCAGCCTATTTGTGGTCAGACCAAACGCCGCACACTGCATTAAATTGGTCTGCATGGCCATCCCAGAAGGAAGCCTCTTCTAAAGATGATGCACAAGAAAGCCTGCAAACAGTTTGCTGAAGACAAGCAGACTACGGCATGAATTATTGGATTCATGTCCTGTGGTCCGATGAGACCAAGATAAACTTATTTGGTTCAGATGGTGTCAAGCGTATGGCACGGCAACCAGGTGAGGAGTACAAAGACAAGTGTGTCTTGCCTACAGTAAAGCATGGTGGTGGGAGTGTCATGGTCTGGGCCTGCATGAGTGCTGTAGGCACTGGGGAGCTTCACTTCATTGAGGGAACTATGACTGCCAACATGTACTGTAACCTACTGAAGCAAAGCAAGATCCCCTCCCTTCAGAGACTGGGCCACAGGGCCGTATTCCAACACGATAGCGACCCCAAATACAACACCAAGATGACCACTGCCTTGCTTAAGAAGATGAAGGTAAAGGTAATGGACTGGCCAAGTATGTCTCCAGACCTAAACCCTATTGAGCATCTGTGGGACATCCTCAAATGGAAAGTGGGAGAGTGCAAGGTCTCTAACATCCACCAGCTCCGTGATGTCATTATGGAGGAGTGGAAGAGGACTCCAGTGGTAACCTGTGAAGCTCTTGTGAGCTTCATTAACATGAGGGTTAAGGCAGTGCTGGAAAACAATGGTGACCACTCAAAATATTGACACTTTGGGCCCAATTTTGACATTTACACTTAGGGGTGTACACACTTTTGTTGCCAATAGTTTAGACATTAATGGCTGTGTGTTCAGTTATTATTAGGGGACAGCAAATTTACACTGTTATACAGGCTGTACACTTACTACTTTACATTGTAGCAGAGTGTCATTTCTTCAGTGTTCTCTCTTTTACATTCTTGACTTGATAATGTACGAACAATGTTATACAGTTTAAAATAAATAACTACAATCATTGTTTTTAACTGGCACCCCGACTATAGTGCGTTGGGGCAAAACGCGCTGACGTAAGCGCGCCGACTTAAGCAACGATGACAGTGTTTTGATAGCGTGCCGACCAAAAGAGCTCAATGCAGTGCAGTGCAGAAATAAGATTTAGAGAGGCACTGACCAGAGAAGTAAGCAGGATGGATGGATCCCAGTATGGATGAATGGCAGGATGAATGAATGGATGGATGGATGGATGAATGGCAGGATGGATAGATAGATGAGTGGATGGCTGGAAGGATGGATGAATGACAGGATGGATGGATGGATGAATGGCAGGATGGATGAATGATTACACTGTGTGCAATCACTGACCAAATAGTGTGAATAAAGAGGTAATTTACTGTATATACAGTATATCGTACACAGGAATTACACTGTATACGAACAATGACTGCAGAGCAAAACATCTTGAATAGAGAGAACATATAGCATATGTACTGTCCAAAGACACCACATGCTGTTTATACTATAGAAAGACACCTCATACACTATTTAATCTACAAAAAGAGGCCTTATACCAAACAAACGGTACATATGGTACAAAAGAAAAGGTTTCATACTGTAAATACTTTTTAAAGGTGCCACCACCTATATATAAGATATAACAAGAAGAGCCATCATACTTTATATATACACCTATCAAATCGGTGATAAACACCACCAAAATGTCCATATTATACAGAGACCACTTACTGTCCATACTATACATAGAGGCCATATAATCTACAAGGCTTATTTACTGTAACAAAAGGCCACGTACTGTAGAGGGCCAGGTATTGCACATACACACTAGTTGTTGAAGGCCAATAAACACAGTACCAATAGAATAAATAAACCTCCTCTCTCCTGGATTTAATCAAATGTATTGAGTTTGTTTCATAAATCCTCTGTGGTTTAGGGCTGGACTCCTCTACCTTGAATGTTGATAGTTATTCACGGGTCCAACCCAGGTGCTTGTGAGACTCCTAACCTTGAAACCCCCCCCCCAAACCATGTTAATCCCCATCAATATATTTTAGGATGAGCTGGTCAGGGTATTGTTACTGCTCTGATTGACTCCATGGAGGGTGCCAGGGCCCGACAGCACTCATCTGATTGGCTGACATCACTCTGCCTGAGCCGACTACTTGTGGTGCAGTATAAATATAAAAGAATGCATTTCCTGTGAGTGCAATGTATGTCCAATCCTTGCTACAAACGTACGATAATTGTTTCCACAGTTTCCACAACAGAAGCATGATCATTATTTTTGTAAGCAGTTTTATTTACCTATTTTAAGCGTGTATATGAACTGTATAGTTATTATATTTATAAAAAATAATACTTGTTTTACCCAAAATATCTATGTATTAGGCTGTCAGCCAGATGGGCAAGGATGGAGCTATGTAGCAGGGTAAGATCACTGTAGCACAAGTAAAATATGTCAGAGAAAGAATCATCAAGGCAGGTGTCAGACAACGGAGGTCACAGAACACACCAAGAGATGAAGATACCAAAGACCGAAGAGCCAGATTGAGAGTGAAGAGTAGTCAAACATGCCAAGGGTCAAGAGCCAGAGAAAAGGGAAGACTATATATTACAGCCAACTTTAATGAATGGCAGGATGGATGGCAGAATGGATGGATGAATGGCAGGATGGATGGATGGCAGGATGGATGGATGGCTCACCGCTCTGCAGGGAAAATGCAGCAGTAAATAGACTCATTCATCAATAGAATCTGTACACCATTGTGCTGTTGATGGGCTGCTGTCATGTGTTGTTGCTATGCCCCTTGCTGTGTCATGCTGTGATGTCCCTTCCTGTGTCATGTTATGATGCTGTTACACACACTGGCCCCTGCTCTGTGACCCCTTGCTGTGTCATGTTGTTATGCCTCCTGCACTATGACCCCTTGTTGTGTCATGTTGTTATGCCTCCTGCTCTGTGGCCCCTTGTTGTGTCATGTTGTGATGCCCCCTGCTCTGTGGCCCCTTGCTGTTCCATGTTGTGATGCTGTTACACACACTGTGTCTCCCAATTCACATTGCTCTGGTGTCACATTGTGCTGTATGACGTGCTGCTGTCCTGTAATGGTGCCCCTTGTTGTCTCATGTTGTGGTGCTCCCTGCTCTGTGGCCCCTCACTGTATCTTGTTTTGATGCTGTTACACCTTCTGTCTCTCCTATATAATGTTTGCATTTGACGATCGTGCTTTTGTCAGGCGCGAATGCATTTGTAGGGCGCACTTGCACTTTAGTCCTGCACACTTTATTCAGGCTGGTGTTCTGTCTGCGCAGTTTTGACGGTGCGCTTTGGCCGTGCACCCTAATTTCGGGACACCATTTTAACTAATACACTAAATATTGGTTCATTGATTACAAACATTATGTCATATTTTCTAGTAGAAACAGAAATGTTAGAGGAGTGAGAGGAACAGTGGATATAGAGGAAAGACAAAGATCTTTATTCATCTTTGTTGAGAGACTACCACTTCAAAAATATTTACTTTGGGTCAATACCACTTAAAAAGAATGAACAACACCAATATTTAAATATCTAATTAATAGGTATAACAGCTCCAAAGTACAGTGGTCCAAAAGGGTCCCCCCTTGACCCCAAGAGTTAGGTTGTTACATACCCCGTGCCCCACATGGCCCATAATAGTCCTTAGTCCACAAACGTCCAGTGCATCCCCCATGGCATCAAAAGAGATTGTCAGCATTACATCACTGACAAAGTGGAGGTTATTTTTCTCCTACAGGCTAAAATTACAGTTTGAGATCGGACCCACATTCAAGATGTATTGCAATATTGATAAAGCCGTAAATATGATATTCTATTACATGCACGTTACAGTATACAGTGGGGAGAACGTTTGTCCACTGACAAAGAAATTATCAGTCTATCATTTTAATGGTAGGTGTATTTTACTATCGAGAGACAGAATAAAAAAAACACGAAACAAGAAAAATGCATGTCAAAAAAGTTATAAATTGATTTGCAAGTCAATGAGGGAAATAAGTATTTGACCCTTTCGACTTGGTGGCAAAACCCTTGTTGGCAATCACAGAGGTCAGACGTTTCTTGTAGTTGGCCACCAGGTTTGCACACATCTCGGGAGGGATTTTGTCCCACTCCAAGTCATTAAGGTTTTGAGGCTGATGTTTGGCAACTTGAACCTTCAGCTCCTCCACAGATTTTCTATAGGATTAAGGTCTGGAGACTGGCTAGGCCACGTCAGGACCTTAATGTGCTTCTTCTTGAGCCACTCCTTTGTTGCTTTGGCTGTGTGTTTTGGGTCATTGTCATGCTGGAATACCCATCCACGACCCATTTTCAATGCCCTGGCTGAGGGAAGGAGATTCTCACTCAATATTTGACGGTACATGGCCCTGTCCCTTTGATGCAGTGCAGTTGAAAAACACCCCCAAAACGTAATGTTTCTGCCTCCATGTTTGACGGTGGGGATGATGTTCTTGGGGTTATAGGCAGCATTCTTCCTCCTCCTAACACGGCGAGTTGAGTTGTTGCCAAAGAGCTCGATTTTGGTCTCATCAGACCAGAAGACTTTCACCCAGTTCTTCTCTGAACCATTCAGATGTTCATTGGCAAACATCAGACGGACCTGTACATGTGCTTTCTTGAGCAGGGGGCCTTGAGGGCGCTGTAGGATTTCAGTCCTTCACGATGTAGTGTGTTACCAATTGTTTTCTTAATGACTATGACCCAGCTGCCTTGAGATCATTAATAAGGTCCTCTTGTGTAGTTCTGGGCTGATTCCTCACTGTTCTTATGATAATTGAAACTCCACAAGGTGAGATCTTGCATGGAGCACCAGACCAAGGGAGACAGTTATTTTGTGATTCTTCCATATGCGAATATTCACACCAACTGTTGTCACCTTCTCACCAAGCTGCATGAAGATGGTCCAGTAGCCCAATACAGTCTTGTGTAGGTCTACATTGTTGTCCCTGATTTCCTTGGAAAGCTATTTGGTCTTGGCCATGGTGGAGAGTTTGGAATCTGATTGATTGATTGCTTTTGTGGACAGGTGTCTTTTATACAGGTAATAAGCTGAGATTAAGATCACTCCATTTAAGAGAGTGCTCCTAATCTCAGCCCGTTACCTGTATAAAAGACACCTGGGAGCCAGAAATCTTACGAATTGATAGGGGATCAAATACTTATTTCTCTCACTGACCTGCAAATCAATTTATAACTTTTTTGACATGCGTTTTTCTTGTTTTTTTGTTGTGATTCTATCTTTCACTGTTAAATAACACCTACCATTAAAATTATAGACTGATCATTTCTTTGTCAGTGGACAAACGTTCAAAATCAAATACTTTTTCCCCCCACTGTATGTATTAACACATTGATTGCAGGGATCGACATAACACGTAATATAAACATGAAATAAAGTCATTTTTTGGGCCAATTTGCGGGCTTGAAAATGTTGTGCTATTAATTCTAAACCGAACATCCCTTTCCCTTTTAATAAATGTACAGTAGTGTGTTTTTATTTGCATTACAAGTGTTACTTATTGGACTTTACCCTCCTTGCGGGTCCTCTAGAGCACACGTTGGGCTTTGGGCTCCATTTGCGTGACTTTGTTGCAATTTAATAGCTACCAGCGGTTACGGTTGACAGATCAAAGGATTTGCGGGCTGTGCAGTTCCACGTTCATGTCCCGTAGCATTTTTTGGCTGTCCTGCGGCTTACTCACAAGTCGTCTGCGGGGAGGTTTAAGAGGCCAATTTATTAGCCCAAAGTCATGCGAGCTACGATTTTCAAAAATGTAGCAATTCAATGAGGCTATTAGTCCCACTATGTCCATATGTATTCTCTAAGATCTGCAAGTGCTCACTGTGACCCAGAATATAATGTGCATTAAGAAACACATATAAAAGAGCAGCTGAGTACAAATTTAAATTTTAGTATCTTCTAGTATTTGAGTCCAGGTGCATGGCTGTTATTGAGGGATTTATCTGAGGCTCAGAAACCTACATAAGCAGATAGATACTAGAATCCCGGATAGTTGGCGGCACTCATAAGTCCAACATCACCACCACTGGTCTAGTGTATGTGCACATAACATAAATCCATTTTAAACAAATATGCAGCACAGTTTCAAAGCTTTATTGAAAATGTTGCAAGTATCTGTCAGCAGTAACCAAGCATTAATATTTTCAGTGTGGTGCAGAATGGTCTCAAGGGTGAAAAGACTAGAAAAATGAAGTAAAAAAAGCAAACTAATCCATAACAATGTTCAAAAAAGCACTTACATTTGTTTCTTGTCTGGTCAGTACATCAGAATAAATGTCACATAAGAGAAGAGATTCTCACACCATTAAAATCCCAAAATAGAAATAATAGAAAAAGTGCATAGCACCTAAATATATATTTTTTTATTTTGTTAAAGGACCACTTAATTGAGCATAGTTTGGACCACATCACATGAAAGATCTCATATAAACATGGTGAAAAGCTTTATGAATTTTTTTAATCCGTGCTTTTTTCACTTAGCTATGAAATAAAGAACATTTGTGCTTATTTGCATGATTGCCCACACTTGGACTCTTACATTTAAAAGCCAGGGGGGGCGCTGTTTCCTCTCTGTTACTTGAACCAATGAGGATGCAAGGGTGTGTCCCCCATCCAGTACCAATTAGTAGCATGCAATTGTAGCAAGTTCACTCCCCCTTTCCTCTACACAAAGAGCTTGTATGTGACAGGAGCAGCAGAGAGAGAGTTAGGGTGCACTAACTAAAATCTTTGTCCAATAAAGCAGGTATCACAATATACTGCATTAGTATGATTACTTATATATAGTGATGTCGCGAACATAACATTTTCGGTTTGCGAACCGCCGCAATTGTTCGCGAACCGGCGAACATCGGCGAACCGCCATAGACTTCAATGGGCAGGCGGATTTTAAAACCCACAGGGACTCTTCTGGCCACAATAGTGATGGGAAAGTTGTTTCAACGGGACTAACACCTGCACTGTGGCATGCCAGAGGGGGATCCATGGCAAAACTCCCATGGAAAATTACATAGTTGATGCAAAGTCTGGTTTTAAGCCATAAAGGGCATAAATTACCTAACATTCCTAAATTGTTTGGAATAACGTGCTTTAAAACATCAGGTATGATGTTGTATCGATCAGGTAGTGTAAGGGTTAGGCCCACTTCACAGTGACAGACCAAACTCCACGTTTAATGCACGGCAAACAACCGCAAACAGTCCCTTTGCACAACCGCAAACTCCCCATTTGCACAAGGTTGGATACCAAGCTAGCCATGTCCCGTTCCTTGTCCTCACTGATGTCATTGAAGGTCTCTTCCTCCACCCAGCCACCAAGGGTCCCCGAAAGGTGACAACAAGCCCCCTGGGACGCCTGCTGTGTTTGGTCTTCCACCTCCTCAAAGCCACCTTCCTCCTCTGACTCCTCTTCTTCAGACTCCTCTCACTGCGTTGCCTCTCTCTGCATTATTATAAGGTGTGTTAAGTAGTACTACTCTTATTAGTTTAATACCTGTTACAGCACATATAAGGGGGCGTGTATAAGGCCTGGATTTTTAGAACCAGGAGATGGAAAAAGATGCTTTGTTGGTCGTATCACTTCAATTTTGGGGCACGGCACGTGCAATCAAAGGTGCCACCAGATAGGAGTGACGTGTTTGTAAGTACTACTCTTATCAGTTTAATACTTGTTACGTCACCTATCAGGGGGCGTGTATAAGGCCTGGATTTTTAGAACTGGGAGATGGAAAAAGATGCTTTGTTGGTCGTATCACTTCAATTTTGGGGCACGGCACGTGCAATCAAAGGTGCCACCAGATAGGAGTGGCGTGTTTGTAAGTACTAATCTTATCAGTTTAATACTTGTTACGTCACCTATCAGGGGGCGTGTGTCATGAATCAGCCAGTGGCCATATTGGATTTGGTGTGAACTATGCTGGGGCCATTTTGTGACTGGCAGCAGTGGCCATTTTGGGCTGGGTTATCTTCCACATGCTGTTGCCATGTGGAAGAACAAAAGGTTTGGGCCCCACTTGTTATGGATATATTGTTGTGTTGTGGTCGGGGGGATAAAGTATTATAAGTTTACCCCATAGCATATCCCCATCCCTTCCATGTTTAGGCTCATTGTAATGGTTGTCATGTGAGGGAGCTGGTGGGATGTGTTGGTTCTATGTGTGTGAAACATTGTGTGTTGTATTTGTAAATATGAATGTATGGTATTATATTAGTATGTCATTATATTGTAGAGGGGAAGCCGTTGAATACAGCCACGCCTCCTTTGTTTCCAAAGGCCTGTTAATCCCATTAGCTAAGTATCCAGCATAGAACTAACAATGGGAAGCTCACAGCTGGAGAGCAGACAGGCAGGCACCCAGAAACAATGGGATGCCCTGAGGCTTCTCAGCCTTCATAGCATCGGCACAGGAGAGTAAAAGACATGCTTTCCCCTGGACATTCAAAGCCCAAATTAATTAGTTGGCCTCGCCTAGTGGGCGGACCTGGGAGGGGACTATTGGTTCACGCACAGTTCCCCTTCATGATTGGCCAGACGTCATTTGGGGCTGGATAACGGTAGCCACTTCCCCCATTCTTGTGTGATGTGGTTAAATATGCTGTTCTAAAATAAAACATGGTTCATAATTTTCATCAAGACTTTGTGTGCAGGTGTATTATTGACCCAAGGGCATATGCTGGCAGAGGAGATCGTTTCTGACTCCCTTCCAGGTTTTCCCAGGCACACTACCAAAAGCTGGGACTTATGCTCTTGCATCCGCAAAGAAGGTCCATTGGTCTGAGTCACCCAAATCTTAGGTCTAAAACCTACAGGGGATAAGAGGACTAGGATTCTCTATACTCCATCATCATTGTAGGTTGTGACAATTGGTGGCATTGGTGAGAGACTCCACAGAAAGACCAGCAATGGAACAGACAGATATCACCAAAGAAGCAACAAGACGGTTTAAAGCAGCCAGGCACTTATACCCCAGTAAGATGACCGCACAAGAGGTGTCCAACTCACTAGACCAGCATTGCCAGAGGATCTGGCAGGAGCGCAATGGAGCGAGAACTCCAGCTCAGCAAAGACTTGGCTACAGAGAGACATTGCGTCTAGAGAAATGGATGGCGATTCTGAATCTGTGGCAGGACGATGAGCTAATGGGCTGGCTGGAAGTACTAGTAAGAAAAGAGGTTGCCTTGGAGAACCAATATCACGTTTTTCACGCCAGAATAGTTGGTGGCCTTGGAGAGGAGTTTGATTTCCGCTTGGAGATAGATTCTGGCCTCCAAGACATTGTGTATGGTGATCCTGAAGGGGGCATAGGAACCTTTAAAAGGCACAACAACTTGTTTGTGGAACGCTGTCGTGGTCTGGGACTGGAACCGTGGTCCATGGAGGCTAATTTAATGGTACACCTGATTGAGCAGGAACTGCAGCTGGAGGAGGAGTATTTTGAGTTGTGGGACGAGATCTATGGGGAGACATTTTGCCCATCAAGAGGGGAACAACCCAGTCAAGAGGACTGGTCGCCAGATCGTTACAACACAGATGGTATGTACCGAAGTGATTGTGTGCAAGGGGTCTGGGGAGAACATAGTGATGGAGAATGCGTTCCTTTAAAAAATATAGAGACTGTGTCAGAGCCTAGAAGGGATGGTAAAGTCAGCTTGGGACCAAATCACCAGCTCCAAGAGCCAGAGACCCAGGGGAATGTTCCCTGGGTGGGGTCAGATAACCCATGTTTGTCCCCTGATACCCCAAGGGACTTAATCCCAGAGGAAATGCTAGCAGAGCACAGTTTCTCCAAACAGGTCTCACCTGAGGACTACCTTCCAGCACAAATCCTGGCAGAAACCCCAGTAACTGCTCAACAGGTAGGGCCAGATGAACTAAGTCTGCCCTCAGAAGTTCTAGGCAATGTGTATGGGCCAGAACTGCTAATGGAGCCAGGGGCTCAGGATAGCCACCCAAGAGACTGTGGGGAGGGCTATGTAATGCACTCTGGGGAGAAGGCCGTAGAGGTCAGGTTGGGTGGGAAGGATAAGATTCCCCAGCCTACAACAGATAACCAAAATCTGTACTCTGACACCCCAGGAGAGTTGCTACAAAAGGTGCTAGGGAAGCACAGAGCCCAGGTGGGCTATGTAATGGACTGTGGGGAGGGAAAGGAACTGGTTCTTAGCTATAGGGAACCAGGCCTCACACAGCAAGAGTGCCAGGGGCACCAAGAGAGTTCCAGGGGCACCAAGAGCCCGACAGGGGCAGCAAGCTTGCCAGCCTTGGCAAAGGAGCCGTGGGTGCAGTGTGGCACCATAGTAGAGGGTGAACCAAGTGGGGAGATACCCTGGATAACCAATGTCCAGAGGCCCACTGGAACAGACACCGCTCCAAAGGCCCAGTTAAACCTGGAGGACTGGGATAAGGGTACCAAGCAAAAGGCCATAGAAGAAGAGGGTCAGCTGAGGGCCCCAAAGCACAGCCTGGGTGGGAATTGCGAGACTCCCCAGCCCACATCAGAGAGCCAAAGCACAGTCATTCAACCAAAGGCAATAGAGGAGGTAAAGGATGAGTGTAAGCACAGCCTGGGTGGGAACAGCGTAGTTCTCCAGGCTGCAACACAGACAGACCCAGGGGAAGAAAACCAGGAGGGCCTGTCCAAAGATACAGATCTCCAGGAGCCAGAGCAAACAGAGCATCCAAGTTCGGACTCCATCAGGGACGCTGGAGTCAAGCGCAGACCGGTATGTACTTTACTGCAGTTATTGTGTTATTGGGCTACCAACAATAATGATTTTGCTGAGGGAAGTACTGGACTGCCCCCTTGCAATCCCATAGGCCCAGAGACTGTTTTAGAGACCCCAGCCCAGCTGTGGGGACTGGCTGGAGGGAAAGGGGTTGCTATGGGACAGGGGTTGTTTTATGGGGCTCCCAAAAATACGGTTTTGCCTCAGAAGAATGTATGGGTGCAACCCCAGAGACTTCCATGCTGCTGCCAAAAACAGAGAGATGGGATCCTGGACTGTTTTGGGTGGGGGTTGCATGGAAAGAGCAATTTGCTCTATACAGTGGGAGCAAGGCCAAGGGCTGGGGGAGGTCTTTACTCTGCACCTTGGGACTGTGTGCGCACCGACATGAACTTGCCTAGCATGCAGCGGGCCGGGCCAAACCAGCAGATTCATGACTATCAGCGTAGCGGGGAAAATCTTGGATGTTCTCCGCCCGCTTGGGGAAGGATTGTCATGAATCAGCCAGTGGCCATATTGGATTTGGTGTGAACTATGCTGGGGCCATTTTGTGACTGGCAGCAGTGGCCATTTTGGGCTGGGTTATCTTCCACATGCTGTTGCCATGTGGAAGAACAAAAGGTTTGGGGCCCACTTGTTATGGATATATTGTTGTGTTGTGGTCTAGGGGATAAAGTATTATAAGTTTACCCCTTAGCATATCCCCATCCCTTCCATGTTTAGGCTCATTGTAATGGGTGTCATGTGAGGGAGCTGGTGGGATGTGTTGGTTCTATGTGTGTGAAACATTGTGTGTTGTATCTTTAAATATTAATGTATGGTATTATATTAGTATGTCATTATATTGTAGAGGGGAAGCCGTTGAATACAGCCACGCCTCCTTTGTTCCCAAAGGCCTGTTAATCCCATTAGCTAAGTATCCAGCATAGAACTAACAATGGGAAGCTCACAGCTGGAGAGCAGACAGGCAGGCACCCAGAAACAATGGGATGCCCTGAGGCTTCTCAGCCTTCATAGCATGGGCACAGGAGAGTAAAAGACATGCTTTCCCCTGGACATTCAAAGCCCAAATTAATTAGTTGGCCTCGCCTAGTGGGCGGACCTAGGAGGGGACTATTGGTTCACGCACAGTTCCCCTTCATGATTTGCCAGACGTAATTTGGGGCTGGATAACGGTAGCCACTTCCCCCATTCTTGTGTGATGTGGTTAAATATGCTGTTCTAAAATAAAACATGGTTCATAATTTTCATCAAGACTTTGTGTGCAGGTGTATTATTGACCCAAGGGCATATGCTGGCAGAGGAGATCGTTTCTGACTCCCTTCCAGGTTTTCCCAGGCACACTACCAAAAGCTGGGACTTATGCTCTTGCATCCGCAAAGAAGGTCCATTGGTCTGAGTCACCCAAATCTTAGGTCTAAAACCTACAGGAGATAAGAGGACTAGGATTCTCTATACTCCATCATCATTGTAGGTTGTGACAGCGTGTATAAGGCCTGGATTTTTAGAACCAGGAGATGGAAAAAGATGCTTTGTTGGTCGTATCACTTAAATGTTGGGGCACGGCACGTGCAATCAAAGGTGCCACCAGATAGGAGTGGCGTGTTTGTAAGTACTACTCTTATCAGTTTAATACTTGTTACGTCACCTATCAGGGGGCGTGTATAAGGCCTGGATTTTTAGAACCAGGAGATGGAAAAAGATGCTTTGTTGGTCGTATCACTTAAATGTTGGGGCACGGCACGTGCAATCAAAGGTGCCACCAGATAGGAGTGGCGTGTTTGTAAGTACTACTCTTATCAGTTTAATACTTGTTACGTCACCTATCAGGGGGCGTGTATAAGGCCTGGATTTTTAGAACCAGGAGATGGAAAAAGATGCTTTGTTGGTCGTATCACTTCAATTTTGGGGCACGGCGCGTGCAATCAAAGGTGCCACCAGATAGGAGTGGCGTGTTTGTAAGTACTAATCTTATCAGTTTAATACTTGTTACGTCACCTATCAGGGGGCGTGTATAAGGCCTGGATTTTTAGAACCAGGAGATGGAAAAAGATGCTTTGTTGGTCGTATCACTTCAATTTTGGGGCACGGCACGTGCAATCAAAGGTGCCACCAGATAGGAGTGGCGTGTTTGTAAGTACTACTCTTATCAGTTTAATAATTGTTACCTCACCTATCAGGGGGCGTGTATAAGGCCTGGATTTTTAGAACCAGGAGATGGAAAAAGATGCTTTGTTGGTCGTATCACTTCAATTTTGGGGCACGGCACGTGCAATCAAAGGTGCCACCAGATAGGAGTGGCGTGTTTGTAAGTACTACTCTTATCAGTTTAATACTTGTTACGTCACCTATCAGGGCACGTGTATAAGGCCTGGATTTTTGGGACCGGGAGATGGAAAAAGATGCTTGGTTGGTCGTATCACTTCAAATTTGGGGCACTTTGTGACATTAGCTTCTTACGCTCAAACATGTCCTTTACAGGCACCTGACTATGGGCAGATGAGCAGGAACTGCTCAAGGCGAGAGACGGAGTGGCGGATGGTTGAGAGGGGGCAAGGAGGACAGCAGTGGTTGATGTGGCTGATGATGCTGGTCCAGGAGGAGGATGGCGGCTTTGACTTTGTGTGCTGCTTGTACTCATGTGTTGGTCTGGAGTCACCCAAACATTATGTCTCAACCTGTAGAGGATTAGGGAACCAGGCTACTCTAGACCTCATTCATCATTACAGGTTTTGACAGATTGGTACTATGCGTGCAAGCTACTGTGACAAAAGATATGAGTGACACTGTGCACTTGCAGAAGTTATATCATCCTCATCATCTTCCCCTGTATCTCTTTACCCCCTCCCTCATCATCCTCCCCTGTGTCTCTTCCCCCCCTCCCTCATCATCCTCCCCTGTGTCTCTTCCCCCCCTCCCTCATCATCCTCCCCTGTATCTCTTTACCCCCTCCCTCATCATCCTCCCCTGTGTCTCTTCCCCCCTCCCTCATCATCGTACCCTGTGTCTCTTTCCCCCCTTCCTCATCACCCTCCCCTGTGTCTCATCCCCCCTCACTCATCATCCTCCCACCTCCCTCATCATCCTCCCCTGTATCTCTTTACCCCCACCCTCATCATCCTCCCCTGTGTCTGTTTCCCCCCTCCCTCATCATCCTCCCCTGTGTCTCTTTTCCCCCTCCCTCATCATCTTCCCCTTTGTCTCTTCCCCCCCTCCCTCATCATCCTCCCCTGTGTCTCTTTGCCCCCTTCCTCATCACCCTCCCCTGTGTCTCATCCCTCCTCCCTCATCATCCTCCCACCTCCCTCATCATCCTCCCCTGTATCTCTTTACCCCCTGCCTCATCATCCTCCCCTGTATCTCTTTACCCCCTCCCTCATCATCCTCCCCTGTGTCTGTTTCCCCCCTCCCTCATCATCCTCCCCTGTGTCTCTCCCCCCCTCCCTCATCATCCTCCCACCTCCCTTGGTAATAAGGGGGGGAAGAGACAAAGGGATAAGTGTGAGGGGTGTTAGGGTGAGGGGTGTTAGGGATAAGTGTAAGGGGTGTTAGGGTGAGGCATGTTAGGAATAAGTGTGAGGGGTGTTAGGGTTAGGGTGAGGGGTGTTAGGGATAGGTGTTAGTGTAAGGGGTGTTAGGGATAAGTGTGAGGGGTGTTAGGGTTAGGTGTTAGGGATAAGTGTGAGGGGTGTTAGGGTTAGGGTGAGGGGTGTTAGGGTTAGGTGTTAGGGTGAGGGGTGTTAGGGATAAGTGTGAGGGGTGTTAGGGTTAGGGTGAGGGGTGTTAGGGATAAGTTTGAGGGGTGTTAGGGTTAGGGTGAGGGGTGTTAGGGTTAGGGTGAGGGGTGTTAGGGATAAGTGTGAGGGGTGTTAGGCTTAGGTGTTAGGGATAAGTGTGAGGGGTGTTAGGGTTAGGGTGAGGGGTGTTAGGGTTAGGTGTTAGGGTGAGGGGTGTTAGGGATAAGTGTGAGGGGTGTTAGGGTTAGGTGTTAGGGTTAGGTGTTAGGGATAAGTGTGAGGGGTGTTAGGGTTAGGGTGAGGGGTGTTAGGGTTAGGTGTTAGGGATAAGTGTGAGGGGTGTTAGGGTTAGGGTGAGGGGTGTTAGGGATAAGTGTGAGTGGTGTTAGGGTTAGGGTGAGGGGTGTTAGGGTTAGGTGTTAGGGTAGGGGTGTTAGGGAGAAGTGTGAGGGGTGTTAGGGTTAGTGTGAGGGATGTTAGGGTTAGGTGTTAGGGTGAGGCGTGTTAGGGATAAGTGTGAGGGGTGTTAGGGTTAGGGTGAGGGGTGTTAGGGATAAGTTTGAGGGGTGTTAGGGTTAGGGTGAGGGGTGTTAGGGTTAGGGTGAGGGGTGTTAGGGATAAGTGTGAGGGGTGTTAAGCTTAGGTGTTAGGGATAAGTGTGAGGGGTGTTAGGGTTAGGGTGAGGGGTTTTAGGGTTAGGTGTTAGGGTTAGGTGTTAGGGATAAGTGTGAGGGGTGTTAGGGTGGGTGTTAGGGTTAGATGTTAGGGATAAGTGTGAGGGATGTTAGGGTTAGGGTGAGGGGTGTTAGGGTTAGGTGTTAGGGATAAGTGTGAGGGGTGTTAGGGTTAGGGTGAGGGGTGTTAGGGTTAGGTGTTAGGGTGAGGGGTGTTAGGGATAAGTGTGAGGGGTGTTAGGGTTAGGGTGAGGGGTGTTAGGGATAAGTTTGAGGGGTGTTAGGCTTAGGGTGAGGGGTGTTAGGGTTAGGGTGAGGGGTGTTAGGAATAAGTGTGAGGAGTGTTAGGCTTAGGTGGTGGGGATAAGTGTGAGGGGTGTTAGGGTTAGGGTGAGGGGTGTTAGGGTTAGGTGTTAGGGTGAGGGGTGTTAGGGATAAGTGTGAGGGGTGTTAGGGTTAGGTGTTAGGGTTAGGTGTTAGGGATAAGTGGAGGGGTGTTAGGGTTAGGGTGAGGGGTGTTAGGGTTAGGTGTTAGGGATAAGTGTGAGGGGTGTTAGGGTTAGGGTGAGGGGTGTTATGGATAAGTGTTTGGGGTGTTAGGGTTAGGGTGAGGGGTGTTAGGGTTAGGTGTTAGGGTAGGGGTGTTAGGGATAAGTGTGAGGGGTGTTAGGGTTAGGTGTTAGGGTTAGGTGTTAGGGATAAGTGTGAGGGGTGTTAGGGTTAGGGTGAGGGGTGTTAGGGATAAGTGTGAGGGGTGTTAGGGTAAGGGGTGTTAGGGATAAGGGTGAGGGGGTTAGGTGTTAGGGTGAGGGGTGTTAGGGATAAGTGTGAGGGGTGTTAGGGTTAGGTGTTAGGGTTAGGGATAAGTGTGAGGGGTGTTAGGGTTAGGGTAAGGGGTATTAGGGATAAGTGTGAGGGGTGTTAGGGTTAGGGTGAGGGGTGTTAGGGTTAGGTGTTAGGGTGAGGGGTGTTAGGGATAAGTGTGAGGGGTGTTAGGGTTAGGGTGAGGGGTGTTAGGGTTAGGGCGAGGGGTGTTAGGGATAGGTGTTAGGGTGAGGGGTGTTAGGGTTAGGTGTTAGGGTTAGGTGTTAGGGATAAGTGTGAGGGTTGTTAGGGTTAGGGTGAGGGGTGTTAGGGTGAGGGGTGTTAGGGATAAGTGTGAGGGGTGTTAGGGTTAGGGTGAGGGGTTTTAGGGATAAGTGTGAGGGGTGTTAGGGTTAGGGTGAGGGGTGTTAGGGATAGGTGTTAGGGTGAGGGGTGTTAGGGATAAGTGTGAGGGGTGTTAGGGTTAGGTGTTAGGGTAGGTGTTAGGGATAAGTGTGAGGGGTGTTAGGGTTAGGGTGAGGGGTGTTAGGGATAAGTGTGAGGGCTGTTAGGGTTAGGGTGAGGGGTGTTAGGGATAAGTGTGAGGGGTGTTAGGGTAAGGGGTGTTAGGGATATGCGTGAGGGGTTAAGGTGTTAGGGTGAGGGGTATTAGGGGTAAGTGTGAGGGGTGTTAGGGTTAGGGTGAGGGGTGTTAGGGATAAGTGTGAGGGGTGTTAGGGATAAGTGTGAGGGGTGTTAGGTTTAGGGGTGTTAGGGATAAGGGTGAGGGGGTTAGGTGTTAGGGTGATGGGTGTTAAGGATAAGTGTGAGGGGTGTTAGGGTTAGGGTGAGGAATGCTAGGGATAAGTGTAAGGGGTGTTAGGGTTAGGTGTTAGGTGTTAGGGATAAGTGTGAGGGGTGTTAGTTATGTTAGTTATGATTCCAAAATGGCTGCTGTCCATGAGTTAGAAGGCTCTGGAAGGGAGTGTATGCTGCTGATTGGCTGGAATGTGTCTGCTGACTGTGACATGCAGGGTCAAAGTTTGCTCAATAATAAAGTATAGGGGGCGGGTCGAATCTCGCAGATGTTCGCAGTTCGCCGCGAACGCAAACATGCTATGTTCACCGGGAACAGTTCGCAGGCGAACTATTCGGGACATCTCTACTTCCCTCCCCCATTCTCTGTGTCTTCATCCCCCTTCCCTCCCCACCGTCTCTCCCCTTCCCCTCTCCAGTGTCTCCCCTACCTCTCCCCAGTGTCTCTCCCCCTTCCTCTTCCCTGTGTCTCTCCCCCTTCCTCTGCCATCCCTAGTTTGTCTCCCCTTTCTTTCTCCCTCCCAGTGTCTTTCCCCCTTTCCTCCCCAGTGTCTCTCCCCCCTAGTGTCTCTCCCTTCCTCTAGCCTCCCTAGTGTATCTCCCCCTTCCTCTCCCCTCCCCAGTGTCTCTCCCCCTTCCTCTCCCCTCCCTAGCGTCTCGACCCCTTCCTCTCTCCTCCCTAGTGTCTTTTCCCCCTTCCTTCCTCAGTGTCTCTTCCCCTATTCCTCTCCCCTCCCCAGTGTCATTCCCCGTTTCCTCTCACCTCCCCAGTATCTCTTTCCCCCCCTTCCCTCCCCAATTTCTCTCCCCTCTTCCCCTCCCCAGTGTCTTTCCCCCTTCCTCTCCCCTCCCCAGCATCTCTTCCCTTTTCTCTCCCCAGTTTCTCTCCCCTCCCAGTGTCTCTCATCCTTCCTCTCCCCTCCCCAGTGTCTCTCCCCCCTTCATGTCCCCTCCCTACTGTTTCCCCCCCCTGACTCCTCAGTGTCTCTTTCCCCCATTCCTCTCCCCTCCCCAGTGTCTCTCCCCACTTCCTCTCCCAGTGTCTTTTCCACCCCTTTCCTCCCCAGTGTCCCCCTTCCTCTCCCCTCCACAGTGTCTCTTTCCCTTCCTCTCTCCTCCTCAGTGTATTTTCCCCCATTCCTCTCCCCTCCCCAGTGTCTCTCCCCCTTCATCTTCCCTCCAGTGTCTCTTTCCTCCCTTCGCCCAACAGTTTCTCTCCCCCATCCCCTCCCCAGTGTCTCCCCCCATCCTCTCCCCTCTTCAGTGTCTCTTTTCCCATTCCTCTCCTCTCCCCTCCCCATCCACAGTATCTCTTCCCCCATCCTCTCCCCTCCCCAGTGTCTCCCCCCTGCTCTCCCCTTCTCAGTCTCTCCCCTTCCTCTCCCCTCCCAAGTGTCTCTTTCCCCAATTCCTCACCCCTTCCTCTCCTCTCCCTAGTGTCTCTCCCCATTCATCTCCCCTCCCTAATGTCTTTTCCTCCCTTCCTTCACCAGTGTCTCTTTCCCCCATCCCTCTCCCCTCCCCAGTGTCTCCCTATTCCTCTCCCCTCCCCAGTGTCATTCCCCCTTTCCTCTCCCCTCCCCAGTATCTCTTTCCCCCTTCCCTCCCCAATGTCTCCCCCTCTTCCCCTCCCCAGTGTCTTTCCCCATTCCTCTCCACTCCCCAGTGTCTTTCCCCCATTCCTCTCCCCTTCTGAGAATCTCTTTGCTTTCCTCTCCCCAGTTCCTCTCCCCTCACCAGTGTCCCCCCTTCCTCTCCCCTCCCTAGTGTGTTTCCCCCCTTCCCACCCCAGTGTCTCTTTACCCCATTCCTCTCCCCTCCCCAGTGTCTCCCCATTCCTCTCCCCAGTGTCTTTTCCACCCATTTCCTACCCAGGGTGCCCCTTCCTCTCCCCTCCCCAGTGTCTCTCCCCCTTCCTCTCTCCTCCTCAGTGTCTTTCCCCCACTTCACTCCCCGGTTTCACTTTCCCCCCTTCCTCTCCCCTCCCCAGTGTCTCTCCCCCTTCCTCTCGCCACCCTAGTGTCTCTCCCCTTTCCTCTCCCCTCCCTAGTGTCTCTCCCCTTCCTCTCCCCTCTCTAGTGTCTCTCCCCTTCCTCTCCCCTCCCCAGTGTCTCTCCCCCTTCCTCTCACCTCCCTAGCGTCTCGACCCCTTCCTCTCTCCTCCCTAGTGTTTTTTCCCCCTTCCTTCCCCAGTGTCTCTTCCCCTATTCCTCTCCCCTCCCCAGTGTCATTCCCCCTTTCCTCTCACCTCCCTAGTATCTCTTTCCCCCCTTCCCTCCCCAATGTCTCTCCCCTCTTCCCCTCCCCAGTATCTTTCCCCCTTCCTCTCCCCTCCCCAGCATCTCTTCCCTTTTCTCTCCCCAGTTTCTCTCCCCTCCCAGTGTCTCTCATCCTTCCTCTCCCCTCCCCAGTGTCTCTCCCCCCTTCATGTCCCCTCCCTACTGTTTCCCCCCCTTGCCTCCTCAGTGTCTCTTTCCCCCATTCCTCTCCCCTCCCCAGTGTCTCCCCATTCCTCTCCCCTCCCCAGTGTCTCTCCCCACTTCCTCTCCCAGTGTCTTTTCCACCCCTTTCCTCCCCAGTGTCCCCATTCCTCTCCCCTCCCCAGTGTCTCTCCCCACTTCCTCTCCCAGTGTCTTTTCCACCCCTTTCCTCCCCAGTGTCCCCCTTCCTCTCCCCTCCACAGTGTCTCTTCCCCTTCCTCTCTCCTCCTCAGTGTATTTCCCCCCATTTCTCTCCCCTCCCCAGTGTCTCTCCACCTTCATCTTCCCTCCAGTGTCTCTTTCCTCCCTTCGCCCAACAGTTTCTCTCCCCCATCCCCTCCCCAGTGTCTCCCCCCATCCTCTCCCCTCTTCAGTGTCTCTTTTCCCATTCCTCTCCTCTCCCCTCCCCATCCACAGTATCTCTTCCCCCTTCCTCTCCCCTCCCCAGTGTCTCCCCCCTGCTCTCCCCTTCTCAGTCTCTCCCCTTCCTCTCCCCTCCCAAGTGTCTCTTTCCCCAATTCCTCACCCCTTCATCTCCTCTCCCTAGTGTCTCTCCCCGTTCATCTCCCCTCCCTAGTGTCTTTTCCTCCCTTCCTTCACCAGTGTCTCTTTCCCCCATCCCTCTCCCCTCCCCAGTGTCTCCCTATTCCTCTCCCCTCCCCAGTGTCATTCCCCCTTTCCTCTCTCCTCCCCAGTATCTCTTTCCCCCTTCCCTCCCCAATGTCTCCCCCTCTTCCCCTCTCCAGTGTCTTTCACCATTCCTCTCCACTCCCCAGTGTCTTTCCCCCATTCCTCTCCCCTTCCGAGAATCTCTTTGCTTTCCTCTCCCCAGTGTCTCTCCCCTTCCTCTCCCCTCCCTAGTGTCTCTCCCCGTTCATCTCCCCTCCCTAGTGTCTTTTCCTCCCTTCCTTTACCAGTGTCTCTTTCCCCCATCCCTCTCCCCTCCCCAGTGTCTCCCTATTCCTCTCCCCTCCCCAGTGTCATTCCCCCTTTCGTCTCCCCTCCCCAGTATCTCTTTCCCCCTTCCCTCCCCAATGTCTCCCCCTCTTCCCCTCCCCAGTGTCTTTCCCCATTCCTCTCCACTCCCCAGTGTCTTTCCCCCATTCCTCTCCCCTTCCGAGAATCTCTTTGCTTTCCTCTCCCCAGTTCCTCTCCCCTCACCAGTTTCCCCCCTTCCTCTCCCCTCCCTAGTGTATTTCCCCCCTTCCCACCCCAGTGTCTCTTTCCCCCATTCCTCTCCCCTCCCCAGTGTCTCCCCATTCCTCTCCCCAGTGTCTTTTCCACCCATTTCCTACCCAGGGTGCCCCTTCCTCTCCCCTCCCCAGTGTCTCTCCCCCTTCCTCTCTCCTCCTCAGTGTCTTTCCCCAACTTCACTCCCCAGTTTCACTTTCCCCCATTCCTCTCCCCTCCCCAGTGTCTCTCCCCCTTCATCTCCCCTCCAGTGTCTCTTTCCTCCCATCCCTCCACAGTGTCTCTCCCACATCCCCTCCCCAGTGTCTCCCCCATCCTCTCCCCTCTTCAGTGTCTCTTTCCCCATTCCTCTCCCCTTCCCCATCCTCAGTGTCTCTTCCCCCTTCCTCTCCCCTCCCTAGTGTCTCCCCCTGCTCTCCCCTCCAGTCTCTCCCCCCTTCCTCTCTACTCCCCAGTGTTTCTCCCTACCTCACTGTCTCTTTCCCCCATTCCTCCCCCTCCCCAGTGTCTCCCTCATCCTCAGTGTCTCATCCCCCCTTCATCTGCAATCCCCAGTGTCTTCCACCCCCTCTTCCCTCCTCAGTGTCTCTCCCCCCTTCTTCTCCCCTCCCCAGTGTCTCCGTCCTCTTCTCCCTTCCTCAGTGTCTCTTTCCCCCATTCCTAGCCTCTCCCCAGTGTCTCCCCCCTTCCTCTCCCCCATTAGATGGCCATTTAGATGCAGAGGATGTAGATTGGCACTGGGAGGCACAGACAGGCTGCACTTGGGCTCTTACAGACACAGCATGTTTCTGCCTGTAACAACCCAAGTGCAGCCTGTCTGTGCCTATGAAGGACTCACCAGGACTCACCAGCTGCATAAAGGGGATCATGTGTGTCGTCTTAGGGGCCGGGCTATCACAGCTATTTGGGGAAGAGCTGTCGTTCAACCAGCTCTTCCCATACCAGTGCATATTCCAAGCGGGACTGATATGCTGTACCGACCCCCCCCCCCCCCTAATTTAGCTATGCAGCAGAGGAGAGGAGGAGGAAGAGGAGCCTGAAGAAGACACTGGCATGGTAAATATGTTTTATTTTGTTACATTACATGTATTATTGTTAATCTTCTTTTTCAGGTGGCATAACGGAGTCTAGGGGACAAAAGTGGTCCTTTATGTACAACAGAATGATTTGACCCCAGCAGGATCCATTCTGTGCATTCATACAATAATTGACACTGAAACCAATATGGGGTATCCAACAGTACACATCCAATTTATTATTTACAAACATATATACCAACATGTCGCTGCACCCGCCCAAGAAGTAGGGGCAAGCCCCTTTTAATTATATCCCTTGCTTGGGCAACTCCCCAACTCGCCACTGTGGCCAATAAGTTTAACATACAAACACCAACAAACCCTTTATCAAATTTATTTTTTTATTTTTTTAATAAACATATTACCAACAAACATAATAATATAACCACTAACCTAACTATTCCCTGAACTGTTTCAGTAACTAGATCTGGTACCAGAGGCTCCCTCCAACCTCCACTGTGAGACTGGTGCTGATGGATCACCCACACATCCTTAATTTTTTCACATTATCATAGAGAGAGAGAGAAGAGTTTACATTTTATTCAAATAATGAAATTTGTTTATTAACGTTCGTTTATACTTGCTATTTAAGTACAGTACATTGGTGCAGTCGTAAGTGTGCATGACATTTTTAATTGGTTCCAATCCAATGCCTTTCCCATTTTTTCATTCTCTTTATTGAAATATATACACACATATATACACACACAGGATGTCCAACCTCACTCAGTGTACATCCTGTCATATGTATGCACGATTGGAACAGATGATCCAGAGTCCATACCTCTGTGAGAGGTGTGAGCATGTTGCCTCTGTAAGCTCAATTTTGGAGGACTGGAGCGGAGAATTGCAGCAGTTACTGATATTCTAATGGAAGGGAGTTGGTGCTCACTGAGCACAGTTAAGTCAGGTCTAGCATGGAGGGTGGAGATGGGGCTAGTGAGAATGTGCAGGGAGATAGCTGGGTTACAGTTAGAATGAGAAGCAGGGGGATCAGAAGCAGGAGGCAGGCCAGTTCTGAGTTGGCAAACACCAACAGATTTGCCAGTGAAACTGTTGGGGATGTCCATTCAGGAATGGCAATGCCAGATAGAGCTGTTCCCTCTAACAGTCAGGAGAACAGTTCTACTGGAGGAGTGGAGGTCAGCATAGGCAGAGCAACAGACAGGTTTTGGTGGTAGGGGACTCTATTATTAGGAAGGTAGATAGGGTGATTTCTTACCCAGATCCCGGCAATCGAACAGTTTGCTGTCTCCCGGGAGCTCAGGTTCAGCATGTTGTGGATCGGGTAGATAAATTATTGGGATGGGCTGTAAATGAGCCAGTGGTCTTGGTAAATATTGGTACCAATGACAAAGTTAGTGGAAGATGGAGTGTCCTAAAGAATGATTTTAGTGTACTGCCACAAGCCTGCCAGGAAAAATGAGAGCGTTAGAATTATTGGCAATTAATGAAAACTTTGATTTAATAGGCATTACCGAAACATGGTGGGATGAATCTTATGACTGGACTGTTAATCTGGATGGTTAGGAAAGATAGGGGCAATGGTAAGAGGAGGAGGAATTTGTCTGTATGCTAAGCCGGGATTTAAGAGAAGATATTTATGATGGAACTAGCGGTAATAATAAATGTCTGTGGGTAGAGTTAAATCGAGGAGCAGCAAATTCCAAAAGAATATTAGTTGGAGTATGCTATAAACCCCCAAATATAACGGAAAGCGAGGAAACAATTATCGTTACAGATTGGAAATGCAGCTAAGCATGGGCAAGTTCTAATAATGAGAGACTTTAATTACCGTATATACTCGAGTATAAGCCGAGTTTTTCAGCCCTTTTTTTAAGGCAAAAAAGGGCCCCCTCGGCTTATACTCGAGTCACTCTCCCCCCCCCCCCCCCGTGTCTCTCTAACCCCCCCGTGTGTCTCTAACCCCCCATGTGTCTCTAACCCCCCCGTGTGTCGCTCTACCCCCCCATGTCTCTTTCCCTCCCCCCCCTCAACCTAAACTCCCCTCAACCCCGCACCCGGTATATGCTAATGACGCGGCGCGCATGTGACGTCACATGTGCGCCGGCACCTGGTCAAGGAGCGGAGGCCGGAGCACAAGCAGGTAAGTGAGGGGAGAGGTATTTAGGGGGGTTTAGGTGGAGGAGCGGGGTTGAGGTTGAGGGGGGTTGAGGAGGTGGGTTGGGGTTGACGTTGAGGAGGGGGGTTGAGGTTGAGGAGGTAGGTTGAGGATGGGGGGTTCAGGATGAGGATGGGGGTGTTGAGGAGGGAGTTGAGGATGGGGGGGTTGAGGAGGAAGGTTGAGGAGGGGTTGAGGATGAGGAGGGACATTGAGGTTGAGGAGGGGGGTTTAGGATGGTAGCTTGAGGAGAGAGGATGAGGATGGGGGGTTGAGGAGGGGGATTAAGGATGGGGGATAGAGGATGGGGGGGATGGGGGGTTGAGGAGAGAGGATGAGGATGGGGGTTAAGGAGGGAGGTTGAGGAGGCGGGTTGAGGTTGAGGAGGGTTGAGGTTGAGGAGGGTTGAGGAGGGTTGATGCTGAGGAGGGGGTTGAGGATGAGGATGGGGGTGTTGAGGATGAGGATGTGGGGGTTGAAAAGGGGGTTGAGAGTGGGGGGTTGAGGAGGGAGGTTGAGGAAGGGGTTGAGGAGGGAGGTTAAGGATGAGGAGGAGGGGTTGAGGTTGAGGAGGGGGTTTGAGGGTGGGGGGTTGAGGAGAGAGGATGAGGATGGGGGGTTGAGGAGGGAAATTGAGGATGGGGGGTTGATGATGGGGGTTGAGGAGAGAAGATGAGGATTGGGGGTCAAGGAGGGGGATTGAGGATGGGGGATTGAGGATGGGGGTTGAGGATGAGGAGGGAGGTTGAGGAGGGGGTTGAGGAAGAGGAGGGAGGATGAGGAGGGAGGATGAGGAGGGAGGATGAGGAGGCAGGATTAGGAGGAAGGATGAGGAGGAAGGATGAGGAGGGAGGTTGAGGATGAGGAGGGAGGTTGAGGATGAGGAGGGAGGTTGAGGAGTGGGGTTGAGGAGGGTTATGAAGAAAAGATAAGTTATGAAGAAACACTAAACAAATTAAGCTTATTTTCTCTAAATAAAGGTGTCTATGAGAGGATATAATTACCCTATATAAATACATCCAGGGCCAGTATAAAGATTTGTCAAGTGAGCTTTTTGTGTCCAGAGGTTTTCAACTTACAAGAGGACATCCTTTGAGGTTATAAGGAAAAATATTCCACCTTAAAGAAAGAAAAAGGTTCTTCACAGTAAGGGTGGTTAATCTGTGGAATTCTATGTAACTATGATTTCAGATAGCACCACACTTACCCCTATAACCACAATCTCTACATTGTAAGCAAGTGTTAATGTTAATATTTTTAGAAAACCATGGCCCTTTTCAATTGAGCAAATTGTAATTACTGGAGCCTGTAATGTAGCCAGTAAAAAATTTTGCTATTCAATTGGCCTCTTCTAGATCCCCGCAAATCCATGGATTTGCGGGTTACAGGTGCAAAATCACAGTGGTTCTAAAAATCATAACCCCGTTCTATCTACTCCTTTGATGTTTTATGCCCGCAAATGTTACCAGTAGTGATGTCCCGAACAGTTCGCCGGAGAACTATTCGCGGAGATTTTCGCATGTTCGCGTCTGCCTCGAACGACGAACACATGCGCTTTTCGGTTCGCCCCCTATACTTTATCATTGAGGAAATTTTGAACATCATTTATTTTATTTTATCATTTTTTTTGTGTAATCTATGCCTGCCTGCCAGCGTATGTGTGTGACAGGCTAACACCTAACAGCTTATATTGTGCTTATTTTCACTACTCATAACTGGTGGTGTAATATACATTGAAAACAACCATTTGTTTCCTGTGATCTAATGTCAGTTGCCTGCCTGTGTCAGGCTCACAGCTTATATTGTGCTCAGTGACATAAAACAACACTTTTTTGACTGTAATAGATTGAATAGCAATTGCCTGCCTACAGGCGTGTGTGTGAAGCCTATTGCATCTACTCTGCCAATTTTTGCCAGTGCACAGTGACACTCATATCTGGTGGCACCTTAGATTGCACGCGCAGTGCCCCAAATTTGAAGTGGGAGGACTGACCAAGCATCTTTTTCCATCTCCCGCTTCCAAAAATCCATGCTATATACACGTCCCCTGATAGTGGACGTAACAGGGATTAAACCGAAAGGAATAGTACTACTTAACAGTACACACCTTATAATAACGCAGACAGAGGCAACGTGTATAATCTTCCATGCTGTGCAGTGGAAGCCCCCAGACTCTGACCTGTGTATAATCTTCCATGCTGGGCAGTGGAAGCCCCCAGACTCTGACCTGTGTATAATCTTCCATGCTGGGCAAATTCGCCTGCCCATTGAAGTCTATGGCGGTTCGCCGGGTTCGCCCGTTCGCGAACATTACGATGAAGTTTGCGTCCGCTGTTCGCAAACCGAAAATTTGATGTTCGCTACAACACTAGTTACCAGTGCTAATCCATATTCAATTGCAATAATTCAACAAGCCCGCATTTGCCTTAAAACGAATAAATGGCAAATGTATAAAGAAATTCTACGAGTACTAAATAATATTCACAAGGGGGTTAAACACTTGTTCATAGCACTGTATAAGCAAATATAAACACACTACTGCACTTTAAAACACTGGGAAAACAATGACAGGCATTATAATTAATTGCACAACAGTCTCAAGCTCCAAAATCTGCAATAAACAAAAACATTTTTTTAAGTTTTATTTTCGTGTTATATTATTCCCGGGAATCAAGGAGTTAATAAATATCAGGCCACCCACATGGACTAGAACAGTTTCTTCATTTTTTTTATTTCTAAATCGCTGGATTGAGAGTCCGATCGCGTATCGGACTTCTAAACACAAATTAATTGTAGTTTAAACTCCATGTTTTACTGATGTCATGACGATGGTCTCATTTACTATTGGCTCTGTCTAAATTGTAACTTACAGGCTTGCTTAATTGATCATGATCATGCCCTGAATTGCTACGTACGGTTTCATGGTTTACGGATTTAGACTTTAGCCCTGTAATTGCGGGCTTAAGTCAATTGAATACAGCCGGAATTGTAACAAATTTCGAAATCGCAGACATGCAGCCTGTATGAAGGTAATTACGGGCTTGCAATTGAATGGAGGTCTATGTGTAGCAGTTACATACTCCAACCTTGTTATCAATGCAAATTATTATGGGAGGGCTTCAAGAGCTAAACTAGAATGACATTATCTAAGTCTAGTCTTGATCAATTTTAAAAATGTAACTTTTGTAAACTTTTTCACCTAATTTTCCACCCTCCAACTGATGGTGCAGAACCCATGTGGCAACTTTTGTGGTTCTTTAACTATCATTCAAATAGCTTTTTTTTTTTTTTTTAAAGCATAATTTTCACTAGCTCTTTTTTTTATACTACTAGTTCCTGAAATACCTATCCATGTGTGTTATATTTTCATGGGAGAACCATATTTGGTCTTATGTTGAAATATAAATAAAAATGTATTTCTGAATTATAATTTAAAAATATAATAATTATAAAACAATGTATATATGTGAGAAAGTCAGCTGTTAAATAATGTTATTTGTCACAACACTTGAATGCTTGTATCACACAATACAAAATTCTATGCTCCCTTCTGAGTTACCGGTCATTAAGTTGTACACAACACGTATAAAGTAATCAGAGCAAAGTTACATTAAATCAATACCATAGTCAATAATTGTAGAATACACAATACAGAAGAATTAAACATCCATACAATGCATATAGGGGGATTGAACATAACTCACCTTAGATGCCGATTTTTTCTTCATATTCCTGTTTCTCTCTGCCATCTATTCCCAACATTTGGCCATTCCTTCTGTGCCTGCTCCATAGGCCTTCTCTTTCTCCTCTGCCGTTTCCTTCTTTTCTACCATATCTTCTTTAGTCATGCTGAACTCTCCTGATATACTGTTATTCACATCTAAAAAATGTGTAAGTGAGTTGTGACTGTGCGATCTTGGGGCAATTTTAACTCTTTATGAGGATATTTGGCCCATTCTGGATTACTAGACTCCCATAATCATTTATTTTTCATTCAATCTATTATACAATATATTAGCCAGCTTTGAGGCATCAACTAATGAGTCTTCCAGATAGGAGGACCTTCGAGGGCCATAGGTCTGATCTTTCATTATCACCTTATATCTGCCACTATAGATTGGTGATTGGACATATGTTTTATGCTTCATTTGGTTTTAGAGTTGAGTGATTTGTATAAATAAAGTTAATTAAGGATGGTTTACAAAGTATTTCCTATTTGGAAGTTATATATGTACAAATTGGTATCAGATACCCAGGAAATAAATGTGTTATTTCATTCTATTTTCCTAACTGCGCAAAGAAGTGTAGTAAGATGATGAGTGGTAGCTACACTAGTTAGTTTCTACACAAGTGTGGTTGTGTATATTGATTTCTGCACATATATGGTAATGGCTGTTCACTCACTTGAAAAAAGTTATCTGAATAAAAGAATAAACCAGATATTACCAAGGTCCCAAGGTATTTATAATTGTTTGTTTCCTGTTGGAGTGTAATTTATCAGATAGGATACAAGAGGACATGTTTTATGACCACTAATTTGCATACATATTTGGTACAAATAGTATTGAAGTTCTCAGGAATGGTCCATTTTAGAAAACAAAGGTCTAACACAATATATATCCAGTTTATTTAGAGAATTCTACAGTCTGACTGCATTTACTGTGGATAAACATAATTATATAACCATATAGATTAAAGTTAGTTTTTAATTAGAAAAATAAATGTCGATAACTCTCTCTGCTGGATCCTGGAGTAATCCATGATACATAGGTAGAAATTGTGTTATAGAGAAATGTTTTCCTTTCTGGAGAGCTGTAATGGCATTTCCTGAAGCAAAAAGTATTTTTTAAAAGCTTTCTGTTCCGTCCTTCCCATATTTTCCCCAAAATAGGGTCTACAAATATACACTTTTAACAAGAAAATGCTTTATGCTTGCATTTTTCTTGAAATGCAGTGTTCCATTAATATGCATGCATATGTTACTCTAATCATTGGAGACAGACAAAAATAATAAAGATAATAAACTCTGAAAATAGCTATAGGACTAGCAACTGTATATTTTAAGTGACTGTGTGGCCTCAGAATTTAGATTTTCCAAAATATTCACTCATATTTCTTATAATGATAATCCTTTACACTTTCAATAATGATTTCAAATATATTTCTATTATTGAATATACATTTGTATTTGCTCGTTTTTTTTCTCTTATATATTTTGCAGCATATTTTTTTTAATAATGTAATAGGCATTCTCTGGTTTAATAGGCATTTCAATCCATAATTTTCTTTCCATTTTTGACTTATCTTCAGTAACGCAGTTCCTGTTTTGCGTTATTAGCTGATTTACCATGTCTTATCTATACCAGCCTTATACATAGGAACAATCATTATTTGTAATAGGGTCCATTATTGCCCATTGCTTTCTCCATGCAGTTAATGCTAAATAGATACTTTATCCTGTGTAACAGGTAATTTACACTATGTGAGAATCCACATATTACTGTAAATTTATATAAAATAAAAGGCCATAGCTTAGAGATAAACAGTTGTCTTTGAATATACAGTTCCACTAATATCCATAGAATTAGTTTTCACAGTTACCATGACTCTGCCTTCATCTTTTACATATCAATATCATAAATTGTATTGAGATGTTTTGCATGAGCACTTTTGGTTTTATTGTATACAGGCTCTTGTCATGTTGATGTAAATGAAAGTGAAAATAGCTTGGTTTGTATATAATGAAAATGCAATCTCTAGGGATGTCTCCGTTCATACATGAATGTTATTCACTTTTCAATATTCTTCCAATATACTAGGCAATATTTAGGCACATCCCTGTTTTGTAGGAAGATTCCTTGTTTTGCTAGAAAGACAAACCCATATAACGGGATCAGAGAACAGAAATACTTGGCATATTTAAACCACCTATATTTATCTACATAATAACTCCACCACTGTGTCACTGTTATTGGAGAGTTACTTTCTCACATGACACTAGTCATAGCCTGATTTAATTGCTTAGCACACCTAGTAAGAGGACAACTATACTTGACCTGAGCACGGCCCAGTGGGTATGTCTGTATAACACTTTGGGCACAACTCGCTCCCTGAATAATTAGTTAGGCACAAAACACTTCCTGAGCCCTCTAAGTAAATGATTATACGAAACCACTTTATGGGATAACATACTGGCCACAGCATTTATTGGTAAACCCAAAATCACATAATAACAATACCATTAATTAAGTAAACATAAACAAGTGAGGGGAGGAGCCTGACAGAGACAGTACACTCTCCGCCCTGAACCCTCGTCCAGGGCCTACCGTGATGGAACATCCGTACCCCCGTAGGGTAGGATTACACCCACTTTACCACTGTCCCAGAGACTCCCCTCACCACAGCCGCTTTGACAGACAACAAATACAAAAACATCATTAATACAACCTGAAATACTAAGACTATACACAACTGCTAATGCCGTAAACAGATTTAACTCCAAAATGTACTTATTATATTTCTTTATTTTCCATTAATGTTTTGTTTTATTTTTATTTAATTATTTTTTTTTTTAATTTACAACCATGAACACATATTTTTCAATTTTCAATAAATGAACCGCTATGTTCCAAATATTAGGGATGGGTGGGTGGGATCTAATTACTTGGCTAGCTGGGGGCATAATGGCCAAATGGCGCCAACTTCTATTAGTGGCTAGACCCCAGCTAGCCACCCCCTCTCTCCCCTACTCCCGGGCCTGCCAGGTCAAGTGGCCCTCCTACCAACCCCAGGAAGCCTAAGGAGGTATGCAACCCGTCCAGATCATACAACAGTTTTTTATTTGCTTATGTAACAAGTGATTAGCAAAAAAATATATATATATATTATTTTGAGAGGATATACTTATATTTCAGAAACAGACAGTACAGTAAATATAAGACTTCCAACCAGTTCTGGAACTGGAAAAGATTGTTTAGACATCTGCTTTAAATATGGGTCACATGTAAATTTCTTAGAAGGTTCAACACATCAATGAGAAAACACAGGAATAGATTTTCTAATTACTTGCAACCTCTAAAGTGTTACTTTTTCCATTATTTCTGTTGAGCACAGCATGCAGAAGGAGTAGACATGCTTTCATTGTCATATGAGATAGAGATAAAACAGTGGAACTCTTTATAGTTATTATTTCTTACTTCAAAAGGAAATTAGCACTTAAAGTACATTTCCATCTAAAAGCACTCAGTGTTGTGGATGTAGACAATCAATTCTAATATTTTCTTTCATGTATTTGGGCTTTATGGAGTACTACAACAAAGCAGCAATATGGCACAATTACCAGAAGGTAAAAGTGTAAGAATAAGCTGTCTGCTTTTCAGAAAAAATGAACTGTTTCAAATATATAGATAGAGCCCACTTATAGACAGTTACAAATATGCATTTACTTGATCCTATAATGTGATTATGATATCAATATAATCTTGCTTAGCCAATATACAACATCCACACACAGATTAATGAAATAATTTGATTCATCTATGCATCTATCCATCTGATGTCTGTCTATCTTAACTATGTGTGCATACAAAATGTGAAGTCTACGAGTAAGCTCCTTGTGTTGACATAAAGCATGTTAAGACTTATCTTTTCTCTGACTCACCTTGTTCCCCACAGTGATATTGCTTTTACCTGAAGTGATACCTTTTTTTTAAACTTTTTTTTTTTATAACTGGATCATGTAGACTTACTTGTCAATGCATTGGAGTGCTAGAATTGCCTGGAAATGGGAATTATTGATGCAAAATCTAAAAAGTGCAAAGTTATCATAAATGGACAGGAAAAAAGAAGTACTATCATTGCAGGGTACTCCCACAGATCTACAATCTCAGAAGAGTACAGAGACCTCCTAATAACTTCCTGCTTCTAAGCATAACCAAGACACACTCTTTCACTCCCATACTCTTCCTGCTATTCACCAGAACCAAATTTGCAGACAAGGTATTTCAGAGGAATATCACCTTCATCAGATGCTATTCTGCTCTCACATGGATTTTAATATTATTCATGTTATGATAATTTAAGAGATAGTCTATTTCACTTTAAAAATGTAAATTCTGTTTTTGCTTACCCTAGTTAAACCCTGTTTATTGCCCAGTATATTTGTGAATACACTCTCTCCTCCCCTTCCTCTCCTTCGCCTCTCATCTCATTCATAACCCTATGTTTGTTTTTACAGACACAGTCTCTAACTCCCAGACTCTTCCTGCTATTCACCAAGACCAATCCCCTCCCTGCCCAGCCCTAATTATTCTTAATTTATTGATATTGGTCACATAAATTCCTTACAGCTGATCAATTAGCAACATCTGCTAACTCTTTCCTAATTAATCATTTACACATTGTTTCCTTGTGCCTTCTCCTTCCTCTTAACCTCCTGCCTTTTCCTCAGTGTCTCCTTCTCATCATGCCTCCAACATAACCATCTCCCCTTCCATGTTCTCATCTCTCCTTTTATGCTTCCATGAGCTTCTCTCCTTCCTCCAGTCACAATCTCCTGCCTCTTCTAAAGATCATAATCAGAGTCCCATTCACATCTCCTCTCTCTCTCCTGCTTATGCTGGCTTCTGCAGATATATCTCCTAACACAGGTCCCTCACCTGACATTCCCATTTCCAGGACACATTATCTGACTACTAATGGCAGATAACATATTACACACTAGAGCCACTCACCTCAATTGGCTTTCTATGAAATCTCTTCCCTCTCCTACTAAATGAAAAATCTTTCTAGCTTTGCATACCTTCCTACCTATGTAATCTCTCTCTTCCTTCCTTGCTAATCCTTATCTGTTTATTCTTGACCAGGTTTCTGCCTCTTCCATTCCCTTTAGATTGTAAGTGGCATGTTTCCAATCCTGTAGGGTGCTTTGAAAGAAAGCACTTTCTACAAAGATTCTAAACTCAAAACAGGGCCCTCCATTTTCTTCAGTTTGATAACATTGTGTTATTCCTTTTTCTTATCCCCTGTACAGCGCTAAGGAATATGTTGGCACGTTAAAATAAAAGCAAATAATAATAATAGCCACCCTGAGATTTAAAGGGGCTACACCATATTTTCAGATATTGTCCTCATTTGAGCTTCATTTTCACCTGAGTTATACAGTGTAGAGTCACATTATTATGACCACAGCCTACTTTTCATGTCAGCAGCGAGTAGTTAATGAAATATTGTACTCCTCATGAGCTGACTTGCTGGGTATATAAGGTGACATATCAGCATTTTGCAAACATATCAGTCATTGCTGTCATGGGTAATACATGCGATTTATCCTACTTTGAAAACGGTATGATAATTGGCGCACGGATGTTTGCTCTTGTTCCTTAAAGTTTTCTTTTCCTAAAGTAATCATTGCATAAACCAACTGATGCCTGTGTATGAGTCGTGTGCACAATGGTCATGCTGTTCTAATCTTAAAGTAAACAATGCAAGTAGACAGTGTATTTGCACTGAGGATGGGCATGAGCAAATCAAAGAGAACAAGGTGGATGCCGACAATATCCCACGAAAATAAAGATGTAAGTAATTACATTGAAATTTAACCAACTGCCCTAGCCCCTTTACTGTGAGCGGCCCTTATGAACAGATGTGAGAGGGATGTAGGAAGACAAATTGGAGAATCCCTTCAAGCGAACAGTACACTTTATAATATATTATATGTTTTTAATTTGGATTTACAAATGCTTGGTTAATATAATCTTTTACTACTTGCACTACTAAGGAAGATTGTAGGTAGGTTTGCTGGGTATGCCCGTTCTGCCCATACTATGATTTAACATTTGTCACAGTGGAAAAGTGTGCATGAATGGATGATCTGATCTGTTTTACACCCATAGATTTAACCAGTTGCATACTTTCGTTTCCTGTATGAACATTAAAAATATTTTTTATACTCACAATAAGCCATTTTTAATGACTGACAAATTATGGCATTTCATAAATCCAGCAATATAGCTGAATCTGTCTCTTAAGTGTATAACTACTTGATGTCTGCCAAACACCTACAGATCTTTATTATAATGTTAGTCATAAATGGTTCTTCAACAATGAGTAAAAGCCAAGGACTATTATCACATCATGTAAAAATAAATCGCAGCAAGTGGTTTTCCAAGATAATGCTGTTAAGCACAACCTGCCTATCTACACCTGTCACATCATTTGTTCATAAAGTATTCATGTCCATCCATTTACTTTAATATCATGCCAAACACAGGTCAGATGAAAGCTCTATTTCTTACAGTTTCAGTTAAATACCTTAAAAAATTGTCAGTACTTTTTTGTGTATCTATGCTGGATAAAACATTCCTGCTAGGTGGAACAAAAGGTCCATTTGACTTATACAATAATGGATGAATTTCTAGCAGGTGTTACCATTTAACAAACACTGATCATCAGTCAACTCTCTGATTCACCTTTCACTAAGAAAGAACAAATTGTGAATAAGAGACAGCCACAGAGAAAACAACATTACAGCTTTGTACCTTGTAAGGCATATTTTATACATAGCCCTATAAGCTATTTTTTTCAAAGACAACTCTAAAGTCAAGTGTCAGAATATATCATTAGTATGTTAGTAAGCATAAAGGGTATACTGAAGTTACAATTTGTGCTCTGCTTTGTCAGACAGAGGGTTGGAAAGCATATGGAAAATATATTTTCCTTTGTAAAATTGCTACAAAATTAACTTCATAAGCTATTGTAGCTTTTTTTAATTAAATCAACATTCTTTGTTTTGAAATCTGTCTGCTTGAAACACATGTCTTTAAAATGTTACTCTTCAAAGTTGTATTACTATTTTTATGATAACCGATATATAGTTACATAGTAATTTAGGTTGAAAAAAGACTTTAGTCCATCAAGTTTAACCTTTTTAGATCTCCTCTGATCTGCAATATGCAGATTTATTGTTAATTGATCCAGAGGAAGGCAAACAGAAAAATAAAACCTAGTAAAACTTTGCCATTTGTCTCAACAAGGAAATATAATATAAAATTCCTTCCTGACCCCAGATACTGGCGTTCGGATTCATCCCTGGATCAATACGCCCTCTCTATTTATCCAGGATAGCCCTTAATGCCCTTTTTATTTAAAAATATATCCAATCCCTTTTTAAAATGATCTATCATATCCGCTTTCACCACCTCCTTTGGTAGAGAATTCCACAGATTAACCACCCTTAGTGTGAAGAACCCTTTTCTTTCTTTAAGGTGAAATCTTTTTACTTCTAATCTCAAAGGATGTCACCTTGTCAGTTGAAAACCTCTTGGCACAAAAAGTTCCCTTGACAAAGCCTTGTATTGACCCTGGATATATTTATATAAGGTAATCATATCCCCTCTTAGACACCTTTTTTCTAGAGTAAATAAGTTTAATTTGGTTAGTCTTTCTTCAAAACTTAGCCCCTCCATTCCCTTTATTAGTTTTGTTGCCCTTCTCTGTACTTTTTTCAGCTCTAAAACATCCTTTTTATGTAGTGGTGCCAAAAATTGCACTCCATATTCCAAATGAGGGAATTGTGTATTCTTGCCACATTTTCTTTACCTGATCTTCAATTGCTATGTCAGAGTGGAAATGCAGCAAAGCAAGGTCAAGTTATAATAATGGGAGATTTTAACCACCAGGAAATAAACTGGGCAAATGAGACCATCAGTACAGGGGAGCAGGTTTATGAGTATATTTATACCATGTTTGTCCCAAGCTATACAACAACCTGCTATCTTGGATATATTTATGATGAATAATATTGATATTATACCAAGTGTTCAAGTATGGGAACCCTTGGGTAATATTAATTTTAACATAGTCTTATTGAAAATTAACTTTCAAAAGCAATGTTGTAGGAAGACTTAGACACAGCGTATAGACTGGGCTAAAGTGATTACAGGTATTTAAACAGGAAATAAATTCAGAACCTCTAAGGGATTGCTGAATAATCATAAATATTCATACATATCATGAGGAAAAAAAGTAAGGGATGTAAAGTACAACCTTTGTGACTTAATGATCTAGAAACAAAATAAGGAGGAAAAGCAGGAATATGAATTCGGAGGAGGGAACAGAAGCATCATTATGTGTATACAAGGAATATAGTAGGTTAGAATGGTTGCTAAGGGACTATATTTGGCAATATATCCATGTGAACAAGCTAGTAAGTAGAAGTCAACACTGATTTGAGGGATAGGTCATTGCAATGTAATCAACAGCTATATTAAATTCCAGCCTCGTAAATCCAACGTGTAGCACGTAAGGGCTGCATGCTTAAAATTTGGCAGTTTTAAATTAGAATGGTCTCCGAGCTAAGAGCGAGAGAGGCTATTTTGTAAACCAGTTCTCAGCCGTCTGGGTTGCGTGCAATTAAGCAATCACGTAGTTACGTTGATGGAGCCAATGGAAAAAGAGATTGTTAGCATTACATCACTGAAAAAGAGATGGGTAGATTTCGAAGTCCTACGTGCTTCAATTACAGTTTGCAATCGGACCCACAGTCCAGATATAATGCAATATTAATAAAGCTGTAAATATGATATTCTATCACATGCAAGTTACAATAGTCGTAACACATTGATTGCAGGGATCGATATAACAAAATAGAAACATGAAATAAAGTATTTTTTGTATCCGATTTGCGGGCTTGAGAATGTTGTGCTATTAATTCAAAGACCTAACATCACTTTCCCTTATAATAAATTTACAGTAGAGTGTTGTTATTTGTATTACAAGTGTTGCGTATTGTACATTATCCCCCTTGCGGGTGCTCTCGAGCACGCGTTGGCCTTTTGGCTCCATTTACGTGCTTGCACGCAAGGGACTACGGCATGAAAGATCAAAGGACTTACATGCGCAAAGTTCAATGTTGCTCAGCACGTAGCCTATTCTCGGCCGTCCTGCGTTTTAACTCGCAAGTCAGCTGTGAGCAACATTACAGGGCTAATTTTATAGTCGTAACATGTAAATCTCGAGTTACAGGCTACATTTTACAACATAGGTCCAATTTAATGAGGCTGCAAATTAGTTTCTGTGAAAAGGTAAGTAGAAACCTGGTTAAGAACATCTCAGTTGGTGTTGTGTATTTGTAGTTTTCAAAGGCATTTGATACAGTGCTACATGGAAGGCTCAGGACTAATATGGTGCGAAGGGTAAATCAAGTTTCACTTCTAGGTTCTCGTCTTTTTAATATATTTATTAATGATTTAGAAGTAGGACAGGAGCATAATGTCTACTTATTGGCTGATAACACTAAATTGCACAATGTAATAAAATCAGGCCAAGATGTGCATTCCCTCCAAATGGGCTAGAAGAACGGATAGTTAATAATAATTGAGTTTTAACATGTAAAATTATGTATGTTGGAAAAAATATAAGAATGCAAAATATAATCTAACTGGAACAAATTCAGGGGCATTACAGAGAGAAAACCATTTCGGAGTGCTTGTGCACAACCACTTCTGTGAGACAGCAAAACCACATAAAATATTAGCATTTATTTAGATGGGTATAGAAGATAGGGAAGCAAATATAATTCTGCCACTTTCCAAATTCTTGGAAACACCTAATTTGGAATATGGAGTACAGTTTTAAGACAACTGGTAGTTTCAACTGGGGTTTTATGCTTGCCTTCCTCTGGATCAATTGAAACATCACAAAATATTAAGATCTGAGGAGATCTAAAAAGGTTGAACTTTTCAACCTAAATTACTATGTTATTTTGTTGTTGTCTAGTCATTCAGTTGTGTCAAACTCTCCTTGACCCTGTGAACTGCAAGCCAGGCACATCTTATGTCTTGTTATCCATAAGGTTTTCTTAGCAAAGATACTGGAGTGGGTTGCCAGTTCCTTCAATAGGGACTATGGCCCTATTCAGTTGCTAGTACTATATGCGATCAGGCTCGCAATCCAGCAATGTAGAATCAATAAAAATTAATGAAGAAACTACTAGTCTATGTGGGGGCCTGATATGTATACTCCTTGATTCCTGGGATTGATATTACCGAAAATAAAAAATGTAAAAAATTCATTTTTTTTATTGCAGATTTGCAATTAATTCTAATGACTTTAATAACTGTCTCAATATTTTAAAGTACAGTAGTGTGGTTATATTGCTTTTACAGTGCTGGTTACAGTTTACAGGTGTTTAACCCACTTGCAAGTCCTATCTAGTACTCATAGAAATTTTTATACATTAGCCATTTATGGGTTTGAAGGAAATTTAGGGCATGCTGAATTGTTGTAATTGAATATGGATTAGCACTGGTAACATTTGCAAGTAGATATAACAGAGTTACATTTTTCACAACCGCAGGGATTTTGAGCCTGTAACTCGCATATTGATTGGGAGTAGCAAAATGTGGCCAATTCAATATCAGTAACTTTTATGAGCTACATTCCGGGCTCCAGTAATTACAATTTGCCCAATTGAATGGGGGCCTATGTTACTAGTCTGTTGTTTTAGACTGCTTGTATCTTCCCCTGAAACAAAATATGTAGTGAGTTGCACCACCCAGTTACACTTATTAGACACTAAGGGCCTCATTCAATTGCAAACCCGATTGCGTTGCACCGGCTGTATGTGTGCAAGCTTGAAATTTGCTACAATTTCAGAGCGATTCAATTGAACAAGCCCAAAAGTTATGGGCCGAAAGCCAAAACCGTAAACCATGCAAACGTATATAGCATTTCAGAGCGTAAACTAGATCAATTAAGCAAGGCGGTAACTATCCATTTAGAAACAGCCATCATTACATCAGTAAAACGTTAATCAAATAGCGTTTAGGGGTTCGATATGCGATCAGACTCGCAAACCGGTAATGTACAAAATAATAAATATGAATGAAGAAAATGTTCTAGTCCATCTGGGTGGCCTGATATGTATTAACTCATTGATTCTCGAGACTGATATAACACTTTAAAGACACATAAAAAAAAAAAAAATTTGATTGCAGTTTTACAAATTAATTCTAATGTCTTTCATCGCTTTCCCTGTCTTTTAAAGTACAGTATTGATATTATATTTGAATTTACAGTGAGAGTCCTATCTGGTACCCGTAGGATGTTCTTCTACATTTGACATTTAGGTGTGTGATAATATTTGCTGGCTTGAGAAATTGTAGCAATTAAATAGCAATTTGCAATTTTAGCGATTCTAACTCTTGCCGGCTTGAAAGATCAAAGGCTTAGATGGGTTGCAAGTTAAGATTTTGGCGACCGCAGTGATTTGCAGCCTGTAACGCGTAGATCGTTTGCGTCTCGCAAAAAGACGCCAATTGAATAGCAAATTAGTTTACGGGCTCCATTACAGGCTCCTGTAAACAACAATTGCTCAAATGAATCAAGGCCTAAGTGACACATAGGGCCTTATTAAATTAATAGAAAATTGCAACAGTTACAGATCGATTTAATTGAACAAGCCCGCAAGTACATGGCCAAAAGCCAAATCCCTAAACCATGTAACCGGACATAGCATTTCAGAGCATGATGATGATCAATGAAGCAAGCCCGTAAGTAACGATTTAGAAACAGCCAATGGTAAATGAAACCGTCATAATGATGTCAATCAATTAGTGTTTAGTTCTTGATTCCCAAGATTGATATAACATGCAAATTAAACGTAAAAAAAAAATATTTTTTTATTGCAGATTTGCAAGCTTGAGACTGTTGCAATTAATTATAATGTCTTTCATCGCTTTCCCCGTATTTTAAAGTCCAGTATTGTGTTTTTATTGGCTTTTATTGTGTTAAGAACTGGTGTTTAACCTCCTTGTGAGTCCTCTCTAGTACTTGTAGATTTTTTTGCTACATTTGCCATTTACAGGTTTGAAGGCAATTGCGGGCTTGGGGAATTGTTGCAATTAAATCACAATGTATGATTTTAGCAATTGCAATATTTGTGGGCTTTAAATATCAAAGGCTTAGATGGGTCGGAGTTGTGATTTAGACAACAGCAGGAATTTTCAGCCTGTAGCTCGCAAAAAGATTGCAGGTAGCTAGAGGAGGCCAATTGAATATCAGTAACTTTTGCGGGCTACATTACAGGCTTCGGTTATTGCAATTTTGACAATTTAATAGGGCCCATACATCTGCAAGTTTTTTTTTATATTTGTTATGTTATTTGTTATATTAATTATTGTATTCCTTTTTACCTGTTTTACCAATGTAGCCAAATTGTGTTGTTGTTAGAGCAACTGACTATGAAATTCAAGTTGTGGGTTCAAATCCCATGAGTTCCTACTTTGTTTATTTTTTTAATCATAATTATTATTTCATTTGCATGATAAAACATAAGTTATACCCTTTAAATGTATGGTATGGGACAAATATGGATGTTGTAATGCTTTTAAAAAATGAATTTAAACTAAATGGTAAATATCAATGTAAAAAGTGTAGACATTTTCTGATGCCCATGAGGGCCCACTGGACTTTGGGGAATATGGACTGTAGTGGGTTCTGAGGAGTACCTGGTTCCAAAAAACAGCTCCTCCCTTTCCCACTAAGAACAATGCCCAAACCCCTGAATACCTGGACTGTGGTTGCCATGTCGGCCCAAGATGTATAATGTTACTACAAATGTTTGTTATTATGTGCCATGTTTAACTGTCTTCCATTGTGTTTATGGTAAGCCATGTTGTTCATGAAGGGGGCCTTAACATTGGACTGTATATTATACACAAGGCAGTTTGTGTATTTTACACAAGTCAGTGTATATATGTGTGTATTATATGCAGAGCAGTGTGTTTGTGTGTTGTACATAGGGCAGTGTGTGTGTGCATATTAGACACAGGGCAGAGTATGTGGCCTTTACAGGCAGGAATTATTGTATTGTTGATGTATGGATGGCACCTAATCATGTTTGATCTTTAAATACTGCATTTTATCCAGAGAGTTCAATAAAGTGTATTACCAGGGTCCCTGGTGCCTAGTGGTCACCAGTAATGAGGTGTTTGGTTGTAGGGGATCAAGTACGTTGGAGTTCTAAGGCCGGTTTTGCATCTTTGGCTGATTGTAGGGGAGTAGCTATTAGAATATGTGGCAATATTAAGAGCAGTTTTAAGTGTGAATAAATGTATTATTTGGGCAATAGAATAGGGTTGCTAAAAACCTTCTCCTAACCTACGCGTTTCGAATTAATACTTCCTCAGGGTATTATCTGCTATAGAAGAGATTACTAAAAAGAAAACAATATAGTACAATTGCCATTTTTTAATGCTTAAAAAAGTGATTAAAGTATACTGCAATGCAATTATAGTTTGATGTATATATTTGGATGCAGTGGTAGAAAATGTGTTGTATTTTCTTTTAACAAAAGGATATTTATTAAAAAATTGACTAACAAAAGCTATGTTCTTAACATTTGAATATTAAGTGAATTGTTCTTTTGCTTCTCTTTTATTCACCTCCATTCTTCCCCTCTACCTCTTAGTTATATCTATTTTATAAACAATAGATATAACACAACTTTTTTGATAAAAAATGTATGTTAAAGCATTCAACTGATTATAGGCTGGCAAACTTCATATCCAAAAGTAAATATATTGTTTTAAGTATACTGAATTATGCAACAAAGGGTTTTTCTTATAATTCTTGAGATAAGTAAAACATTTCAATTTAGTTATGTAAAATTTGGGATGAATAAAAAAATATCCTTTTTCTACCTAGAATTATTGGTATTAGCAATGAGTAGCTTTGCTGTGATAAATAATAAAATAAAGGGTGCATAGTGATTTGGTTTGTGCTCAAGTTAATGCACATAGTACATATGTACATATGTACCAATAGTGTGAAATACATTACAAATTGATAATGATAATGAGAATTAGAGCTTTGATTCTATTATGCATGTAATGCAATCTTAATGGCTTTTTAAGGGTTTTTTTGTAGGTAAAGTGCCGTTCTGCTGTTAATTTATTGAACTTATGATCTCAGTAGAAAGGGGTTAATTTTGGAATTATTTTGTGTGCAAACACATTGGTAAAAGAGATAATGAAATTAAGTACTTTAGCTGATTTTTAAAGAGATATGCCTTTTATGTCGTTTTTACGTTCAGCTGATATTGTGCGTTTCTTCGTATGTATAGTTCTACTATTGGATAGATTATTTCTACATTTAATATGCATAATTATACTATTGGATGGACTATTTCTACTATTTCTAAATGTTTTATGGTAAATACTATATAATACAATAGTATTTATATAATACGAGCGACTTGTCCGTCAAAAATGACGGGGCAATAAAATTTTAAGCCATGGCAATGCTATGTAAAGCTTTTTCTACTCTGAGGACCTTCGGCGTTCATTGCAAGCCTTGCACTGAGCCACTCAATTTTAAGCCATGGCAATGCTGTTTGATACACAATGTAAAGCTTTTTCTACTCTGAGGACCTTTGGCGTTCAGTGCTAGCCTCGCGCTGAGCACCTTTGGCGCTCATAGCAAGCCACTCCTCTCGTTTACTTTTGGTCCTATGAGCGACTTGGGCTCTCATGACAAAGACAGATAAGTATGTCATTTTTTTCTATAATTAATTAATTATTTACTTAATAAATGAATATTCTTCACCTATTTGTAATTAATATATCCAGCGATGAATAGCCTGAAGAGCCAAGTATCAATTTTTATTTTCATGCAGCCTACAATGTACAGTTGGACTGTTGCTGCTCTGAGGAAAATGTGTCATCAATGTCCCAACTGTGGATTAGAAATATGCTGGGTGCGCAAACCGTGGGTTTAGTTGTGTAAATCATCATTTTAGATTCGTAATGTGTTAGTGTTGTAAAATGGCATTGTTTGTCTATGTGCTACGCGGGTCGCAAGCATTTTCTGTGCTTCTCAAGTGTGTATTTTTGTACCTCGTCCCTGGCAAAAGTTGTATGTGCTTGGCAGTGTTTTGCGCATTAAGGGGTCGTGTAGCCTTGTTTTAATTTTTTTAGTCCACCATTTTTTTCCTTGCTTTGCCGATTTTCAATTTTCAAAACTTGTTAAATTCAACTTTAATTAGCGTGCAACCTTACTGGCAGATGTCATGGCTATCCTCCCATGATCTGTGTTTTTTTTTTGTTTTTTTTTTAGTATTTCGTATTGTTTTTGTTGTTTTTGAATGTACGCATTTCGGCCATTAACTTCGTATTTTTGTCATCTCATATTTTTTTTTTCTAAGTTCCGCAGTTCTTAATTAAAAGCCATACGTCCTTGTCAGTGTTTTCTGGGCTTCGAGGTCGTTGAGCCTCGTTTTCATTTTTTTCCGCTGCCATTTTTTTTCTCGATTATAAGATTTTCAAGTGGCGAAACTGCATAAAAAGGACTTTAATTTGTGTGCAACCTCATCCCCAGACATCCTGGCTGTCTCCCCGTGCTGTGTGGGATGTTTTTGTGTTTTCTTTTTTATATTTTTTTTTATTCTATGTCTTGTGGGTCGTATTTTCTTTTGTGTAAGTCTGTATTTCCTCTTTACGCGTTACTGTATTTTTTCTAAGTCCCGCGGGCCGTCATTTTTATTTTTTTTATAAGTCCTGTGTTTTTTTTTTTTTGCAAAGTCACACTTTTCTGGTGTTTTTTTGTCCCGGGAGTGAGGCGGCGTAGAGCCTCCACCTCCTCAAATGCGTCCCCTCTCTTCGCGAGAGTCCGCATTTGTGGCCAGAACTGCGTCGCTCGAAAGTTCGCAATGCGTGACAACGATTTGCAGTTTGACAACTATTATATGTGATAATATAAATACTAAATTAGTATTATATATACACCATTTTGGCCCATCGCCTGTTTTTTTCTCCAAAATGTGAGATATATATATATTATATAATGGTGTATAAAAATAATAAATGCTGTGGTTAATAGCCTACCCATAAATTCATTGCATGAAATAGGTACCATCCCAACACTGATGAGATCCGATAAGATTGAAGCAGTGACTGTATATGGATAGGTGTCCTAACTAGTGCAAATACTTCTTATGATATGCAGCAGGCATATGCTAAATGGATTAAAGAGTGAAAATGCATTGTGGGCCTATTTGCATGACCCCAGAGTTCAGTGCAATAACTGTATTTCCTGGGATTATGAACAGGATATAAGGTTTTTAACATTTTAAGATATCTAAATGTAAACACAAATGTGCTATTTATTTACTGTACTCTGTACGGTGAAGGCTTCTATCAGTTTTTTTGGCCACCATAAACTAAATAATGATGTGGTTAGTAGCCTTTCCACAAAATCTATCGCAAGAGTGAGGTACCAGCCCTATCCCCTCTCTTTTAGCTCAAGTTGTGAACTGCCTCTCTAGCATATCCTCCTGGATGTCTGCCTGTCACTTCAAACTCAACATGTCTAAGACTGAACTCCTTCTCTTTCTACCCTCTAATTAAGCTTTCAATCCTCAAATAACTCTCACTGTTGACAATGCCATCAGCACTCCCACCTTCCAGGCCTGTTGTCTTGGGGTTTTATTGGACCTCACCCTCTCTTTTATTCTTCACCTACAATCAATAACAAAATCTTGTCAGTTTCAACTAAAAACCATCTGCAAAATTCATCACTATCTTACAGAAGAAACAGCTAAAATTCTAATACATTCTCTCATCATATCTTGACTCAACTACTGCAATTCACTCCTTGCTGGCCTACCCATCTCTCATCTGTCTCCACTCCAATCCATAATGAAGGCTCTAGACTCATCTTCTACCTAGCGAATTGCCCGTCAAAAAATGATATTTTGCCACACAATGTGAGGCTTTTGCTTCACTGAGCACCTTGAGGCCCGCAACCAGCGCCTTCGGCACTCATTGCGAATCTTTACTCCCACCTACTGTTCATTAACCTGCAAGTTTTGTGCTTGTGAATGGCATGTGTCTCTTTCCAGCATCTCCCCCTGCTCCTCCCCTGTGTGTTTCTCCTGTATGTGTCTGCTGATTGTTCGTATGGTGCTCGCTGACTGGCGTTGGTTTTATTTTCAAAGTCCTGCATGCCTGGCGTTGTACTGTCTTGGCGTTGTGTATTTTCTAAGTCCTGTGTTTTTGGCGTTGTGTATTTTCAGGTATTTTCATTGGTCACTGTCTTTGCCATAGTATATTTTCTAAGTCCCGCATTCCTAGCTTTGCTCAGTCTCGTTTTCATCCAGTTTCAGACTATTTTGCATTTTTCGTCCGCCATTTTTTTTCTCGCTTAGCCGATTTGCCTAAAATTTGCTTGCAACCTCACTCCTAGGCGTCCTGGCTCTCCCCCTGTGCTGTGTTAATTTAGTTTGTATTATTTTTCGTGTTTTTCCATTTCCGTGGTTCGACAGTTAACTTTGTATTTTTCCGAGGTCGGATTTGTTTTTTGGTCCAGAGATTCCGAGCTCTGTTTTTTTTTTTCTAAGTCCCACGTACCTCAACTGCTTGCAGCCTAAGTAAGTCCTGTGTTCCCCAACTGCTTGCAGCCTAAATCCAGCATGCCTCAAATGCTCGCCTCGCTTCATGAGGCTCGGCGGAGCACCTTCGGCGCTCATTTCAGCCTAAGTCCTGCGTACTTCAATGCCTCAACTGCTTGCCTTACTTTGTGAGACAAGCAAGCATGAAGACAAATCACAGTTTGACAATTATAATATGTGATTATCAAAGATAGCTTAATCTCTATTAGGTTCTTGCATAGCTTATGCCAACTGATTTCTTAGTGAACTCAAAAACGGATTCCACTTAGCTGTACTTCTGAACCTATTTATTTCTGCTTAGTTACAATATCCCACTATTGTAACGTGACAGTACTTTGCTGTATTTCCAATATGTCTTACTGTATTTCTTCACTTTCATTTGTATTTGGGGAATTATAGGTAGTCCCTAACAATTTTTAGGGGATTTGTACCGCTACTATTTATTTCCACACACAAGGCTTCTACATTATTACTAGCACCACGAATATATGGGCTTTAATTCAGGCTTAACATATAGACAAACCCCTCTTTCTGTTATACATTACCCCTTCTCTCATAAATATGTTTATGAACAGCCTAACTTTGGTAATCATAATTTTTCAGTAATGCCTGTCATGTCATATTTTTAATTTACAGATAATACATCTAGCTCCACCATTTCTCCTGTCAAGCTTCTTGCATTAGTAAGCATACATTTAAGGTTACTACAACTCTCGCTCACTTTGTTCATTATTCTGTTTTTTCAAGTCTTTACTTTTCCCCTTCTTACTTTCTAACTCCCTACTTAGCCTTCTGCTTCTTGCTTTTCCCTAACCCCTCTGACCTTCCATTTCTTTTCCCTCATCACCCATATCCCAACTACCCTCACACACACATTATTTTCCCCCAGGTTTCAAGAAGAAAATGAAAATTGGATGTAAGTGAGGAGTGAGGAAGCTTGTCTTATGCAGTGATATGATATTGAAACTATACAAAAGCAAAACATGAAGAATATATTTTAAGCCATACATGACAACAGCACAAATACAAGTCTGGGACATGTCTGGCAGCATAAAAAATGTATACATGTATCACTTGCTTTCTTCTCTTCCTCTTCTTCCATCTCCCACTCTCTAGCGTATCTCCTCCTCTCTATCCCTCTTCTCTCTCCCTCTCCATTATGAATACTTTTCTCCCTCCCATTTTATTTCCCTTGTCTTTTCCCTCCCTCACTTCATTCTCCTGACCTTTCTCTCCTCTCCCCTCCTTTCTTTTACTCTGTTCTTTTCCTCCATATTGCCTCTCTTATTGATTCATTATTTTTTCGCATTCCCTCACATTTCCTTTCTGCTTTCAATATTATCCCCCCTTCATATTTACTCTAACCCTTTGTCTCTTTCTGTTTCTTTGACTCCATTCTCTTTTATTCTCTCTCCCTTGCCTGTCTCCTTTTTATTTTGCTTTGCCTCCTCCCTTAAATATAGAAACATCAATTTGATGGCAGAAAATAAATAATAATAGACACATTTATTCAATCAATCCAAAAGTCTAGCTTATTAAGCTTCAATGTGTTCTTATGCTTATCCCAGGCATGCTCCACTTCCTTAACTTTGTTTGATTCTAACACTTCCACCGGAAGCTATATTAGTTACTTACAACTCTCTCCTTCCAAGTTCAAATCATGACTTCTTGCTCTTCCTCGTTTATAAAAGACACTTCCCTTTTCTTTTAAGGCTCTATAATAGCGCCTCTCTCTTTTGCTATCTAGACTATACAAATTCAGGTTAAGAAGTGGGGGAGATCACGGGGCAATACACTGGGGCTAAAGAGCAATTAACTGGGGCTGGGGGAAGTGATGGGGTTATTCACTGGGGCTGGGTGAGGTTACAGGGCAATTCACTGGGGCTAGGGCAGTTGATGGGGCAATTCACTGGGGCTGAGGGAGGTTATGGGGCAATTCACTTGGGCTGGGGGAGGCAATGTGGCAATTCACTGGGGCTGAGGGAGGTCATGGAGCAATTCACTGGGGCTGGGGGAGGTCGAAGAGCAATTCACTGGGGCTGGAGGGCAATTCACTAGGGCTAGGGAAGGTTACAAGGGAATTCACTGTGGCTGAGGCAGGTGACGGAGCAATTCACTGGGGCTGGAGGGCAATTCACTGGGTCTGGGGCAGGTGATGGGGCAATTCACTGGGTCTGGGGCATGTGATTGGGCAATTCACTGGAGCTGGGAGGGTTACTGGGGCAATTCACTGGGGCTCAGGGAGATTACGGGGGCAATTCACTGGGGCTGGGGGAAGTATTCCTTTGGATATAGATAAAACAATTAGTGAATGAAGGGACACAGACCTCGTTCTGGGTATTACAGATATCTAAAGGAAAGCTGCAGCTCAATTCACAGACTAAAAAGAAACAAACAATGAATTATGCATGCTAATTTTCCCAGGATTTTCAGGGGTTGCCAACATTCATAGAAAACAGTTTGCAAATGCAAGACATTCAGCAAACTTCAGGGTAATGGTTTAACAGGTTATTTTGGTATTGTTTCTTGCAAACAATTTTTTTCCTACACTTCTAATTCTCCTCTATCAGATGCATTAATAACTCAGCTCATTCACATATACCTTTAACAAATTGCTGCTGCTTTCCTGAATGCAGAGCATAGAGACTGAAAAGAAAGAAAGTCAAGTTTTCTGGCTTAAAACATTCAGAGGAATCTGAAAGGTACTAAATTGCAATGTGCTTTTCATCATTCTGATAGGCAAGCTAACATCTTTTTTCTCCTTTAGTCACTCTCTCAGGAGAAAAATGAGCACTTTTGCACTATTAACCTCAGTCTGAATACAGTGCTCAAAAAATCCTATTATGACCTCATGTCGGCTGATGACGTCAAAAACATTAGTCAAATGTAAACCTTCATAAATCAAACATTAAATAATAACATAACTACTGAAGTTGTTTAATATATGTCTGTCTATGTATATCTGTATATGTCTGCAAATAAAATATGTAGTGATGTCGCGAACATAACATTTTCGGTTCGCGAACCGCGAACGCGAACCGCCGCAAATGTTTGCGAACCGGCAAACCCGGCGAACCACCATAGACTTCAATGGGCAGGTGGATTTTAAAACCCACAGGGACTCTTTCTGGCCACAATAGTGATGGAAAAGTTGTTTTAAGGGGACTAACACCTGGACTGTGGCATGCAGGAGGGGGATCCATGTCAAAACTACCACGGAAAATTACATAGTTGATGCAGAGTCTGGTTTTTATCCATAAAGGGAAAAAATAACCTAACATCCCCCTCCCTCATCATCCTCCCCTGTGTCTCTTTCCCCCCCCCTTCCTCATCACCCTCCCCTGTGTCTCTTCCCCCTTCCTCATCATCCTCCCCTGTATCTCTTTACCCCCTCCCTCATCATCCTCCCCTGTGTCTCTTCCCCCCTCCCTCATCATCCTCCCGTGTCTCTTTCCCCTCCCTCATCATCATCCTCCCCCTCCCTCATCATCATCCCCTGTATCTCTTTACCCCCTCCCTCATCATCCTCCCCTGTATCTCTTTACCCCCTCCCTCATCATCCTCCCCTGTGTCTCTTTTTCCCCTTCCTCATCACCCTCCCTTGTGTCTCTTCCCCCCTTCCTCATCATCCTCCCCTGTATCTCTTTACCCCCTCCCTCATCATCCTCCCCTGTGTCTCTTCCCCCCTCCATCATCATCCTCCCGTGTCTCTTTCCCCTCCCTCATCATCATCCTCCCCCCTCCCTCATCATCATCCCCTGTATCTCTTTACCCCTCCCTCATCATCCTCCCCTGTATCTCTTTACCCCCTCCCTCATCATCCTCCCCTGTGTCTCTTTCCCCCTCCCTCATCATCATCATCATCCCCCCCCTCCCTCATCATCCTCTCCTGTATCTCTTTACCCCCTCCCTCATCATCCTCCCCTGTGTCTCATTCCCCCCTTCCTCATCACCCTCCCCTGTGTCTCTTCCCCCCTCCCTCATCATCCTCCCCTGTATCTCTTTACCCCCTCCCTCATCATCCTCCCCTGTGTCTCTTTCCCCCTTCCTCATCACCCACCCCTGTGTCTCTTCCCCCCTCCCTCATCATCCTCCCCTGTATCTCTTTACCCCCTGCCTCATCACCCTCCCCTGTGACTCTTCCCCCCTCCCTCATCATCCTCCCCTGTATCTCTTTACCCCCTCCCTCATCATCCTCCCCTGTGTCTCTTTCCCCCTTCCTCATCACCCTCCCCTGTGTCTCTTCCCCCCTCCTTCATCATCCTCCCCTGTATCTCTTTACCCCCTGCCTCATCATCCTCCCCGTGTCTCTTCCCCCCTCCATCATCATCCCCCCGTGTCTCTTTCCCCCTCCCTCATTATCCTCCCGTGTCTCTTTCCCCATCCCTCATCATCCTCCCCCCTCCCTCATCATCCTCCCCTGTGTCTCTTCCCCCCTCCATCATCATCCTCCCGTGTCTCTTTCCCCCTCCATCATCATCCTCCCCCTCCCTCATCATACCCCCCGTGTCTCTTTGCCCCCTCCCTCATCACCCCCCCCCCCCCTCACTTACCTTGCAGCTGCTCCTTGGCTCCTTCATGCATCTTCCGGCACCCGGCCAATGCTAATGACGTGACGCGCATATGACGTCACGTCATTAGCATATACCGGGTGCCGGAAGATGTGCAGAGCAGCAGCTGCAGGGTAAGTGGGGGGGGGGGGGTGGGAGGTGATGAGGGAGGGGGCAAAGAGACACAGGGGAGGATGATGAAGTAGGGGGTAGGATGATGAGGGAGTGGGAAAGAGACACGGGAGGATGATGAGGGAGGGGGAGGATGATGAGGGAGGGGGAAAGAGACACGGGGGGATGATGAGGGAGGGGGGAAGAGACACAGGGAGGATGATGAGGGAGGGGGGAGGATGATTATTATTATCTTTTATTTTTATTGCGCCAACATATTCCGTAGCGCTGTACAGGGGAGAAGAACAAGGAAATATACAATATACAATAATGACGACAAGCAGAAAATGGAGGGCCCTGTTTTGAGCTTCAAGTCTTGTAAGAAGTGCTCTTTCCCAAAGCACCCACAAGATTAGACACCCGCCACTTACAATCTAAAGGTAATGGAAGAGACAGAGACCTGGGGAAGGGTAGATAAGGAATAGCAAGGTTAGGAAGGAAGTGAGAGGTACATAGGAAGGAAGTTGTGAAAATAAAGAGGTTAGGTTATCCATTAGTTAGAGAGGGAAAAGATGTGACATAAAGTGAGTGGCACTATTATGTAATGTGGTATCTGTCCAGTGGCGGCTGGTGAACTTTCAAGTTGGGGGGGCGCCAGGGCAAACCTTGGCTCCTCCCCTTACACAACCCACACCCATTTTTCTAACTCCTCCCCCTGATTTCATAATGACCTTTATATGCCCCACCTAATGACCTTATACTTGCCCTGCCCATTGAAATACATGATCAGCACTGCAGCAATGTCATGAAGCAAAGTAACAATGGGTTAAATTCATTGGTATACAATATAGACTGGAAAAAAATCATGTGACAAGACTACAGCAATATCAAAATTGTATCTATACGCATTGACAGAACAATTAAAGTAATGACACTCACCATTAGTTGGCTCTTCTTCTCGGGGTGTTCATGTTCAGTAAGTTGACCAACGAGTCCAAACAAATCTGCTGACATAGAGGGTTTGCACCTGGGGGTGATATAAACCAAGCAAATCAATCAGACCATTCAAGACCCAAACCATACCTTAAAAACCTTAAAAGACCAAGTGTGACCATATACGCCCAACCCATACCTTAAAAACCTTAAAAGACCAATCAGGACCATATAGGCCCAAACCTTACCTTAAAAACCTTAAATGACAAATTAGGACCATATAGGCCCCAACCGTACCTTAAAAACACACACTACACCAATCAGGACTGTATAGGCCCAAACAGTACCTCAAAAACCTTAAATGACCAATTAGGACCATATAGGCCCCAACCGTACCTTAAAAACCTTAAAAGACTAAGTGTGACCATATAGGCCAAAACCGTACCTTAAAAACCTTAAAAGACTAAGTGTGACCATATAGGCCCAAACCGTACCCTAAAAACCTTAAATGACCAATCAGGACCATATAGGCTCCAAACGTACCTTAAAAACACACACTACACCAATCAGGACTGTATAGGCCCAAACAGTACCTAAAAAACCTTAAATGACCAATTAGGACCATATAGGCCCCAACCGTACCTTAAAAACCTTAAAAGACTAAGTGTGACCATATAGGCCCAAACAGTACCCTAAAAATATACATTATATATATATATATATATATATATATATAAATATACACACATTATATATATATATATATATATATAAATATACACACATTTTATATATATATATATATATATATATATATATATATATATATATATATATATATATACACATACACACACATATAAAACAATATACATAAAACAAAAATATAACAATTTATATTTATTAAAACAAATAATAAATACATATTCAATAAATAATATATATAAATATTATACATATATATATATATATATATATATATATATATATATGTATATATAATTTTTTTTATAGTATATACGTATTTATCTCTTTTTTTAATAAATGTACTTATGCAAATAATTCATAAATTACATGTATATCTTTTTATTTCATAATTGTTCATTTGTATTTTTATTACACATTATTTATTATACATATTACAGTGCTATTCATGTGCTATACATGTTACAGGATATTATCCTGTAACATGTATATCACATAAATAGCACTGTAATATGTATAATACATACAGGGTCACACAAGTTCACACTAACCTTTTTTGCCCTTCCAGGCTTCCATACCTGCTTTGCTAATTTTTAGAAGACTCTGATTGGTTGAAATCAATGTCAATCAAAATTTCAGCCAATCAGAGTCCTTCAAAAATTTGTATAAAAGGCAGAGCGTGGGAAAAAATCAATTAGTCGCCGGGGGAGCTCCTCGAAGGAGGAGCTTCGTTAGTAAGTTTTTTTTTTTTTTTTTTAGAGCGTCAGGTTTTTTAGGTGGAGGCCTCTTGCAATGGGCCAGAAAGGATGGACAATGGCTTCAATCAAGATGAGGACATGGGCTTCTATCAAAACTGGAGGACATGGGCTTCAATCAAAATCGATTGGAATGCCAGACTATCCAGGGCAGAAGGCCACCGCTGGAGGGGTCAATTTGGCAGGTAAGTATGTGCTGTTGTTTACTTTATTATTGTTTTCTTTTTTTTCCCCTTTCCTTATTTTTATCTTATCTATAAAAGTGACAGGCAATGTATCTTTTTTATTTTAACTGCAATGTTAAAGATACATTGCCTGTTACTTTTAAAAATGGAATAAAAAAAGTGTAGTGTAGTGTTTAACTTGTAGGTGGGGGGGTTTGTGTTTGTTTATTTTTTAAATGATTGTTAGGTGGGTTGATAGTTGGGTCAGGGTGGGGTCACTGGGTCAGGGTGGTAGGTAGGTGGCTTGGCTTGGTACTACCAAGCCACCTACCTACCACCCTGACCCAGTGACCCCACCTCGCCCTGATCCAACTACCAAGTTGGTAGTTGGGTCAGGGTGGGGTGGGGTCCCTAAGTCAGGGTGGTAGGTAGGTGGCTTGGCTTGGTACTTCCAAGCCACCTACCTACCACCCTGACCCAGTGACCCCACCCCACCCTGACCCAACTACCAAGTTGGTAGTTGGGTCAGGGTGGGGTCACTGAGTCAGGGTGGTAGGTAGGTGACTTGGTAGTTGGGTCAGGGTGGGGCCACTGGGTCAGGGTGATAGGTAGGTGGCTTGGCTTGTGAGAGGGACAGAGAGACCAGGAGATATCTGAGTTAGGTGTTGTTCTTCGGAGCCTGAGTTAGGTGTTGTTCTTTGGAGCCTTGAGAGAGGGTGAGAGGGACAGAGAGACCAGAGATATCTGAGTTAGGTGTTGTTCTTTGGAGCCTTGAGAGAGGGTGAGAGGGACAGAGAGACCAGAGATATCTGAGTAAGGTGTTGTTCTTTGGAGCCTGAGTTAGGTGTTGTTCTTTGGAGCCTTGAGAGAGGGACAGAGAGACCAGGAGATATCTGAGTTAGGTGTTGTTCTTTGGAGCCTGAGTTAGGTGTTGTTCTTTGGAGCCTTGAGAGAGGGTGAGAGGGACAGAGAGACCAGGATATATCTGAGTTAGGTGTTGTTCTTTGGAGCCTGAGTTAGGTGTTGTTCTTTGGAGCCTTGAGAGAGGGTGAGAGGGACAGAAAGACCAGGATATATCTGAGTTAGGTGTTGTTCTTTGGAGCCTGAGTTAGGTGTTGTTCTTTGGAGCCTTGTGAGAGGGACAGAGAGTCCAGGAGATATCTGAGTTGGGTGTTGTTCTTCGGAGCCTGGGTTACGTTTTGTTCTTTGGAGCCTTGAGAGAGGGTGAGAGGGACAGAGAGACCAGGATATATCTGAGTTAGGTGTTGTTCTTTTGAGCCTTGAGAGACGGTGAGAGGGACAGAGAGACCAGGAGATATCTGAGTTAGGTGTTGTTCTTTGGAGCCTGAGTTAGGTGTTGTTCTTCAGAGCCTTGAGAGAGGGTGAGAGGGACAGAGAGAACAGAGATATCTGAGTTAGGTGTTGTTCCTTGGAGAATTGAGAGAGGGTGAGAGGGACAGAGAGACCAGGAGATATCTGAGTTAGGTGTTGTTCTTTGGAGCCTTGTGAGAGGGACAGAGAGACCAGGAGATATCTGAGTTAGGTGTTGTTCTTCGGAGCCTGAGTTAGGTGTTGTTCTTTGGAGCCTTGAGAGAGGGTGAGAGGGACAGAGAGACCAGAGATATCTGAGTTAGGTGTTGTTCTTTGGAGCCTTGAGAGAGGGTGAGAGGGACAGAGAGACCAGAGATATCTGAGTAAGGTGTTGTTCTTTGGAGCCTGAGTTAGGTGTTGTTCTTTGGAGCCTGAGTTAGGTGTTGTTCTTTGGAACCTTGAGAGAGGGTGAGAGGGACAGAGAGACCAGGAGATATCTGAGTTAGGTGTTGCTCTTTGGAGCCTTGAGAGAGGGTGAGAGGGACAGAGAGACCAGAGATATCTGAGTTAGGTGTTGTTCTTTGGAGCCTGAGTTAGGTGTTGTTCTTTGGAGCCTGAGTTAGGTGTTGTTCATTGGAGCCTTGATAGAGGGTGAGAGGGACAGAGAGACCAGAGATATCTGAGGGCAAATGTGGAGTTGTTTAGAATGGGGGAGGTATACAATTATTTCTAGATGAAAAGTAACTATGTCAGCAAATATTATAACAGATATTAATCACAAAATTGATAAATAATCATTAACAATGGCAGAAAATCCTTAGAAGTCCAGGTACCTGAGTTAGGTGTTGTTCTTTGGAGCCTTGAGAGAGGGACAGAGAGACCAGGAGATATTGGAGTTAGGTGTTGTTCTTTGGAGCCTGAGTTAGGTGTTTTTCTTTGGTGCCTTCTGAGAGGGACAGAGAGACCAGGATATATCTGAGTTAGGTGTTGTTCTTTGGAGCCTGAGTTAGGTGTTGTTCTTTGGAGCCTTGAGAGAGGGTGAGAGGGACAGAGAGACCAGGATATATCTGAGTTAGGTGTTGTTCTTTGGAGCCTGAGTTAAGTGTTGTTCTTTGGAGCCTTGTGAGAGGGACAGAGAGTCCAGGAGATATCTGAGTTGGGTGTTGTTCTTTGGAGCCTGAGTTAGGTGTTGTTCTTTGGAGCCTTGAGAGAGGGTGAGAGGGACAGAGAGAACAGAGATATCTGAGTTAGGTGTTGTTCCTTGGAGCCTTGAGAGAGGGTGAGAGGGACAGAGAGACCAGGAGATATCTGAGTTAGGTGTTGTTCTTTGGAGCCTTGTGAGAGGGACAGAGAGACCAGGAGATATCTGAGTTAGGTGTTGTTCTTTGGAGCCTTGAGAGAGGGTGAGAGGTACAGAGAGACCAGAGATATATGAGGGCAAAATGATGATAAGGGGGAGGAAGAGACACAGGGGTGTCCTTGCAGCAGAGATCAAAAGAGTCCTTCAGGACTGTATTGCACACTGTGTACAGTAGCCTAGCTATGGTTTTCCCTATTGATGCAGTATCACCTACACTCAATCTCCTCTCTGTAAGACTGCAAGTTAGTTATGATTCCAAAATGGCTGCTGTCCATGAGGTTAAAGGGTCTGGAAGGCAGGGTATGATGCTGATTGGCTGGAATGTGTCTGCTGACTGTGAGATGCAGGGTCAAAGTTTGCTCAATGATAAAGTATAGGGGGCAGATCGAATATCGCATATGTTCGCAGTTCGCCGCAAACGCGAACATGCTATGTTCGCCGGGAACAGTCCACTGGCGAACTATTCGTGACATCTCTAAAAATATGTAACCCATGTACTGTATATTTTTATTTTCTTAGATTCAGGCAAAAGGCAATTATAGTGGAACACAATCTTCATTGTCTAGTTTATCATTTACCACTCAATTTAATACTGCTTCATAACAAACCTGAAATAAAATTAAGAATTACTCAACTATTTTATATTATGATCCAACTTAGAATTATTTTTTTTTAACAGAGTCTTGTGTAGTATGCATTATATCTCTAAGAACCAAGAAAATTAGTTAGAACGGTCCTGTGTAGATAAAATGTAGAAAACTCAATTTCTGCCTCACTAGGGATATAATAAACCTATGTACCATATATACTCGAGTATAAGCCGAGTTTTTCATCCCTTTTTTTAAGGCCAAAAAGGGCCCCCTCGGCTTATACTCAAATCACTCTCCCCCCCCCGTGTCTCTCTAACCCCCCCGTGTCTCTTTCCCTCCCCCCTCATCCTCAAACCCCCTCCTCATTCTAAACCCCCCTCCTCACTTTACCCTTCTAAATAACTCCCCCTCTCCCTTTCCCCTCACTTACCTGCATTTGAAGCTTCTGCTCCGGCCTCCGCTGCTTCCGGCCAATGCTAATGACGTGGCGCGCATGTGACGTCACGTCATTAGCATATACCGGGTGGGGGCACCCGGTATTTGCTAATGACGTGGCGCGCATGTAACGTCGCGTCATTAGCATATACCGGCTGCCGGCATACGATATATGCTAATGACGTGGCGCATGTGAGGGAGGTTGAGGATGAGGAGGGGGGTCGAGGAGGGGGTTGAGGAGGGAGGTTGAGAATGAGGAGGGGGGTTGAGGAGGGTGATAAGGGGGGGGGAGAGACACAGGCAAGGGAGAGAGGGGAAGAGACACATGCAAGGGACAGGGGTGAAGAATCACAGGGAAGGGAGAGGGGTGAAGAGACACAGGGGAGGGAGAGGGGAGAAGAGACACATGGGAGAGATAGGAGGGACACAAGAAAAGGGCACACAAGAGGGGGACACAGAGGGCACAAGAGGGAAACAGGGGGCAGCACATTTCCCACCCTCGGCTTATACTCGAGTCACTCATTTTTCCCAGAATTTTGTGGTAAAATAGGTGCCTCGGCTTATACTCGGATCGGCTTATACTTGAGTATATAAGGTATCTCTTTATTTTTATGTACCTTATTTTATAAGGAAGTGCTTAAAAGAGTTTTTTTTTCTGCCTAACATCTTACACATAGTTCTCAATTTGATTCTCCCTTCTTCAGCTCATGAAGACAGTGTACTTCTAAATGCAGGGTGTGCAGTGTCTCATAGTAACCATTCAGGGGCAATATTTAACAACATGCTACTTGACAAAGGGCCTCATTCAAATCAGGGCCGTAAAACAGGCGCAAGTTTGCGATTCCTTGCAGCCGGCTTATGGCCCTGCGTAGCTCTACGTCTACGCTGCTATTCAATTGGGCGGCGCCACAATGAGGTCCCTCTTACGGTCGATCGCAAACCATGCAATCAGCCGTAGGCACTTCTGTGCTTGAACAGGATCGCGGCCGAACGGCCGTAACTCGTGTATTCAAGGTAGCAATCTTGGAGAAATGCAAATATTATTTCACAACAGCACTGTAAATGATGGGGAACACAATACTTGATTTCACATTTAATTAATGTCCAAAATCAGATGGGCTTGAATAACGAGTTACGGGGCTTGGCGGTTAATCAAGCTCATCGGACTTTGGAAGGAAATTAAACATGAAATAAGGTATTTTATTGTGGCGATGAGCCAGATTGAGAATGTTGTCCCTTTAATCCTCATGTCACCCAGTGTGTTCCCCATCATTTACAGTGCTTTACAGTGCTGTCTTGAATTAATATTTGTATTTACATTTCTCTGAGTTTGCCGGATTGAACCACGAGTCACGGGCTTGGAGGTCATTCAAGCCCGTAGGACAGCAAAAGTCTTACGTTCAAATCGTAGCACTTCATAAGCAAATAAAAAAGCCGTCCTTTTATTAAAAGAGAAAGTGATGTTAGGTCTCAGAATTAACAGTACAACATTCACAATCTCAAATCGTCATGAATAACCACCTTATTTCATGTTAAATTTCCATCAAAGTCCGACGGGCTCCAACCTCCGAGCCCGAAGGTTGGATTTAAAAGTCCCACAGGTTGAAGCCTGTCGGACTTTATGATGGAAACTTAACATGAAATAAGTTTTTTTTATTTGCCAATTTGAGAGTAGGGGAATGTTGTGCTATTAATTCTAAGACCTAAAATCACTTTCACTTCTCATAAAATTACCAGATGGCTTTTTTTATGTGCTTAATTTGTGCTACATTTTGTAATTAGAAAGCGTTGTGGGACCTCTTTGGTTTAAGTAAGCTGAGGCTCGATTTTAGTGATTACGAGCTTGAGGAAGGGTGATTGTAGCATTTGAATAGCGATTTGGGATTTCTTGCGGCCGCGCAAGATCAAAGGCTTTGACGGAAGTGAGCTGTGATTGAGCTAACCGCAACCAGCAAATTGATTAGCTAAATAGCTTGCGGCCTCCCCTTGCGGCTACTTATTTCAAAAACGTAGGATTAGAATGAGGCCCTAAGTAACTGAAAGGCTATTTTGAAACACTGCACTTCACAGTATGCATATTCATGATCTGCATGATCTTCAGAGGGCAGACTCAAACAGGTACAAATTGAACAATACTATTCAGAAAAAAACAGAGCTTTTAAAAACTTGTTAATAAAATCAAGTACATAAAAGTAAAAAGATACATATGTATATTATATTCCTAATGAAATTCAGTAACCATCCATGTCCCTTTAATGCATTTGTCCTATATTGGGTTAAAATAGGTCTTACAAAGATTTTACATTTATATCAAACAATAGAATTGTTTTCTAGACCTATGTGAGAGAATTCATTTACCAGGTAATGCATTTTATAGACACTGTTAAATTAAATGTGTGCGTTCGTGTTCATGCATGTGCGAATTTCTTAAAATAATCTTGAGGAATAAAAGAAAATTAGTGAAATGGTTAATTATTTTAACTTGCCTACTTCCAGTGTAATAAATCAAAAAAATGTTTGTCTGTTTTATTATTTGCAATATTTCTGTTAGTGAAGAATGGTGAAGAGGCCTTATTGACAAGAAAGACCACCTCCATAAAAATAACGCTTATCTTGTCAGCTTCTTTGCTCCTGAACTTTATGCACAATTATGTATCACAAATATCTAGTCATAAAAATAATCAACATTCTGATTTCTGAATCTGCCCATGCTCAAATCATTTAGAAGTCTAGTGGAGAATAGCAAAAAATAAATAAATAACAAAATCTAAATATTTACACCAATACATTTAGTCAGTAATGGTCTACTATAAAATGTTTTCCACAGTTAATTTCCATCCTTGCTCTAGATTGTTAGGATACCGAATGTGCATATCCCTGAACCTGCACACAAAGAAAACAATATGTTTATATTTTGGAGACATGAAACCCTTAACCAATGGTGAACATTTGACTTCTTCATTTTATGGGAATGATCAAACACAGTTTATTATTTTGTTGTAGCAAGCTACAAACTATAACCAAACTATACCATTATCAGTGTAACGATATCACCTACCTTACTGGGGTTGAAACCTTACAAAGAGGGAGATATGTTGTTGGATTTGAGAGTAAAAAGAAAAACACATACATCTACTGCCTACATTATGTGAACATCTGTTGGTTTTGATGTATACACATACACTTATAGTATACCTTTTTAACATATGAAGAAAATAAGTTGCTGATCGGAGCTCCGCAGTGTGTCTTATACCTTTCACTGGGACCGGCATATGCTAATGACGTCATGCGCTGGTGATGTCACATCATTAGCATATGCCGGTTCCAGAGATAGGCATAAGATGAGCTGCGGGGCTCCGATCAGCAGCAGGAGCTGATCGGAGGCTACAGAGAAGAGGTGAGAGTGGGAAGGAGGATGGAGGAAGGAGGAAGGGGGAAGGGGGAAATGGAAGAGGAGGGAGGAGGAGGGGGAAGAAGACGATGAGGAGGAGCAAGGAAGAGGAATGGTGTGCTAAAGGGAACCTCACTCGAGTATAAGCTTATAATCGAGTATATATGTTATTTACTTTTATGGAAGATTTCTGGATTTTACTAGATATATACTACTAGCGACTTGCCCATCAAAAATGACGGGGCAATAAAATTGTAAGGCAGGTAACGCTGTTTCGCACAGACATGAATTTTTTTGGTGGTGTGAGATCCTTTGGCACTCATTGCGAGGAGGTTGGTTGTTGTATTTTTTTTTTAATCAGAGGTGCTTTTGCTGTCATTGTAAGGTCGGCGCTAGTGATGTCCCGAACAGTTCGCCGGAGAACTATTTGCGGCGATTTTTGCATGTTCGCGTCCGCCACGAACGGCGAACACATGCGCTTTTCGGTTCGCCCCCTATACTTTATCATTGAGGAAACTTTGAACATCATTTATTTTATTTTATAATTTTTTTTGTGTAATCGATGGCTGCCTGCCAGCGTGTGTGTGTGACAGGCTAACACCTAACAGCTTATATTGTGCTTATTTTCACTATTCATACCTGGTGGTGTAACATACATTAAAAACAACCATTTTTTTCCTGTAATCTAATTTCAGTTGCCTGCCTGTGTCAGGCTCACAGCTTATATTGTGCTCAGTGACATAAAACAACACTTTTTTGACTGTAATAGATTGAATAGAAATTGCCTGCCTACAGGCGTGTGTGTGAGGCCTACAGCGCCTACTCTGCCAACTTTTGCCAGTGCACAGTGACACTCATATCTGGTGGCCCCTTAGATTGCACGCGCAGTGCCCCAAATTTGAAGTAGGAGGTCCAACCAAGCATCTTTTTCCATCTCCCTGTTCCAAAAATCAATGCCATAAACACGTCTCCTAATAGTGGACGTAACAGGGATTAAACCTATAGGAATAGTACTACTTAACAGTACACACCTTATAATAACACAGACAGAGGCAACGCAGAGAGAGGAGTCTGAAGAAGAGGAGACAGAGGAGGAAGGTGGCTTTGAGGAGGTGGAAGACCAAACACAGCAGGCGTCCCAGGGGGCTTGTTGTCACCTTTTGGGGTTCCTTGGTGGCTGGGTGGAGGAAGAGACCTTCAATGACATCAGTGAGGACAAGGAACGGGACATGGCTAGCTTGGTATCCAACCTTGTGCAAATGGGGAGTTTGTGGTTGTGCAAAGGGACTGTTTGCGGTTGTTTGCGGTGCATTAAACGGGGAGATTGGTCTGTTACTGTGAAGCGGGTGTAACCCTTACACTACCTGATCGATACAACAATTTAGGAATGTTAGGTGATTTATGCCCTTTATGGCTTAAAACCAGACTCAGCATCAACTATGTAATTTTCCGTGGGAGTTTTGCCATGGATCCACAGTCCAGGTGTTAGTCCCCTTGAAACAACTTTCCCATCACTATTGTGGCCAGAAAGAGTCCCTGTGGGTTTTGAAATTTGTCTGCCCATTGAAGTCTATGGCGGTTTGCCGGGTTCGCCCGTTCGCGAACATTTGATTGAAGTTCGTGTCCGATGTTCGCGAACCGAAAATTTGATGTTCGCGACATCACTAGTCGGCGCTGATCTGCTTTTTGCGCTTATTGCAAGGCTGTCCCCTGGTGTAGTTTGTGTGCTATGAGCAGCGTTGGCGCTCGTTGTGAGGCGTGCAGTGAATGGGTTTTGTGTTTATTGCGATAGTGTTTTTATTTTTATTTTTTTTGTGTATATGTACATTTGTATGCAAATTAAATAATTCATAAATTAATAAATTAATATACTTTACCTATTTGTTAGTAATATATGCAGGAAGAGTTGTGCTGAAGAGCTGACAATCTTTTTTGATGTTCCTGCAGCATACAATGTAGGATTGCACTGTTGTGGAGCTGAGGTGTAAGTGTCAGCAATGTGTGCAGTGTGTATTTTAAATATGCTGCGTGTGCGAGGGGAAGATGTTAGTGTAGCTGTGTAATTCCGCATTGTGAAAGTTAGTGTTGTAAAATGGCGGTGAAATGTGTATGTGGTACTCGGCGATCATTTAGCGTCCTTGCTAAAAGTGTATCTTGTACCTCGTACGGCTTTTTGGAAAAGCCGTATGTGCTTGGTGTTTTTTTTGCGGCTTTAGGGTCCTGTAGTCTCCTTTTCGGCGGCCATTTTTTCACCCCCCCCCTTGACTTTGTACCTATTTTGTTACGTTACAGCCTTAACTTTAATGTTTTGTTAATCTGAATTTTATGTGATGTATCAGAACATAATAGTCTAAGTTGGTGAAGTGAAATGAGAAAAATATATACATAAAACTATTTTTTAGAAATAGAAAATGTAAAATTGGCTTGTGCGTATGTATTCACCCCCTTTGTTATGAAGCCCATAAAAAGCTCTGGTGCAAAGGCCCCAGAGGCTGCAACACCTAAGCAAGAGGCACCACTAACTAAACACTGCCATGCAGACCAAGGAACTCTCCAAACAAGTAAGGGACAATGTTGTTGAGAATTACAAGTCAGGGTTAGGTTATTAAAAAATATCCAAATCTTTGATGATCCCCAGGAGCACCATCAAATCTATCATAAGCAAATGGAAAGAACATGGCACAACAGCAAACGTGCCAAGAGACGGACGCCCACCAAAACCCAAGGACCGGGCAAGGAGGGCATTAATCAGAGAGGCAGCACAGAGACCTTAGGTTAGCCTGGAGGAGCTGCAGAGTTCCACAGCAGAGACTGGAGTATATGTACATAGGACGACAATAAGTTGTACGCTCCATAGAGTTGGGCTGTATGGCAGAGTGACCAGAAGAAAGCCATTACTTTCAGCAAAAAACAAAATGGCACATTTTAAGTTAAGGAGACTCCCAAAATGTATGGAGGAAGGTACTCTAGTCTGATGAGACTAAAATTGAACTTTTCGTCTGTCAAAGAAAACGCTATGTCTGGTGCAAACCCAACACATCACCCAAAGAACAACACTGGGAAATTGGTCAGAGTTGAAGGAAAGATGGATGGTGCTAAATACAGGGATATTCTTGAGCAAAACCTGTACCGCTCTGTGCGTGATTTGAGGCTAGGATGGAGGTACAGCTTCCAGCAAGACAATGACCCCAAATACACTGCTAAAGCAACACTTGAATGGTTTAAGGGGAAACATGTAAATGTGTTGGAATGGCCTAGTCAAAGCCCAGAACTCAATCCAATAGAAAATCTGTGGTCAGACTTAAAGATTGCTGTTTACAAGGGCAAACCATCCAACTTGAAGGAGCTGCAGTAGTTTTGCAAGGAGGAATGGCGAAAAATCCCAGTGGTAAGATGTGGCAAGCTCATAGAGACTTATCGTAAGCGATTCAGAGCTGTGATTGCCACAAAAGGTGGCTCTACAAAGTAATGACTTTAGGGGGGTGAATAGTTATGCACATTGACTTTTTCTGTTATTTTGTCCTATATGTTGTTTGCTTCATAATAAAAAAAAATCTTCAAAGTTGTGGACATGTTCTGTAAATTAAATGATGCAAATCCTCAAACAATCCATGTTAATTACAGGTTGTGAGGCAACAAAACACGAAAAATTACAAACTGGTGAATACTTTTGCAAGGCACTGTATACATTTCTTCAAATAATCAACTTATGAATGAAGTCGTACTGAATTGGTTCACTCTGTACTCCAACAGCACTTCCTATATAAGAGCCCTGTTCTATTCCCCTATATCACAAATTACGCAGTCTAAGTGCAAAGTACATTTCTAACTATTTTATTCCCCCCTCTCAGCATGACTGCAAGAGAACAACTGATGACTACGGCAAGCCAGAGACGCTAAATACGCCAACTTTCCCATTGATTTTCCCACATGAGCTATTCTAATCCAAATCACAGCAAATTACTTGGCACTTGCAACTCCTTAAGTCCATTCTTTTTTTATTTTTTTTTAAATATTGTGAGTAATCCAGAGCACTCACAAAGACATAACAATACCTTTGCGACTGCTTTTCCCCCATGTAAATGATAACCTTTCCTGCCGCTGCAGCATCTAAAGTATTAACCCCTGCCGAGTGGGTACTATAACCCCCATGACACCTAATCAATTCACCCCATACCATGGAGGTCTATACAGACCCCCATGATAACCTATCATTACCTCTACCTACCATTGGAGTCTAGATAGATCCCTCAATCTTAGCAGTCTGATTGGTCCAACTGAAAACCCCATTCTAATTGGCTAAAATATGACAGCCAATCAGAATGCTCAAAACCTCTATTTAAGCAGCAGAAATTGCGGCAACCGCCATTTGGGAGGAGGAGGAGGCCATTTAGATAAGTTAATTTTTTTAAACGCTAACATTTTGATATGAGGGCCCTTTTCTGGCCCAGAAGATGATGGCTTCAATATGGGCTTCAAGCAAGACTGAAGAGAACCAGAACCTCTTCAATCAGTTGGTTAGCCCGCCTGGTCCAGGGCAGAAGCTTGAGGACCAGGGCGTCAATGATCATCGCTGGATGATCATGAGGCCTAGGTAAGTATTATTATTTTTTTTTATTTTACAGGTTGTAGATATTTTTTATTTTAAATAGTAATTTTTAATTTATTTTAAACGTAATATTTTACCCCCCATGGCACATCAGAGTTTAGTAAACCATTGGGGTCCATATTTCCCCCATGGTATATTGGGTTAATTTAGATACCATGGGGCACCAGGGCTTAATTTTAGGGCCAATGGAGGTCTTTCTGTTATGGACCCCCATGCTGGGAGTTAAAATTTAAGTACCATGTGGTGAATATTATAAGAACCATAGGGGTTCAATGGACTCCCATGGTTATGTTGATTAGCAATTAGGTGGGAGTGGAGAAGGTGTGATCGGGTGTGAGAGGGGAAGCGGATCCCCGGGATTTCCTTCAGAGCCTGGATGGAGAGTATGCCATGGTATTCTCATTAGTGGTATAGGAACGTAATACTATTTAGCACAGCATTTATCATAATCCTAAGTTTAGGTGTACAAGTTTTTCATGAGCTAAGTAATATTATGAGTGAATGGAATATAATACATGTGTATCATTACTGAAAATAAACAACACTTATCATAGTTGAAAATTGGTATCATTGCAAGATATGAGTCTCTAATTGAATTAGGCTCTATGGGCTCTATTTTATTGCCCAATTCATAATTTATACAAACTTAAAACTGCTCTTAATAATGCCACATATACTATTAGCTATTAGAGATTTAGCCTCATGATCATACCTTCTAGTGAAAAGTTTTTCTTGATTTCCTGAAGTATTGATTTATTGGATCTTCTTGCAGTCCAAAGGACTCTAAGCAGTCTTCTCCAACACCACAATTCAAAGGCGTCAATTCTATGGAGCTCAGATTTCTTTATGGTCCAGCTCTCACATCCGTATGTTACTACTGGGAATACCATAGTTCGAACTATATGGACCTTTGTTGATAGTTTAATATCTTTACTTTTTACAAGCATGTCCAAGCTTGCCATAGCTTTCCTTCCCAGAATCAAACGTCTTTTAATTTTATAACTACAGTCACCATCTGCAGAGATCTTGGATCCAAGGAAAATAAAATCTGTCACTGCCTCCACTTCCTCGCCATCTATTTGCCAGCAAGTGACATTGCCGTTTGCCCTGATCTTCGTCTTTTGCACTCTCTTCTTTTACCCTCATCAATATGTCCTATAGTTTCTCCTCACTGTGTCTAAGAAATATATTACAGGCTTCCTTAAATATTGTTAGATCATATGATTATGCCCCCTCAAATCAGACTTAAAAAGGCAGTTCTTACGATTTCAGCCTTGTAATTGGAATTTGCGAGCTGAGCCAATAGAATACATCTAAACATTTATAAAAAAAACAAAAAACACATGCAGCCAAATTTGTGAGTTTGAGGCATTTGCGAGCAGCTAATAGAATATTTACTTCAAGCTTGACTTTAAGATGCACACATGTAAAAACAACTGTGAGGGAAACATACCTGGCCACATCCATACTACCTGAAACAAATGTTTGCAACAACAATGCACGCATACACTAAAGCAGGATCTGTCTGATTCATAGAGAGAAATAACTAATCACATGAGACTCTGTGTTCAGGACACTTTTATTCTTCTTAAAAATATGTTTTAATATAAGTTCAGGGAGAAAATAAATATTTTTTTATTTAAATGATGCAGAACATAAATATGAAATGTGCTTTAATTCTCATTTCTCCTTTAAATATATTTGTCAGTTGAATGGATTGTTGCAGCGATCATGCAGCATGATTTACAAATATACATATATTTGGTATGTTTGGTTAACAAAGGAGGTTTAGCTAGTGTTAGTGATGATAGTTTGTGTCCTTAGTTTAAAAGTTAGGGTTAATTTTAGTCCACCGAAGGGGTTAATTCATTTTTAATGTATTTATTTTATTTAGTTCTTTTTATTTATTTTTGCCGTTTTGGGAATATAGAACAAGGTATTTTGGACTTGTCACAAAAAGTTTAAAATGTATAACATTCCTTAACTTTGAGACCCCTTCGGTCTCTCAAAGTTAAGGAATGTTATACATTTTAAACTTTTTGTGATAATATTTATAACTTATTGTACTTATTTGTTAGTACATGAAAGAACAAACTGCCCCAGATTTGTTAAACCAAAACATATTGCTGATGCAGTTTTTTTTACCCTGGTCTCAGACATTGAGAAATCATCCCACAATATGTAAAGTTGGAAAATTCCTTTGTTCAATGTGAGAGCACTCTATTCCTCAGTGCTTAGCAAATCAATGTGCTGTATTTGACTAATATATTTCACCTGGTTTCTATGGAGATGCCCTACCAAGGGAGAACACAGTCTCATAATTTACTCAGTTACACCATTTTTCTTCCAATAACAAATCTCCTTGTTTACCCATCCCATGAGAAATTGATAATTACAAGTTTTAGAGATCCATTTATCTTTATTTTCCACTGAATATTTGATTGTATGCAATTAAATGCATATTTATTTCCAATGTGAGAAGTAAATGCTTATTTATTTACAATGTGGGAAATAATGCTTATTTATGATGTTTATACAACTGAAGTTCAAATCTAACCCATATATAAAAAGTGGTCCAAAATTTGTCATAATTCCCCTTTAAAAAGGGAGGGTTAAAAGATTACAAAAAAGTATACAAGTAAAACAAGTTATGGCCATTTCAAATAATATGTTACATGCAACATAATGAATGTCCCACTATCCCAACTGTTTTCTGCTATCAATTATTTTTTTCATTATCATCTGTTTACCTCTAGGGAATTACTTTGTTTAGGGCATCATTCTATAATTATTATTATTAATGTTATTATGTAGGGGTATATACAATGTAGAATAAAGTACAATTGGTAGAACTGAAGGATTACAAATACATATACAATTATAAATTATAAATATAAATAAGGGGCAGCGGTTGGGACAGGCACAGGCAGATTGACTTCTGCACTAGAAACTGCAATATGTAATTCCACAGCTTGCTGTCCATCCCCCATCACATACATCACTTTGAGATCTGCACATTAGATTGGAGGAGAGAAACCAACACGGAGCCCCATATAGGCAAGCAGATGGAAATTTAAAAAAATAATACTATTCCATAGCTCTTGGTTATCCCAAAAAGAAAAAATGCATACTCCCAGTTTACAAAAATCTATGGCTTCAATGTGCAGTATGCATTTTGTATAAATTGGAGGGGCGACCTCACTATTTTCTAGATATACAGTGGATATAAAAAGTCTACACACCCCTGTTAAAATGTCAGGTTTCTGTGCTGTAAAAAAATTAGACAAAGATAAATCATTTCAGAACTTTTTCCACCTTTAATGTTACCTATAAACTGTACAACTCAATTGAAAAATAAACTGAAATCTTTTAGGTGGAGGGAAGAAAAAGAAAAAAGAAAAATAATGTGGTTGCATAAGTCTGCACACCCTCTTATAACTGGGGATGTTGCTGTGTTCAGAATTAAGCAATCACATTCCAAATCATGTTAAATAGGAGTCAGCATACACCTGCCATCATTTAAAGTGCCTCTGATTAACCCCCAAATAAAGTTTAGCTGCTCTAGTTGGTCTTTCCTGAAATTTTCTTAGTCGCATCCCACAGCAAAAGTCATGGTCCACAGAGAGCTTAAAAAGCATCAGAGGGATCTCATTGTTAAAAGGTATCAGACAGGAGAAGGGTACAAAAGAATTTCCAAGGCATTAGATATACCATGGAACACAGTGGAGAAAATATGGCACAACAGTGACATTACCAAGAACTGGAGCTCCCTCCAAAATTGATGAAAAGACGAGAAGAAAACTGGTCTGGGAGGCTACCAAGAGGCCTACAGTAACATTAAAGGAGCTGCAGGAATATCTGGCAAGTACTGGCTGTGTGGTACAACAATCTCCCGTATTCTGCATATGTCTGGGCTATGGGGTAGAGTGGCGAAAGCCTTTTCTTATGAAGAAAAACATCCAAGCCAGGCTACATTTTGAAAAAACACATCTGAAGTCTCCCAAAAGCACGTGGGAAAAGGTGTTATGGTCTGATGAAACCAAGGTGGAACTTTTTGGCCATAATTCCAAAAGATATGTTTGGCGCAAAAACAACACTGCACATCACCGAAAGAACACCATGCCCACAGTGAAGCATGGTGGTGGCAGCATCATGCATTGGGGCTGTTTTTCTTCAGCTGGAACTGGGGCCTTAGTTAAGATAGAGGGAATTATGAACAGTTCCAAATACCAATCAATATTGGCACAAAACCTTCAGGCTTCTGCTAGAAAGCTGAACATGAAGAGGAACTTCATCTTTCAGCATGACAACAACCCAAAGCATACATCCAAATCAACAAAGGAATGGTTTCACCAGAAGAAGATTAAAGTTTTGGAATGGCCCAGCCAAAGCCCAGACCTGAATCCAATTGAAAATCTGTGGGGTTATCTGAAGAGGGCTGTGCACAGGAGATGCTCTCGCAATCTGACAGATTTGGAGTGTTTTTGCTAAGAAGAGTGGGCAAATCTTGCCAAATCAAAATGTGCCATGTAATAAAATCAAAAGGTACTTCAACAAAGTATTAGTTTAAGGGTGTGCATACTTATGCAACCATATTATTTTATTTTTATATTTTTTCTTCCCTCTACCTAAAAGATTTCAGTTTGTTTGTCAATTGAGTTGTACAGTTTATAGGTCACATTAAAGGTGGAAAAAGTTCTGAAATGATTTAGCTTTGTCTAATTTTTTTACAGCACAGAAACCTGAAATTTTAACAGGGGTGTGTAGACTTTTTTATATCCACTGTATTGTGATCCCAAATTTTTCATGATGTGTATATATAAAAGTGAATATTTTAAGCCATATTTTACAGTAGAGAAAATAGTGGTTTATAGAGTAGACAGGGTGGAGGATGTTTTATCCCCCCTCCCATGTTCCTCCTCTGATCTGTTAGATGCAGAATGGTGGGAAGTACATGTGCATTTATTACTATGCTTTTAAAAGCAAAAAACAGATAATTTGTTTAAGGAGTTGTTTTTGTTTAGTTGTGTCTGACTCTCTGTGACTCTATGGACTGCATCACACCGGAACATCTATCATTTTGTCTCTGGCAGTGTATAACCATAAGGTTTTCTTGTCAAAGATACTGGAGTGGGTAGCTAGTTCCTTCTCCAGTGGACGGCAATTAGTCTGACCTCTCTGCTATGACGTGCCCACCTTGGGTGACCCTACATGGGATAACGCACAGCTTCACATGACAAGGTGTTGATTCAGAAGGGGGCTTAAGGAATACTTAAGACTTTCTCTCAAGTTTGTTCCACATGGATTAAAATTTTTATTTGCAAAAAAAATAATTGTAATGTATAACCCTTTTAAATGCTTATATTTGGGACTTCAGTGTCATTTTATAGAGATGTTATTCGGAGGTTATAACACGTATACAGTGATTCAATACATTACTAAATCGTTCATATGGAAAGAAGTTTACATGAAACAGTTGACACACAAATTATATATTTAAAAGGATTTAAGACACAGAGATTTGCAGTTGATGCTGTCCTAAGCCTAACCCCATACGTGCTCCAAGGTTTTGTGCAGTCAGACACAAAGCAAATTGCATGGCCTTTTTTCGCAAACATTTTAAGCATTAGTAAACAGACTGCAAGCTCTTAAACTCAGTCTTTAACAGATACAGATAGCAAGCGTTTACTGCTTACAAGCTTTTAAGGATAGGATGAGCTATATAAAACCAGATCCAAGTCATTTCAACAAACTGCAAGGCCTATAACACACTGCAAAGTCTATTTCCAAACTGAAAGGAATAAAACAAATTATAAAAACCACTGCAGATTAGAAAAATATTCAAGTTTGAGGCGTAAAACAAACTAAAACGAGCAACGTATTTTCTGCAGAGTCTGGAGGGTTTCATATCAGATGTTTAAAGATGGACATGAGCCTGAGGGAGTATTATCATGCTGTGTTTTGCATTTCCATTTATTCCTATTTCTAAGAACCACAGTAGTGTAGCAGTCTTTCAATAGAACTGAATAGAGATTTTGTATGAATACCTACCAGTTGACTAAGAAAAAAAATGAAAATGTCTCCCCTTAGATCAAATATACTAGTTAAAAATTAAAGCTTTTGAAACATTTTGTAAATTGTTTAAAATACAAGTAAAAGCTTATTTAAATATAACCGAATACCAAACTGCAGGACCTAAAACAGAATGCAAGCTCTTTAACCGCACATTGAGGAGCTGCAATAGGACCTGCCAGCCCTGGGCCCCTCAATCTCATTCCCCAGGAGGAGGGCTCCCCTGGGAACAGTTGCACAAATGTTAAAAAATATAATAGCAACTAGTGACTTGGCCGTCAAAAAATGACGGTAAATAAAATTTGAAGCCATGGCAATGCTATTTGCTCCACAATGTGAAGGTTATTGTACTGTGAGGACCTTCAGCGCTCATTGCGAGCCTCTCCTCTGGTGTACTTTTGCTCCTCTGAGCAGCCTCTGCGCTCATCACAAAGCGAGATACATATGTCTATATTTTTGTAACTAATAATCAATTAATTAGTTACTTAATGAATTAATATACTTTACCTAATTATAATTCATATATCCATCAATGAATAGGCTGAAGAGTTAACAATCTTTTTTCATTTTCTTCTCTGTTGTACTTTTGCTCCTCTGAGCAGTCTCTGCGCTCATCACAAAGACAGATACATATGTTTCTATTTTTGTAAATAATAATAAAAAATTCATGAATTAATATACTTTACCTATTTGTAATTAATATATCTATCAATCAATCGGCTGAAGAGCTAGCAATCTTTTTTCATTTTCCCGCAGCATATAATGTCCAGTTGGATTGTTGCTGGCCTGTGGAGATTTGTTTTCTGAATGTCCCAACTGTGCATTAGAAATAGGCTGCGTGCGCAATCGCAAACCATTGGTGTATTTGTGTAAAGCGCTACTTTATATGCGTAATGTTGTGATTTGCAAGTTTAGAGTGTAAAGTAGTGTTGTTTGTCTATGTGCTACGCGGTCCGCGTGTATTTGGCATCCTTCGTAGTAGTGTGTTTTGTACCTGGTAGTACGTTCCTGTGGGAAAGTGGTACGCACTTTTTCTCCTTTAGATGATTTTTGAGTGCCAAAAATCTTTAAAATCAACTTAAATTCGCGTCTCAACTTAATGTCTGTTCCCGCGTGCTGTGTGTGATGTTTTTGTTGTTTTTTGTTTTATATTTTTTGTGTTCTTCGTGTATTTAGATTTTCGTGTTTTGGCCGTTAATTCGTATTTTTCCTACCTCGTAAAAAATGTTTTCTTAGTCTGCGTCTCGTATTTTCTTTTTTCTAAGTCCTGTGTCTCGTAATGTTTTTTTTTTCTAAGTCGCGTGTTTGTCAACTGCTTTCAGCCTAAGAGTCTTATTGAATTGTGAATGGTGCAATTGATTGTGGCTCTGTATAAGCACATACGATATTTATTTTTTCCGGAAGTATTTAGTTGTATAGTTAGTGAACTTGTATGCAAAAGCAAGCTCTTCAGTAAGTAAAAACGTATTTAAAAAAAAGATGCTATATGCTTATATAGAGCCCTAGTCAATTCGGCGAATGGCAATTTAACAAGTCAGACAATGAGCGCCTTCTGCGCTCATCGGCCAAGTGCTGTGTTTGGAGCTCATCGCCTAAGTTGTACGCACCAAGCAAAGCGTGACGACGTCTCGTAGTTCGACAATTATAATATGTGATTAACAAATGGAGTGTATTGAGGAGGCTGCTTCACATTCCACACAAATTAACTTATCCTAAATGTTACTGCCTGTGCTTAAACATGCCCATTCATATTCGTCTAGTATGAAAAACAAACCATACAATGGTTGCAAAAAAGGGACTGAAAATGGGACCCCACAGGAATCTGATTTCATTTTAAAGAGCATTAAAACTGGCTTTACATTGTACTAGCAGTTTTCCTGTACAGTTAGTTATTACTGAATTTTATTACTGAATCATTTAGAATTGATTTTGCATCTCCTTTATGCTAATGTGCAGCTCAAAAAACTTGATAACTTTGGGAGAGGGGTATACCGGCCAGATAACATTGCAGGTACTTATTTTGGCCACTACAGAGACTGACAAGCAGCTAATTAATATGCACTAGTCACTCATTTGCATATAAATACAGCAACAACATGTCATTTCCCAGGATTGATTCACTTTAGAAAAAAATGAATAACACAACCTAAAGCCACTTTTTCATGCACTTTAAGAATAACCTAAAATCTTGATTTTGGAATGACAGAGTAACTTTAAGATTCCTTTCTGCTAGTTAGTGTGTATCAGGGAATCGCTCTAATTTATTACTGAGTTATGAATTTTCATACTCCTATATACTGTATTACTGTATTTCAGGGATGGCTTGGTAGGCTTGGCAGTGCTAGATTGTCATCGTTTTATAAGTAATATATATGACAATATTAATTATCCAAAAAAGCAGATAGTTTTTTCTGGAAACGCAACTGATAATATAGTATTCAATTAATCAGTGAGTAATATGTAAACTATTATAATTGTTGCATTCTTGCTAGTTTTGCAATTGTAAGGCTGTATCTACTAAGATGAGAAAATACTTACTTGAAGGTTGAGACATTTTTAATTCCATTTTCGTTTCATGCTGATGAGATAACAATACACTAGTGAATATACTCTGTAGAATAAATAAAGGAAAAATTAGATTATTGCAATAAACAGAGACATTTTTTCAACAAGCTTTTTAATTACATTTAAAGCTTTTGAGAAATGTAACTGTTATTTTATGAATATAGCCAAGATATGTTAGAAATCTCCCATTTAAAAAATAAATGCACAAAAAAAATGTTTGAGGGTCTGTTACACAAAACCATAGTTCTGATATAAGCTTTTCATTTTTAAAATCATTATATATTTTAAAAGTCCTTCGATAAGTAATTTAGGCTTTAGAATTATTTATCACTAGCGACTTGCTCATCAAAAAATGACGGCAATAAAATTGTAAGGCTGGGAATGCTGTTTGGCACACAATGTAAGGTTTTGGGTCGTCTGAGCACCTTCGACGCTCATTGCGAATCTCTCCCCTGGTGTATTTCTGCTCCTCTGAGCACCCTCTGCTCTCATTGCGAGCCTCTCCGCTCGTGTAATTTTGGTGGTGTGAGCACCTTTGGCACTCATTGCAAGGGCCGCGCTGATCGCTTTTGGCGCTCATTGCGAGCCAATCCCCTCATGTACTTTTGCTCGTCTGAGCACTGTCTGCGCTCATTGTGAGCCCCGTGCTGAACGCCTTTGGTGCTCATTGCGATCCTTTCCTCTGCTCTACTTATGGTTCTCGGAGCACCCTGTGCGCTGATTGTGAGCCCTGTGCTGAGCGCCCTGGCGCTCATTGCGGGGTTCGCAATGATTGCCCTTGGTGCTCATTGCAAGGCTCTCTGCTTGTGTAGTTTTGGTGGTCTGAGCACCTTTGTCAGTCATTGCAAGGGGTGCACTTATTGGCTTTGGCGCTCATTGCGAGCCTCTCTCTCTCTCTCTCTCTCTCTCTATATATATATATATATATATATATATATATATATATATATATATATATATATATATATACCGTATATACTCGAGTATAAGCCGACCCGAGTATAAGCCGAGACACCTATTTTACCACAAAATACTGGGTAAAATGAATGACTCGAGTATAAGCCGAGGGTGGGAAAAGTGCTGCCCCCTGTCTCCCTCTTGTGCCCTCTGTGTCCCTCTCTTGTGTGCCATTTTCTTGTGTTCCCCCTCTCTCTCCCGTGTCTCTTCTCCCCTCTCCCTTCCCTGTGTCTCTTCCCCCCTCTCCCTTCCCTGTGTCTCTTCCCCCCTCCCTTATCATCCTCCTCCTCAACCCCCCTCCTTAACCTCCCTCCTCAACCCCCCTCAACCTCAAACCCCTCCTCATCCTTAACCCCCTCCTCAACCTCCCTCCTCATCCTCAACCTCCTTCCTCATTCTCCCTCCTCAACCCCCCCATCCTCAACCCCCCTCCTCAACCCCCCATCCTAATCCTCAACCCCCTCCTCAACCTCCCTCCTCAACCTCAACCCCCTTCCTCATCCTCAACCCCCCTCCTCATCCTCAACCCCCCCATCCTCATCCTCAACCCCCCCATCCTCATCCTCAACCCCCCCATCCTCATCCTCAACCCCCCCAATCTTCATTCTCAACCCCCCATCCTCAACCTCCCTCCTCAACCCCCCTCCTCCTCCTCAAACCCCCTCCTCATTCTAAATCCCATTAAATACCTCCCCCTCTCCCTTTCCCCTCACTTACCTTCATTTGCAGCTTTCCTCCGGCTTCCACGCTCCTTCCGGCGTCTTGACCCGCCAATGCTAATGACGTGGCCCGCATGTGACGTCACGTCATTAGCACTTACCGGGTGACGACGCAGGAAGGAGCGGACACCGGAGGAGAAGCTGCAGATGAAGGTAAGTGAGGGGAAAGGTAGAAGGGGGAGGTATTTAGAGGGGTAAAGTGAGGAGCGGGGTTTAGAATGAGGAGGGGCGGTTGAGGATGAGGAGGGGGGAGGGAAAGAGACACGGGGGGTTAGAGAGACACAGGGGGGGGGGGAGTGACTTGAGTATAAGCCGAGGGGGCCCTTTTTAACTTTAAAAAAAGGGCTGAAAAACTCGGCTTATACTCTAGTATATACGGTATGTATATATATATATATATATATATATATATATATATTTTTTTTTTTAATGCTATTTAATGAAATAATAATTGTATCTACTGTACATATTTGTAATTAATATATCCAGCAATCAATATCCTGAAGAACTAACTATCCGTTTTGATTTTCCTGCAGCATACAATGTACATTTGCACTGTTGCTGACCTGAGGTGTAATTGTCAGCAATGTGTGAAGTATGCAGTGTAAATAGGCTGCGTGCGCGAGGCCAAACCGTTTGTTTATCTGTGTAATTGGGAATTTTGTAATGGTAATCTTATTAGTTGTAAGTTAGTGTTGTAAAATGGCAGCGATTGTCTATGAGTTACGTAGGTGTGGAGCATTTTCTGTTGTCCCTAACAGTGTATTTTATACCTCGTACGTTCTTGTGTAAAAGTCTTATGTGTTTGGTGGTGTTATGCGTGTTTAGGGGTCGTGTAGCCTCGTTTTCATATTTTCGGACGCCATTTGTTTTCCTTGCTTAGGCGCTGTTCCTGTGTGGAAACTCGGCAAATTGTGGTTAAATTGTTGTGCAACCCGACTCCTAGATGTCGTGCCTGTACCCCTGTGCTGTGTGTGGTGTTTTTTGTATTTTTGTTAATTTTGGTGGTGTTGTTGTTGTTTTTGTATTTTTTTTACCTCATTTTTTTTTTTCACCTACGAAGTGAGCGCCTTTGGGGTCATAGGGATGAGCGCCTAGTTCTTGCAAGAATCTTTAATATGGGGCAAAACATAGGGCACAGTCTTGGTTCATTGAGATACTGGCATTCTACAATCTGGATATATCTGTATTCCTTAGGAAGGTTTTTAAACAGGTCAATACCAATCTAAAATACTATCCTGAACAAAAGCAGTAAATTGGCTTTTAAATTGTTAGATCAATCTGCAAGTACTATTGCAATGAACCACTGAATGCATGAAAAACACAAGGTTTATTATTTATCAAAGAGTGTTAAAATGTTTAATTAAAAAAAGGGATTAGTAGCTAAGTTTTTTCTTATAGAGAAAATGTATCAGCATTTCTACATTTGGAAACTTTTTTGATAGCTAGATTCTATTAAATATCATGCAATATAATTATTTATTCTAACTTCTAGAGATACATACATCCTAGGTATATAGAGTCAAACAGACAAAATATGGTGCAATCAGGTCATAACCTTAAAATAACATTGACATTCGGTTACAGTAAAAACTTTATGTATTGATATCTATATAGTATCAAATATTACATTTAGTCTACTCCAATAAAACAGCAGTCATCGTAGGAAATGTTTTTAGCTGCCATACAGAACACAAATCATAACTTCTTGCACAGTTCAAGTATCACAGCTAAGATTTCTTATTTGGGTCTTGCATGTAGTCCCTAAGTTATAAGAAGGGCCTTATAGTGCTTTAAACCTTTTTATTTTACCCAAAGCAAAATAGGGTAAAATTAATTGGTAATGGATGTATACATATTGGGAAGGAAATATGGCTACTATTTACTAATATTAGATAGATCTAATGTACAGGGTATTGTGGAAACTGTCTCACCCGCTCTGGAGAGCAGACCGAGGCCGCATGGGAAGTGACTGAGGGTCTGCCTGTTACTCACCGCTGCTCCTGGACTAAAGGGGTTTAGTCAAGTGACTAGACCTTTTCCTGCCACTGAATCTTGCCATACAAAAAATTGTGTTTAGGAGATAGAAAGTGCTACCTTACTTAAATGCTGCAACAGAGCAGGTGAATACAAAATCATCATCAAGTTCAGGAAGCATGTGTGCCAACATTAACTCTCTCTAGTCTCTGAGTTTACTATCAAGCTTAATTTGTCAAATTAACATTATTACAAATGTGGGACGTCAGTGGTCGTTTAAATGTAAGATTCTAGTCATAATTTAAGATGGAAGACATACAGGAGGTCTCTGGGTTACAGATGACCCAACCTATCCTTAAGGCTTTTTGTACAAGTTTGTTTTTATGTTCTGTTTGCATGAATTCAATGAAGAGAACAATAGTTTCTGTAATTTATTATTACAGGATAGGGGTATTATTATTATTATTACGGTATAACACTGTAGTATTATTATTATTAACACATATGAGCCAATATAGAATTGTTATTATTATTATTCATCAGGGATCAGAGTAACATGCAAACCCGACTTAAAGACATTCTCACAAAAGTACCACTTCTGTAACTCAGGAACCGCCTATAGATGTGTTTGGTAACATCAGAAATTGAAACTATTAATGTTTAAATAGGTATTCAGTAGGTACATATAATGTGTTATGTATTGTAACCATTGTCAGTGTTTCTTTACATTGCAGTAAATTATAGCCCTATAATTCAGCTTGGCACGTTTTGTCATAGCCCATGATCTTACGCAGTATTATCCTTGGACATAACTGAAGGATAGAGCTTACTGTACTGTCTTGCGATCCAAATAGTACATACTCTTGTTTGCTTGCATTTTAATCTTATTGACAGATAGTAATGACTCATGGGGATAATTTGTGCTAATAATCAGAAGCAAGACTTACCTGCAAGTATTTTGCCTTTAGCCAGTTGACTTCCTCCAATTCCTTGTATTACTCGATTAGGGCCACTACAGCATGGAAATGGCACCCCTGTATGCTAATTGTCATATGAGACCCTAAAGGGTGTCTTCTCACCTTACTCTCAAGTATCTAATTTGTTTCTGATTCCTGACTATGGTAGATTATTTTCCATATTTATTAAAGGGTGTAACATTTGCATATCATTAATAGCCAGCTTTTATTCTAAAATAGAAGGCATATTTTTTGAGTCAGTAAAAATGGAAAACTACAGTGTTTGAAACAGTGTTACACTAAGCAGTTGCAAAAATATGCATAATTAAATTAGGGATTAATAAGAATCTGGAAAAACAAGCCTGTGAAAGAAATCTGTTGGCAGAAAATATGTATATTGCAAAAGATTAAATGATTAAATAAAGTCTTGAAGGGAATCTTTTTCCAAGAAAAAAGTCAAGCTGCATAGTAAAACATTCAGAGGTACGCTAGTAGACAAATGGAATTGTTTTCCAGTGGAGGTAGGTGGGCCAAACATAGAATAGTACTTAGATCAATTATGTACTGTATGTTCTAATGGCCTAGCTTCACTAAGGTGTTTGGCTAGTGTTGCATGAGGCTAGTCAGATCTTAAACAGAAGTGGGCAATATGTAGTTACGTGGTCCATGGTTTCTATCACTTTGGAGTGGACGTTCATACCCTTGTTTCACAACTCGCGCCATTTCCCCCCGCTACTATTTCTACAAAAAAACTTTTCCCTTCCTATCTGTACATCTTTCCCCATGAATTCCTCTATTTCTTGTAGTATAGATGTACCTTTTTACACATTCATCAAAATGGATGACCATCTTAATGATTCAGAGCCCATCAGTGGCCTAGTGCTAGCCACGGTGTCATGCCATTATAATAAAGGTACAAGCTTTATGTTTAGATAAACACTGACTACATAGCAAAGGAAGACTGATCTTAGAATAGCATTTTTCCACACCATGCACACCTTGCAATTGCACTGTAATAGAAATCATAAAGGCTACATACAGACTCGGGAAATATTGTATGACGCATTGACCTGATGAACCTGCAACATTGCAGTAACATATCTATATTTTGTGGCTGCTATATAAGTTGCATTTCACTAAGCATAATTTACCCTTACAGCTGGCAATGTATGCTGCAGAAGTTAGCTCTAAACTGTAAGCTTAGTGAATATGTGGGGACCTGCAGGGGAGATTTGCCATACTCAAATGCATATTAATTAGTAGCAAAGCTGAAGTTGAATAAATGGTAGTGAGACCTTGCAGAAAATAGTATAGCTCAGTTGTTCCCATAACATTTTATTCACAGACCACCTAAACTTTATGGAGGGTCTTTAGATTACTTGAATATTGTTTATTGCCATTGTAGCCATTTTCTGCCTCTAATGCACTGTGCTATGTTATTATATAGCATGAGCACTTACAAGTAGGTATACAGTATAACTGGCATGTTTATGCTTAAAACATTGAGGCCTTTATTTTGGGTGGCAGTGTTTAGGGGAGGCAAATCTACATTCCTCAATAATACTGTGTTTATAATTTTTACCCTTCTTCCCTCTCCCATTTTCCTGCTTTGTTTCCAGTACTCCCCCTTCTACGGCCCCCATTTCCCTCCCACCCATTGCTTCTTAGACTCCCAGTCCCCTCCCACTCTCCACCCATGCCTATTGAATGCCTTGTTTGACTTTCTGTGTTGTTGTGTGACAGATGTATGGAACATTGGGTTGCATAAAGGAAGCATATTTAAGTATATTGAACAGGGACAACTGGAGTAGACAGAGGCAGATATTGTTCTGCCCTACAATGCACAACCTGTGCTGCCATTTACCTCATTATATCCTAACCTACACTTAAATCCTCTTTTGGCTCTCCACAACTCTCTGCCTCTCCTACTCATACCTCCTCTACTTAAAAAGCCACTTAATTCAGCACCATTTGGACCACACCACTGTGAAGTACTTCTAAAAGCATCACATATATAGTTGTAATTGCGAGTTTGCGACAATTACGGTGGCAAGTTGCAAGTTGCGCATGCGCACTTCGCGGTGGTTGCCGCGCATGCGCAATGCCCAGCAAGAGGGTGGGAGAGGGTGAGGAGAGAGACACGGGAGAGGGGGCAAAGAGACACAAGGGAGGGAGGAGGGGGAAAGAGACACAGGGGAGGGAGGAGGGGGAAAGACACAAGGGAGGGAGGAGGGGGAAGACACAAGGGAGGGAGGAGGGAGGAAAGAGACACAAGGGAGGGATGGGGGAAGAGATACAGGAGATACATAGACGGTGGAATGGAGACACAGGGGAGGGAGAGAGGGAGAAGGAGACACAGGGGAGGGAGAGAGGGGGAAAGGAGACACTGGGGAGGGAGAGAGGGGGAGAGACAGGGATGGAGATGGGGAGAGACAGAAGGGGGAGAAACACAGGGGAGGGGGGTAAGAGACAAAGAAGAGGGGGAAAGACACAGGGGTGGGAGAGGGGGAAGAGACAGGGGAGGGGGGAAGAGCCAGGGGAGGGAGAGAAGGGAAAAAGACACAGGGGAGGGAAAGGGGGATAGAGACATAGGGGAGGGAAAGGGGGAGGAGACACAGGGGAGGGAGAGGGGGAAGGATACACAGGGGAGGGAGAGGGGGGAAGGAGACACAGGGGAGGGAGAGGGGGGAAGGATGCACAGGGGGGGGAGAGGGGATCAGGAGAGGGGAGAAGGAGACACAGGGGAGGGAGAGGGGGGAAGGATGCACAGGGGGGAGAGGGGATCAGGAGAGGGGAGAAGGAGACGGGATGGAGAGGGGGGAAGAGACACAGGGGAGGGAAAGGGGGAAGAGACAAAGGAGAGGGGGGAAAGAGACAGAGGGGGTAAGAGAAAAAGGAGTGGGGGAAAGAGACGGAGGGAGGGAATTAGAAATATGAAAATACTTCCAATCATTTGTGACGGTCAAGTGGCTAGTTAACAAGTACTTTTTGAAATCCGTTGATTTTTTATGGAAATATGAGATGATATAATATGTGTGTTTATATGGGGGTTCGGTCGTTCATCTTTACTTCAACCAATCAGGTTGTGGGGGGGGGGGGGTCCCATAGAAGTCTATGGAGTGTGATCCTCCGCCCTCTTTGTATGTGATGTCTGGAATAAAATGATAATAAACATCTGGACTTTATCAAAATATGATGTGAGGAGGGTTTATCCTATACAGGACAGAGTGACAGAGACAGAATAGGTAGATGGATGGGTAGATAGAATATGTAAATAAAATAAGCAGATGGGATGGGTAGATGGAATGGGTAGATAGGTAGATGGGATGGGTAGAAACAATGGGTAGATGTGATAGGTAGATACAATGGGATGGGTAGATGTGATGGGTAGATGCAACAGGTAGATGCAATGGGTAGATGGAATGGGTAGATGCAACAGGTAGATTATAGATATACTATGTAGATACAATGCGTAGATGGAATATGTAGATGGGTAGATGTGGATAGATACAATGGGTAGATATGTAGGTACAATGGGTAGATGGAATAGGTAGGTAGGAGATGGGTAGATGAGATGGGTAGATGCAATGGATATATATGATGGGTAGATACAGTGGGTAGATACAGTGAGTAGGTGGGATGGTAGATCCAATGGGTAGATGGAATAGGTAGATGGGATGGGTAGATGAGATTAAAAAATTAAATGGGTAGATGGGATGGATAGAAACAACGGGATGGGTAGATGAGATGAGTAGATGCAACAGGTAGATAAAATAGGTACTCACAATAAATAGATGGAATGGATAGATAGATGGATAGATAGATAGATAGATAGATACAGACAGCTAGATGCAGACAGACAGATATAACACACACACACAGAGCACATGGCTCCTACCTGCTAGTGGAGATACTCACAGGCAGCCATTTTTAGAGGAGGGAGGTAGGCAGTGGTAGTGGCTGGTTGAGTGCCTGTGCTGAATTGATTGACAGCTCGGGGGCTGGCTAGTTGGTGACAGCAGGCGTGTTAAGCCCACCCCCTAGCTGTCAATCAAAATTTTGCCCATTGAGTTCAATTATCCGCATGGTACAGAGCTAACAGGCTGTGTGGCACTCACATCCCCCTCATCAAGACATGCAGAGGAACTGAGGAGGATCAGAGCAGCCTGTGACAGCTTCCCAAAAATGTGAGTATACTTTATTTTTTTTATTTTGTTTTGAAAACAGCAGTCTATGGGAGTTTAGTGGTACTTTAATCACGACTTTCACTACCCAACTAGTCCTTTCCCTCTTCCCCTACGCAAAAGATTGGCAGCAGCAGTGTCGTTGCCAACCGCTAGATGGCACTGACGATTTTCGGAATACTGCTGCACATTGCATAAAAGGATTGCTGACAGAAGAGACCTTGAGCTATGAGAGGTGCCCTCGAGGGCCGAGTGCTCTCACCAAACATAGCGATAGCTTTGCTGTTGTTTCAGCACCATCGAGTCGCGCCACCTAAGTGGGGGGAATTATTATAGGTCTTCCCTGAAACCTGACGGCGCCATCTAGTGGCTACTTGCTGATACTTCAGCTGTCTATCCCTTTTACTCTTTTCTGCTCACCATTGCCTCTACAAGACATGAACAATTTTAATGAAATTCTGTAATGTATTTGATCATTTTATTAGTATACTCTGTGAATATAAAGTTAATTAAAAATTAATAAAATGTATTTGTAAGTTTCCCCTGAGTTTTAACACTTACTTACAATGTACTCTTTGTCTCCCTTTGTCACACATTAGTTAGAACAATGAGCTCATCAAAGAAGAAAGAAAATGAGTATTAACAATAGAGACAACATTATAACATGGTAGTGTCAGTGACTATCATGAAGGAGCTGCAGTTCTCAGCTCTTCACAGATAAGCTTAGTAAATCTAGGCCTTAGATCTATCCCGTTGTGTATGCGCATGAAATCGCCAGTACTGACAGCTGCAGTGCCAGCAAGTATCCGCTAGATGGCGTCAGATTTCAGGGAAGGCCTATAATTATCCCCCCTCCGATGTGGCGCAAATTGACGGCGCTGAATCGACAGTGAGGCCATCGCTATGTTAGGCGTGGGACCTCGGGCGCTCCTCTCATAGCTCAAGGCTTCTTCTGTTGGCGCACCTTATATGCATTGTGCAGCAGTAATCTGAAAATTGGCAGCGCCATCTAGCAGTTGGCGGCGGCACTGCGGCTGCCATTGTTTTGCGTAAGGGAAGAGGGAAAGGACCTAGGCCTTTGTCCATATCTCAACAGAAGGTCTGCATCTCAGGCACACTTCTTCCATAGTCTATAATATAACGACACTCTACTAGTTAGATTAAATGCTGTTTGATAACCAACAGACTCACTGAGCAGCTAGCTACCTTTGGCTGCATAGAATTTGGACTTCTCTCATATATTGTAATCTGACTTTTTGTACTAATCTACACTTCCCAGTAGCAAATGCAATCATCTGATAACTTTTACCATACAATGAGTACTTTCTCCAATATATTATTGGTGTCTTGGCAAAGAGTGGACACAATATGATTAAACTTGTGGAGAACCAGATGATTGAAATAGAAGACTTTAATATCTTTGTGTACGTGAAGAAAAAAACAAATAGACTAAGGATATCTTTTTTCCTTGATACATAGATAAAATTCTCTAGTATTAATTGAGACTTTGAAAGTCTGATAGCTATTTTATTGCAAAATTCATTTCGAAAATGCACATTTCGAAAATTAATCAAAACAAACCCAAACAATAAATACATTTTTCTGTTTGTTTTATTTTTCCTGGATTTATGAAGTTGGTGTTCTGAGAGTTTGTTATTAAGTGATAGCAACAATTAAAGTAAGGTTTTGTATTCATGAAATAAATGCAGATGATGTCAGAAGAGAATCTTTAATTAAAAAGCTTACAAACCCAGAAGTATTGGTAATGCGGAAAATAATTAGCTCAACTAAAAGATAATTAGATGCGCATTTTGTGAAGACTCATTCAGTTAATTGTTCATGTTCCTATGCTCTGTGAACTGTCTGTATAATATTGTAAAGGGTCTCAAGCTCCAGCAACAACAAAAAGGGTTAATGCAATATCCAGAAATGACTGAAGGCTGAATATCAATCCTCAGAGATTTCAAATGCCTTGTGAGGAAAGGAGTGGAATGGCCTTTTAGAAGGTTATCTGCTTAGACATGATAAGGACAGGCCGATAGAGACAGAACAGGGAAGAGGAACTGGAAATTGCTTCAATATATTTGCCAGGTATTTTAGATAAAATATATGTTGTACTTTCAGGACTCAGAAATAACTTTTCGTTTGAAAGGCAATGTGCTGTATCCTGCTGTTGGGGATAATTTTACAGATGCCCTATCCATGTACATATTTTACTTGCTTCTGCAGTGCAACAGGGTCAGAGGCAGTTACTTCTTTGGCGAGAAAATAAAATGACTAGCTAAACAAATTAGATTACTTTTTCATGACTTCTGCATTTTAGATCACATTTTATTAGTTGTATCAGTGTATTAGAAGGCATTTATTTCTTGGAAGCAATCTAAGTTTGATTATATTGGATTGTCCAGCTGTTATTTACATATTTTCTCAAGCAATGTTAAAGGACCACTGTACAATGAAAAACTAATATATCTGAAAATATGTGAACTTGTGTGTCTATCAAAGGGGGACACTTCCTTCTGTTTTTTGGGTGTTTATACAAGTTCAGTTCCACTGGTGTGCACCTAATATAGTAGTCAGTGGTATACATAGTAAAATTTAAAATGAGACTATGATTATTAGCCACAGCAATAAGGGACTAGTTTACAACTGCTGCAAAAGAATAATCACTGGAAAGAATAAATAACCTGACACCATATTAACCATTACTGTTAAATTTACTTAATAAAAATGCAGTTTTTCTTTAACTATAACAAAGGCCAAAATTAATTTTGGTGCCTCAAATGTTAGACCTGTTTCTGAGTATATTTGACCTGCTGATTCCAAAAATGTCACCAGTATTCCCCTATCAGGCCTAGTTTTTGTGATACAGAACATATGCCATATACCATAGATAGCACAGATTTATGATACAAACTTTCCAGTCATTCGACACACAAGAAGCTCCTTTTGTAAGACTTCCAAGAGTGGGAACTGGAGGACAATCCAGGATAAGATTCCAACAATAGTCTGCTATCATGTGTGTATCCCATCTTCCTTGGTATCTGGCTTCCATTGTTTTTATGTCTTGGTGAAATCTTTCACCTTGCTCTTCGATTAAGTCACCAAGGTTCCTTGGTAAGCGATCTACGTGACATGTTACAGCCGAGCCTGTTGAAATGAAAGAGCATATACTCTACTAACTTTGTGTAGTTGTCTGCCATCTTGTTGCCAATAAAGTGTTTCACAACAAGAACAAATGAAGACCAGGCACATGATTTGATTTCATTCATTGATGCTATGAAATGTGGGTCATTTATAAGTTGTCTGGTCTGCGGACCATCGAAAATTCCTTCCTTCAGTTTTCCATGTAAAGTCCAGGTAATTTATGCGCTCTGTATTCAATGTACAAAACCATCTTTATTCAAAGCCTTTACAAATTGTTTCATCAGGCCTAGCTTTATATGTAGTGGTGGCAGTATGATTCTATCTTGTGCTACCAAAGGTTCATTGATTACATTTTGTCCTCCAACCAGGGGTATAGGAGCCAGAATAATTATGGGGGGATACAGCCCATTGTATAAATAGTCCGCAAAATAGCTTATATATTCATACATACAAACATAGAAAAATCTGGGCAGATTTGCCCCCCCACCCGCCAGTTCCTACACCCATGCCTCCAACCAACATATATTCCCTCGAATCCCAATGTTTTCTTGACCAATGTTCATGTTTAAGGGCAGACTAAAATGTTATACATTTTATAAATTCAATCATATCTAAGAAACTAGATCCGGTGCGATCTATCCACTGCAATTTTCTGAATCAGCCCCCCAAATAACCCCAGGAACTGGCCTATGAGTTACTGCTGTTGTTCAGTCATTCAGTTGTGTCTGACTCTCTGTGACCCCATGGACCACAGCACGTCACACACATCTGAGAGCTGCCTCAAGCTCATGTTCATTGCTTAAATGATCTCATCTATCCATCTCCACCTCTGCCGTCCCCTTCTTCTTGTGCCTTCAATCTTTCCCAGCATGAGAGTCTTCTCATGATATGGCCAAAATATTTGAGCTTTAGCATCATGATAAAACCTTCCAACTGGTCATTCTAGTCTGCTAATTGCATCTACATGCATCAAAATACACTGTTGACAGAAACTTCCTGCTAGTTTCAATAATGTTTAAAAAGGTTTTACTTAATGCTTTCTTGAAAAAATAAGAAAAAAGAGCACTCGTTTCAAAAACGAACTCATACCATTAATACAATTACTGAGTATATTATGTATCTAGTTTCAGCCAAAATCAGACAATAAAGTATTAATAAAAATGAACTTTTTTTGATTTTAAATACAATTGTTACCCTCTGTGATTTGGACTTTTGATCCATAGAAATACTTTTGGGGAGTAACACTATTTATTACAATAGTGAATTACCCTTTTGTATTCCTTGTGTTTATGCTTTCATGCCAAAAATTGTTTTTTTTTGCAAAGTTTAAACATGTATAAATACATTCTGTTACCTGTTCCTTTAAGTAAATACTGTATAAAAATAAGTGCATTCCATAAAGAATGTCAAATTTGGTGGAAATATCATGTTAACATCAGAGGGGATGTGCTTCTGTATAACATTTTCAAATGAATACCTTGTGTTCCAAAAGATTTTCGCCTCCATTACTAGCCTTGATAACATGCTTTCAAATAAAAATTTGCTTAGCTAATGGTCATACCTCACAATAAAGTATCTCACTACAACACTACTCTCTAAATCTAAATAGCCAATCAGAACACTGTAAAACAATGTATGCACACTAAACTAAATGAAACACTAACTAACGTGAAAGCACTTAACTAACATAACCGTAACACTAGCCTTAACGCCCTGCCACCACCCTTTCCCTGCTACACAATGTGGGGGAGGCTAATGACCTGCTCCACCTACCGGGTAATTATTAAAAGTAATTTTTTTTTTTTTTTTTAGAATAATTAACCACCTCATGCTATCACACCAGAGCCCCTAACAGACTATATGAGAAGGATTGGGCCATCACTCTCCCCCCACCAAATATAACACTTCCTCAATCATGAGACTAACACTAACTTACCAAGGTCCTTTGTCACAGCATAGAAACAGATGCACTGGTAACATCTGGAACTCCCACCAGTTAGGTCCTCATGTCGGGTAGGGAAGGCTCTTCTCAGTGCCTGAAAAGGCTACAGGAGGTCAACAGAGGCTGTGGAAGAAGACTGTTCATAAAAAATAATAAAAAAAGGATCAATGATCCAGAAAATACAACAGTTTACACTTTATTTTGGATTTGGTTTAACATTTATAGGGATAAAACAACTTAACATTTAATGGCATTAACTTAGACAAACAGTCGTGCAACTTTTCCACGCCTAAGGAGTGGGTCTGTGATAGGTTGGTGGTGAAAGAATTGTCAGGCAGTAACCAATGTGGTTTGAGCGACCTGCCTATTGCTGAAGGGCCAAAGTCAGCACTCCTCCTATTGGCTCTGAATATCTAGCAGCAACCAATCGCAAGATCACCTACAACATGTGACAAATTGAACAAGGTCGCTTCAACTATGCACTGAATAGAATATAATGGGGGATGTGATAAAATAGGAGAGACAAGTATATGTGCCATTCATTCATTGTTCATTAGGTTAGTCAACATTTACAGTAGTTCGGCTCAAATGTACATTAGGGCCCACATACTACTAGAATTGGCTTGGGTTTTTGAAATTTCCCACCAGAGCCTGTTGACCAATCGAATTGGCATCGGCAAGCCAGAGAATCTTAGATCCTCCAACTGGAAAAGGGGCTTTTGCCTATTGTAAAATATATGGAGTTTTCGACCCTGGAAATTATCCCAAAGTCTAAGTCTGGTGATGACACAATCCAAGCCCAGAGTGATCATCTCTTTCCATGCAGAAGTTAAGGTTCAGAAAGGCTGTTTTGTCATGATTACTCCCCAGCCAAGACCTCAACAGGTCAGGTTTTCCCCTTACTGTTTTATGATGATCCAAGTATCTAGCAGGGGAAAATAATGTCAGAGTGGAACAGTTCCAGCATAACCCCATAGGGGTGATATGCTCACATAATCTCTGTTGTCTGATCCAGCACAAGGGTATTCTCTTGGACTGAGCAGTGGCACAATCTGGAGAAATTCCAACAGGGTCGTGTTCAATTGCCACTGAGTACTGCTCCCGGATCAGCCTGTAGAGATCTTTTAAATGATCTTGGAGATTAGAGGAAAAACAAGAATATTATCCAAATAGATAATAACTGTTGGGTGTAGGAGATCTCTAAAGATATAATTAGCAAAATGTTGAAAACTAGCTGGGGTGTTGCAAACGTTAAAGGGATTCACAAGGTACTCATAATGTCCACACCATGTACAGAAGACTGTTTTCGCCTTATCATCCTTACTTATATGGACAAGGTTGTAGGCACCTCTGAGATCCTTCTTGGTAAACATGTTGGGTTAAAGGACCTCAGTAGCACCTCAAACGTAACCCCTACCACAGGAGCCCTAACAAACCGCTTAGACAATCTATATTAACATCTAGGCCACAGGGGTCCTATATGGGATCTAATTACTAACCTAGCCATGGAGGTCCTGCATAAATATATACATTAAGTGTTTCTTCTTTTAATCTGAAAAGTCTATTTATCACATAGCTCCATATTTTATAAACATTTTCATATGTGAATGTCATGTGACTTTTCCATAAATACCATCATTACAAGAGGTCAAAGAGGAACACACATGTGCAAAATGCTTGATATAAACCTGGATGCTACATAATTGATAAACTCATGGAAAGGATTCAAAGAAAGAGATATACAGTTGAACTAAAATAGAGGGATGCCTCTCAAAAGTGGAAATCTCTCCTTGATAAAAAGGACCCTTGTGTCTGGAGGGGCCAGTCTTTAAATACAAAAGGGATGGAACCTTGAAAAGATGAACATTTGAGAGGTACGATTCTTTATCTGTCTGCATGTACTTATACTGGTAAGTATGAGCAAAAAATATATAGATAACAGCTAATGCCTTAGTTTTCTGATGATAAAAAAAGTATGCTTTTGTCCTGTAGTGAGGAAAAATCTATTCTTTTGTGCCAAACACAGGCTAGGAATTTAGAATTCCCCGGGTGTGTACAGGTGAGTCAATCACTGCTTTAGACCTCGATCACATGCTAATTTTTAGATGTGAAAATCACATGTGCAAAATAACCCTGCTGTTGACTATTGCTCATAAAAAAATAAAGCGTAACCCTTTGAGAGTGCTAGCTATCTGTAACTTGCTTGGTGCTTTTATGTGCAAATAATATAAAGTGCTGTTATATTATCTAAGGATTAGCCCGTGCTTGCAAAGACCTGTGTGCATTTCCAACACTGTCTAAGACTGTTCAAAGCCTTATTGAATGCACATAAACGCCCTCACTACTACATTTGTACACATTTACCACAATCAAGGCTTTTACAGGGTTATTCACAAATAAAATGTATGTGGACGAGTTTATGACCCTCTCTGTCTATCCCCCCTCTGCCATTTCTGTGTACTTTTTGATCCATAATCAGTTCATCACCACAGAAACATGGTGCCAAGAATAAATGAGGGAGGGTTTGGTAGCTGGTGGAACCTCTGCCGTTGAGCTAACTCCATTTTTTATCAATTAGGACCTTAGCAGAGTATAAAAGGATTCCAGCTCCATTTTATTAGTAAATGCCCTTTAGTCACACAGAGCACATGAAACTAAAACATTGTCAGCTTGCAAGACTTATACAATTAATGAGTCATAAAGTTACTGGGCTTCAGATACATTTTTTCAGAATCTCTAAACAATCTTAACCCAACTTTAGTGCGTCGGATATAAAACTGCCAGAGCAAGAAACCATTAAACCACCAAGGTATGTGTCTCAAACAATAAAACCACTTTAAGTTCTTGTTTATTGTAGGTTTCCAGAAGGAACAAATGCAGTGTGACTGGAATCCATGTTTAATAGTATTACATACTTGCTGTGACTAGAACTTCCAGAATTTATGAGTAAAATACCAAAAGAGAGAACTAAACTACAAACTATAAAAAGAAAGGTCTAATTATGTTAAGCCATGGTGTTGATTGAGTTTTCTACTGAACCATTGGTTCAAATATTCAGGCATTCTTTTTAATCCCTGTTAGAGTCAATTTTTAACAAGGAAAATTAATAAATCATTGAAAATAAGTATATGGAAGTAGGTAGGAGGAAAGAGACTACAGTGATAGACGAATAAGAATAAGATGATAGATTGAGGTTCTATCCAGTGAGATTCAATTAGACCAATGTTATTACATAAGTGGTAAGTAAAAATTCAAGGTAAGAATATTACAGTTTACTGTTTAGCTTCTATATGAAAGCCTAAGAAACCAGCTAAATAAATTAAAGTGGTGTAGCTGGGCAGTTTGCTGGTTGGCTACTTTTAGCACAATTGTTTTGATACTATTCCTTAAAATAAAATAATTACACATAAACAATTAAACAACACATAAACACATAACAACACAAATTACACATAAACAAATACATATAACTGCATTACAATAAATGGTTTACAAATGTTGCAATATTTTTTTAAAAGATGTCTTATGAAAAATTCAGTGAATATTGACCAAACCATAGGAAGCATGTTTCCAGTGAATTCATTTTGGATGGTTATATGCTTTTGTGTTATATATGACTTGATGATGCTTTTAAAGGTTCTAATGCCTATGTAGTACAGAATTCCACTTTAGTAACTGGTGAAAAAATATTCAATAGAATCTCATCTTGTCAATCTCATTTTCTTATCAGCTGTTAGTTTCTTTGGAGGAAAAGTTTCCCTGTCAATATTTTCCATTTAACCCCCAGGTCGATTGATATGTTTTATTCATATTTCTTGGTAACTTTCTTTTTTTGAGAGCAAACACTTTTTTTATTATGCTTTCTTCACAGAACAATCCATCCAGATCTCTTAATATTTTTTTTTCTGCTCTGAACCTTGTTGTTTTATACATTTTGAAATTAAAATAAGAAAAATGCTTTGTTGCATCTAGAGTGATAATTCACAATAATGATAATAAATTGGCTATATTATCCCAATTAAATAACAATAAAAAATGCAATACTTTCACACACCAATACTCAATGTGAAAAATATCATATTAAAAGTGCAGTGAATGAAAAATACATGTAACATTTTAATAATATTATAGGAAAGAACTGACAGGTAAAAATACTGACCACAAACGGACAACGTTCTAATCCTTACTAAATATACATATTTATCACCATATACCGCATGTAAGTAAAATTAGTAAATAATATCCAATTTGGCTTAACAATGATTTAAAGGTCAAGATACAGACTACAAAACAGTCATTTATATTACACAAACAAGAGGAAACAGAGACGTGAGGCTTTACGTGAGTACAAGGAAATCAACAAGAATTGCAAAAGTACTATCAGACTGGCTAAAATAGAAAATGAAAGGTTAGATACAAATGAAAATAAGACAAACCCCTAAGTTTTTTTAAAAATATATTAATGGGAAGAAGGCCAGGAAGGAAAACAGGCTGTCTGATAATTAGTGACCAGGAAAAGGCAGGTGAGCTAAATATATTATTTTCTTTGATATACACAAAGGAGGTACCAGTGGTTGGGACACTGCAACAAAATGGGAGTACATAACTTTCACTAAATAATTGGTTAACACATTAAGAAATCCTAAAGAGGTTGGAAAAAATAAATGTTAATAAAGCCCCAGGTCCTGATGGAATACATCCAAGAGAACTGAGGGACTTGGGTTCTGTAAAAGTCAAACCATTATATCTAATTTTTCAAGACTCACTCACCACAGGGTCGCTACTAGATGACTGGAGAAAAGCAGAGTTGATACCTATATTCAAGAAGGGAGCAAGAGCAAATCTGGGGAATTATAGACCTGTAAGCCTCACTTCTGTAGTGGGAAAGATTTTAGAAGGGGTAATAAGGGTTATCATACAAGAATATATTTATTCAAACAGTATAATAAGTAAGAGCCAACGTGGATTTATGAAGGATAGGTCATGAAAAACAAAGCTAATTAGTTTCTATGAGGAGGTTTGTAGAAACTTTGGATCAAGGCAATTTAGTTTATCTAGTCTTCTTGGATTTTGCAAAGGCTTTAAAAATAAGTGCCAACTAAAGGATACAGGAATTGAAGTAAATATCTGTTCATGGATTGGCTAAAAGACAGGAAGCAAAGGGTTGCTGTAACTGGAACATACTCAGATTGGACTAATGTGGTAAGTGGGGTTCCTCAGGTCCTCTCCTTTTTAACACATTTATTAATGATTTAAAAAGTAGGACTGAAATGTATTGTTTCCATTTTTGCTTAAGACACTAAGTTGTGAACGATAAATAAATCAGAAAATTATGTACTTTCCATCCAAAGGGATTTGGATAAATTAGAGATATGCGCAATTAAATAGCAGATGAGATTTAATGCAAATAAATGTAAAGTTATGTATTTGAGATGGAAAAATCACTATGCAATTTTAAATCTTAATGGAGCAAATCTAGGGGTATCAGATATGGAAAGGGATTTGGGAGTGCTTGTGGACAACCACCTAGGTAACAGTTCTCAATGGCAAGCAGCATCTGCAAAGGCAAATAAAATATTAGCATGTATTAAGAAGGGTATAGAAGCTACGGAAGCAAATATAATTCTGCCACTATACAAATTCCTATTACGTCCTCATTTGGAATATGGGAAAAGTACAGAGAAGGGTCGCAAATCTAATAAGTAGAATGGAGGGCTAAGCTATGAAGAAAGACTAACCAAATTATACTTATTCTCTCTAGAAAAACAGCTTTCTAAGATGGAATATTATTATATCAAGGGTCAATATAAGGCTTTGTCAAGTGAACTTTTTGTGTCAAGAGCTTTTCAACTGACAAGAGGACATCTTTTGAGGTTAGAATGAAACAGATTCCACCGTAAAGAAAGAAAAGAGTTATTCACAGTAAGGGTGGTTAAACTATGGAATTCTCTACCAAAGGAGGTGGTGATAGTCATTGTGCACTTTGTGTGTTTATGGCGTCACATACTATCTCACTTTGTGAAGATTAGACACTGGTCTGAACCAGCTAACTAAGAATATGTTGCTGGCTATGTATATGCAATAGGCAGTAGTTAAGGGAAATACTGATGGGAAAGAATTCACATTTTATAATTAATAATATGCCAAACTGTGAGGTGAAGGCAAGCTGAAAACAAGGATGTATAGCAGTTAACCTATCTAGGTGGTTCCAGTGCTCCACTCTCTGCACAGGTGGATTAGTAAGGGGAGGGCCGGATTAATATCCTTAGAGGCCCTAAGCACTTATAACATTTTGGTGCCCCCTTATATATGTTATATATGTAACTTGAACAGCTCGAGGTCACACTCGAGCACGCAGCTTACGCATATTGCTTCCTGTCTTACATAGATCTGCACATATATAAACACAAGGGAAACTTTGCTCGTACATCCTTTCCCCACCATGGCAAGTAGAGGACTGGCTGGCTTGGTACACATTGGGTTGCCAACTGATGTTGGTAACAAAAAGCTAGAGCCCCCCCAAAATATAACTAAATTCCTGTTCATTACATGTGATAAATTTCACTTTTTATCGCTAAATCCCATTTTAATAAAAGCTAAATGCCTATTCAAACCATGTATATAATTTTCAAACAAAAAAGCTGAACAAATGCAAAAAAAAAGCTATATAATTAAAATTTACTTGGTGTCCCCTTCCCTTGATGCCGTAAGCATGTGCTTATTTTGCTTAATGGTTAATCCAGCCCTGAGTGAGGGGTTAACTCTTTTCTGTTTATGCTCACGCAGCTGTGGGTCTGTCTGGAGGCTTGCCAGTGAAACATGTAAACTGAGATTTAATTTGTTAATCTCCCAGTGAAGGATGCACCTATCAGTAGGTGTTTCAGCAGGCTTTTAGGAGATCTTTGGAGTGGTGCTCTCCAAATTGTGCTGAACTAAGTGGCCCTTTGATGAATCACTCAAATTAGAGACTTTTGTGCAATTTATTTTTTATAAAAAGGGCAACAAGGGTTATCCTGGATAATTAGAGAGGAATCTGATTGCCAGTATTTGGGGTCAGGAAGGAATTACATTTTTCTCCTTTTGAGACAATAGGCTATGTTTTCTGTTTGCCTTCCTCTGGATCAATTATCAATTAACAATCAGCATATTACAAAGATAAGAGCAGATCTAAAAAGGTTGAACTTGATGGACTAAAAGTCTTTTTTCAACCTCAAATATGTAACTATGTAAATATGTAAAAAAAAATCATCATCCACATACAGTTTCAAGTGTTAGAAATATTATTTTGTTCTTTCCTCAAACAAACTCAATCTAGTGCATGTAAAAACAAAAGTAAAAAAAGCATTGGACTACTTCTAAGTGTAAAATGATTGTATAAGAGTAAATAAATAAACATGCCAATCAAATCACAAATATCAGTGCAAAGCCAAATACAGCTACAAATACAGCTATGTAACAGGATCCAAAAAGTACATTCCGCCAACTTAAATCAAGGCTGGCCCCTTGCTAATTTGGTGAACTGTTCTCAGTCATGATTCACTTCAATGGATTCCACCTGCTTTTTACTTAAACACCCTATCACCTAGCACTATAATTTATTATATCATATTTATTTTGTTTTAAATATCTTCACAGGCATTAGGAAAATCCATTTAAAGAGCACTATAGTCCAAAATGTCACATATACTCTTTTAAAGAGATACACTTGAAAATAAACAGAATGTTTTGAGAATGTAAAAAATATATCATTTATTTATTACTTTTTAAATGCAATTATGCTGCAGTTTAAGCTAGCATTTTTGCTTCTACTGATCTAATTGTTGAGATGGTAGAAGACTTGAATACACAGGAATCTTCGATCTGCAGTGGGAATATTGTATCTAAATTGTAGTAACAAAATGAATCCGCTCATTAAAAATGAAACCACAGAGGAAAGAATAATTGTACATAAAATGTAATTATTTAAAGGTTTCTAAACTATTTGTCTATTTCTAAAACGTTTAGCTTCATTTAGTAATCAGCTGTAGTTATTCAAATTATTGTAGAACTGGGATCCCATTTGTCATTTAACTGCAACCATAATTCTTCAATCAGGTAGACAACATGTAAAGTCAATAGGGAAGCCAAACTATTCAAAAATATCAACTATTATACAAATAAAATACTGAGTCTGGTTCTTACCTGTTGACATATTTTATTTTACTACATCAGTCTTATCATGACCATAAGTCTTTTCCGCTAAACAGTTTAAAATGTAATATTAATATCAGTGCATACATTTTGTTGTTTATTTGATGTGTGGTCACATATACTATCTTTGAAAATCTGCTCTTTGTATTTGAATGTCTAGCTTATGCATATTTATGATGTCACTGTAGCAGCGAGGACATGTATATACTGAATAGCTAAGGCAACTAAATTCAAAAATAAATATTGTATATTAATACTGACAATCAATCATGGCTTTAAACAAGACAAGTAATATTATACATGTCAGTGACTTGGTATCAGATCTGCATGGTTACTATAGCGTTTCATTTATATTAAATAATTCTGTTGCATCCTTGGGTATTCTCTGTTCCTGAACTGCTTTTATAATATAAAATTGTTGTCCTGTCTATTAGCAACAAACCAAGAGCTAAAGAAATATGTCATCTTAACAGGGTGTGCAGCATCTTTTCGCCTCCAAAGAATAACATTCCCTTCCTTTCACCCAGAATTATTCTTCTGGCTGGTCGGCCACTTCTTTGATTTCAAGAGACACACATTTATCAGATGAAATTGGTTTTGCAGTACATGGGATGTTAGATCCACTTCACTTGAATTTCTTTCCCATGCTGGCAGCTTGCCCCGCTCAAATGGACGCGCACTGTTGTATAAATGAATTGTATTTGTTCTAAATTGGCTTGCAAAATGCCCTAAGAGGGATTTCGCATTGATTTGCTGAGACAGAGCACCACAGATGTTGAAGCTTTAAACCTTGACTTCTGTCATGGTTATTTTTCCAGAAGAAGAGCACGTGAGCTCCATAATTTGAGATGTCATGGACCTACAGCTGGAAAACTGCAGAGCCGACTGCATTTTAAACTGAAATGTAAGTATAAGGGAAACAGATTTCTGCTAATGCCAGCTTTCTTAGATTTATTAGTGCATGGTTAATGTCCTAGTGCATCTTTTTATTTTAAACACAAATTTGTTAAAAATAATTACTCCTAATATTTTTCCAATTTTTAGTCTTGACTTTTTTAGACAGGCATAATGCATGTGATTTTAAAATAATTTTTTTTTCCTTTGACATTTGAGTATATAATAATGACATATTCACTGAGTCTTTAATTGAATTCAACGTGACTACAAATAATATTTTCTATTTATTTTCTATAGTAGACAGGTATCACGGCTTCAGATAAACTACTTTGCAGCCACAGATTTTATTTTTCCATAATGGAAATAATAGCATCTTAATCAACACTAGCAGAGACTATAATTATACTTGCAAAGGCATTTCATAGACGTTTAATCTGAGAACACAAAACACCTAAGTAGGTTTTTTTACAGGCCTGGACACCTACTCAGGGAGCAGCACTATTTTTTTTAAACTCTGTTGTGCCCTTCTGCGTAGGTTTCCAGGCCTATAGAACAAACCTACCTAGCTGTTGTTCATTCTTACGATGATCGAATCTGAACATGTTTTTGCTGTAATCATACTGTCCACAATTTGAGATTTCATCATGTCAGTTCAGCCATTTTGGTGATTTTATAAAGTAAGTTGTTAACAACTGAAGCAAGTATGTGTTACAAAACATAGTGCTGTGTAACCTTACTTAAACCCTGGAATTTTCGACTCTAAATACACCAGTGCATGTGGGCAGCACAAACTCCCAAGACATTTAGTGTTAAGACAATTCTTCTTCAAGTTGGAGAGATCAATGCACATCTTATTAAACAGGCTGTATAAAGTAACATTGGCAATGAACCTTTCAGTTTAGTGATATAGCTCTATATAATGCTATATATTGTGGCAGAATCAGCTATGGCATGAAGTGTTATCAACACTTAATGCCCAACAAAAGTAATCCTTTTTCTTATAACATTGGTCAATGTTTTTACTAATTGTGTGGTACTAAATTCAAATATAGCAATGAAAATTCTACAGGACATAGTGTTAATTTTTTATTTTTATTACAGGCCTTATTCTGTTACTAATATATGTATCCAGAAAATGCAATTATAATGATTGTTGTCTTGCAATTGCAATTATCTTTATAATTATATTTACAAACATCATGCTTACAGACTATATAAAAGATAACTAGCATACAAGAAAAAAATAAAAACAGTAAATCGTCATTTACACTTGCGAGCTGTTCATTTTTTCTTTTATGTGTTAAGGTGTCTTCCCTCTACAAAAATAAACAGTTTCCCATCATGGCTGGGTGCCATCTGTCTTGGTATCTCTCCTCCATGGTTCTGTTATACTTGTAAAATGATTCCCACTGCTTATTGTTGACTGCTCCTAGGTTCTTAGGAAAGAAGTCAAGATGCAGATGCAAAAAGTGGACCTTTAAAGCCAATATTTTCATGGTTCTTGATAAAATCTTAAATGAGCTGATGGTAGTTTTCCTCTTTATGACTCTCCAGAAAACCCATGACCAAAGTCGTGAATGATTTCCATGCAGAGTGTTCCTTCAGATTGTAGTTTCTTCAGAGTGATTCAGTAGCTTCCTAATCTGTGAACAAACAAATACCTTTGTTGAGTTAAGAATCACTTAGGTTGTATATTTTTTTTTGTTCCCTTGGCAAGAAAATGGCACTCTTCAGGTTTTGAACCGAAAAGCTGAGCTTGTTTATTTCATACAATATTAATAAATTCCTTTTCCTGTATCGTGTGCAGCCCACTTACATTTTCAGGACTGTATGTAGGGTCTGAGGGTCTGGAGCAATTTCAGGTGCTGTGGTATGGGAAGGCATTCTCCATGAGGAACTGGCCTTATAGCCAAAGGCACCTTTGGGTACACACAATTGCCCTCTTTCCTCTTTAAAATTCCTTCTGTTTCAGCCAAAAACAAACATACTAAGTGACTGTGTGAGGAATTGACTCTGCTGGGTTTTGAACCCTGGTCCCCAGGCTGCTGAACCTCTTCCCTGCCACTGCGCCAGCCTGCCTTTGTGAATTTCATTGAGATCTGATAACCTTGACTCTGCTAGCAATAGTATCAGTGCCTAAGTCTCTTCAGCTGTGCCTGGTCAGGTGTCTGGTCCTTGGCCTATATAAGGCACTTCCTGTCAATGCACCTTGCCAGATTATTGTGGTTCCTGCTCCCTTCAATAAAGCTTGTTCCTGTTTCACCTACAACTTGCTGAATTGGATTATTGCTGACCTAGGCTGCTGGTCTCCAAAACCTTGTGATTCCTATATCATTACAGACTGGTTGGTTCACATCAAACCAAGTTAATCCAAAGGGCATGCATTTCTTCTTGCCACCCGTTCAGTCAAGTTAACAAAACATGTAATGCAGCACATATGAGCAAGGGCGTAGGAACCACAAAACATCTGGTGGGATAGAGCGTGTGTGTATATATATATATATATATATATATATATATATATATATATATATAAATATATATATATCTACATATACCATATATACATATATTTATTTATATATATATATATATATATATATATATATATATATATATACTCGAGTATAAGCTGAGTATTTCAGCCCTTTTTTTTATGCTGAAAAAGCTCCCCTAGCTACTCATAAGGTTCACAACACAAGCTGAGATCCCACTCCGTGCTGTTGAGAGCCAGTATGCTTGAAACAGCTGTACATGCATAGGATTCTCAGCTTGTATAAAATCCAACCTTAAGTTGCTTAAGACATTCATATGTGAACACGGATGTACTATTTATTTACTATCTATCTCTCTATCTATCTATCTATCTATATATATATATATATATATATATATATATATATATATATCACATATTATAATTGTCGAGGCAAGACGTTAAGGCACTACAACTCCCAGCACTTGGGCGATGAGTGCCAAAGGCACTCATTGTCTGCAAGCCTTGTAAAGCGATGAAACACACAGGACTTAGTCTACAAACACTTAGGAAACACGGGATCGCCTTAGCCTGCAAGCAGTTGAGGAATGCAAGACTTAGAAAAAAAAATACGAGACGCGGGACATTGAAAAAAAAATAAAAAAAAATACTAAGTTAACTGCCGAACCGCGCAAAGCAAAAAATGCGAAAAACACATTTTTTTTAATTTTTTAAATGCAACAAAAAGATCACACACAGCACAGGGGAACAGCTAGGACGTCTAGAAAATCGGCTAAGCGAGAGAAAAAAAGGCCCCTCAAACAAAAACAAAAAAATTAGGCTACACAACCCTGGACCGTGCGAAACACAGCCAACTACGTACCACATTCACCCAGGAACGTATGAGGTACAAAATACATTACTACAAAGTCCGGAAAATGCGCGCGAACCGCGTATCACATAGACAAAAGGCACTATTTTACAATCCTAACTTACAACTAACAACATTATGCATCAATAGTAGGGTTTTACACAAACAGACCAACGGTGTGCCCTCGCACATGCAGCGTACTTCTAATGCACAGTTGGCACATTCATAAAACTATCTCCTCAGGTCTGCAACAGTCTAACTGGACATTATATGCTGCAGGAAAATAAAAAGAGATTGTTAGCTCTTTTGGTTATTGATTGCTGGATATATTAATTACAAATAGGTAAAGTATATTAATCTATTAAGTAACTCATTCATTGATTACTATTTAAAAAAATATAGACATATGTATCTGTCTTTCTGATGAGCGCCGAAGCTGCTCAGAGGAGCAAAAGTACACCAGAGGAGAGGCTCGCAATGAGTGCCGAAGGTCCTCAGAGTACAAAAACCTTGACATTGTGTAGCAAACATCATTGCCATGGATTCAAATTGTATTGCTCCGTCATGTTTGACGGGCAAGTTGCTAGTATATATATACTGTATATTTTGTGATGGAGTGCCCCCTGGGGATCGGTGTGGAAGTGCAGACCAGAAGGGAGAGGGTTAACTCTAGCCTTTAAAAAAAAAAAATTATTAGACACATAAAAAATCACAAACAAAAATAACTTACAATCTTCCCACACAATAGGGAATCCTAAACATTTAAAAAAATATTTAAACTGAATTTACAGTCAGAAAAGAGAAAAAGATAGCGTACAGAAAAATTAAAACGATAGATAGAGATTCAATCCATATACCAATTCTTATTTTATGTTCCTATACTGATCACATTTATTCCACTTAAATGCCTGCATTTTTTGGAAGCCCAGTATATATTCATCTTTCATCATATCTCTATTATAATTTATCATATTTTCAACTTCATTCCAAGATGGTATTAATGGCTTGTTCCAATATTTAACTAATAGAGATTTGATAATTAATAAAATATGAGAGATCTAAATCTAGATGGAATAAAACTACTTCCGGGGTACATGGAAGTTTTAACCGTAACTTCAATGTTAAATGTTCATCTCATTTGTCCCAAAGAGTTTTAATTTTTTTTGCATTCCCAGCACATGTGGAAGGCTGTGCCTAGCTTCCCACAGCCCTTCCAACATAGGCCCTCATTCAATTGCAATTTGGCCAATTGAATAGGGCTCTAAATAAGAACATAACATATTTTTTTGAAAGAAGTTTTTAGTTAGTAAACATCTATCCAAAAGCAAGACTTTCACTAACTAAAAACTTCTTTCAAAAAATATGTTATGTGCTTATTTAGAGCCCTATTCAATTGGCCAAATTGCAATTGAATGAGGGCCACAGTGGGGAAGTTTGCAGATCGAATCTGTTCATAATAACTGGAACCAAATACTACTTTTGCATTAGTTTGAAATATAACTCCATATATATATATATATATATATATATATATATATATATATATATTAATTTCTGAAGATTTTCTAACTAGACCAAGTGCTTTAGACCATTTCTGTTAATCATATATTGAATTCATATTAATTTCCCGATCCTTTAAGATCTTAGATTTTATAAATGTGGGGGATTTTGCTATAATTTTACTGATCTTTGAGATCAGATGCGACTGACTTTAGTCAACTTTTCTACTCGAGATCTATAATTTAACCAAGTTAGTTTGTTTAACCCGTATTTCCTATAAAGCTTTCCTTGCTCTATTATGGAACCTGAGGAGAATAGGTCGGCTATGTATTCTATACCCGCCTTCTTCATTGAGTCTATATCTGTCTTATTTGATTCTTCTGTTTATTTATCTATGGGAGCAAACATAGAAGGAACATGTAATAAATCAAATTTTACTTTAGTCTTCCCCCATATTTTTATCAGGGATTTTAGCCCATCTAGACGATTTTCCAAGATTTTTTCATCAAATTTAGATATTCCTATTAATGATCTATTTGAAACATCTCCTAAGAGATCCTCTTCTATAATCTTCCAGATGGTGGTTCTATGTTGAAAGTTCACACTGATTATATATGAAATTGCAATATTCTCATAAATCTCTTTTATAGAGGGTATACCAGTGCCTCTCATCTCAAATTTTCTGTTAGCAATAATTTTTTTGACTCTCACTTTTTTACCCAGGTAAATAAAACAATTGTCATGCCCAGGGTCTGACTGGACTGTTTTGGACTACGGCTTGGGCCTGAACTAGGAATTAGTTATCCTGTTTATGGTTAAAGCATTTTTTGATTGCTTATGGTTAAAATATGGTTACACTATTATACTGTATGTATGTTGGTTTATGTATTATGTTTCATGTTTTAGGAATTCTGATATGTTTCAATATGTCTGCTTTATTTTCTTTGATTATTTTTTTATATTGAAAAGTACATTTTATACCAAGATGATACATTTAGATCTCCAGTTAAAAGCACAAGCTTCCATTAATGATCTTTTAACCTCCAAGTTTAAACCTCTATATATATATATAGTATCCGTCTTTAGGGAATTGATCTTAAAATATGAGACCTTGCTAAACTCTAAAAAGGTGTATTGTAGGTTAGCACAACATTTTTCTGGGTCCGTTAAAGTCAATATAATGTCATTGGCAAATAACATTATTTTATATTCGTTTTTACAGAATTTTAGCCCTTTGATATTTCATCTTTGATATAGTCGTCTAGTGTTATCAGAGGCCTGTTGACCTTGTCTAAATTCGGTCTGATCTAAATGTATTAATTTGGGAATGATGGAGTTTAGTCTGTTGGCCAAAATGTTTGCATATGTTTTTATATCTATATTTATAAGATATATAGGACGATGGCTCTTGCATTCCTCTGAATTGTTACCCGGTTTTAGAATATTGAATGAGTTCTGGTACTATTTTGCCAGAGTTTTTAATGTCGTTAAACATATGTTCTCTAATTTCCTTTATAAAAAAAATTATAGTATAGATGATCGAATCCAACTGCACCCGGGGCTTTATTAGATTTTCCCTTATTAATAACCTCATCTATTTCTTCCAAAGCAAAGATTTTATTTAGACATTTTTGTTCTTCATCTTCTAATATAGGGAGATTTATATTATTAATCTTTACCAGGCTTAATAAATGTAGAGTCACTTTCCAGGTCATATAATAATCTATAAAATGTCATCAGTATTTTACATATTTTGTATGGGTAAGTGTATATGATATTATCAGGTCCCTTTAGACTCAGTATTTTATTTAGATTGTTTTGCTTCTTTAATTTGTTTGCCAAATATTTGCTTGTTTATTTGCCACTAAGAAGAGAGATTGCTTAAATCTCCAATTTAAGTAATCTGCCTGCAATTGTAATATTTTATTTATTTGAGCATTGATTTAGGAAATCTGCATTCCATTCTCTTTATTAGTAAACGTTCTATTCTGTCTCTGTAATTTCTCCAATTATATGTATAAAAGTCTTAATGGTTTCCCCCTTGATTTATTAATTTTTGCCATTTGAGATTATGGGGTTCAATACAGACCCCCATAAGCCTCTATTTAACCCCATCAGTCCAATAGGGTTCTATATAGACCCCTATAGGACACTTATTAACTCCCATAAGAACACTATAAGTGCCATAAAGTCTAAGTACTACACTATTAACCCTAACTATACCCCATTAACCCAACCCTGGGCCTATCTAACCCTATCTGTACCTATTTAACCCTAACTGGGTCTATTAAACCCTAACAGTACCTATCTAACCCTAACTGATCCTATTTAACCCTAACTGGGCATATCTAACCCTAACTGGGCCTATTAAACCCTAACAGTACCTATTTAACCCTAACAGTACCTATTTAACCCTAACAGTACCTATCTAACCCTAACTGGGCCTATTTAATCCTAACCTATTAAGACCTACACTACCTACCTAACCCCCTATTAAACAACCCCCACCCCACTAATTACAAAAAATAAAAACAAACATAAGTCACAGAAATAAAAATAAGCTGCATTACAAAAAAACCCAAAAAACATTACAACCCCCCCACTACAGAAAATAAAACAAGAATTACACAGATGAAAAGCAAATGCATACACATTGTGACAAGGATGGTCGCATAAATCGGTGGTTACTTGAAGAAGAGACTGATACTTGCTTGAAATGCAGCAAACTGATTTATTTACAAGAACGAGTAACAAACTGAAGAAGTAACTCTGCTTAAAATAAAGGAAATAAACATCTACGTAAATGTGCTGCCTGTAACGCAGGAACACCCTGACTACTCCTGTGCAGCTTATCGGCAGCAGGGGAAAAACACTACAACCCTGTGTCTTCCGGAAGGAGTAGCTTTCGCAGAATAGCGCCACCTAGTGGCCAGGATACAGTCAGTCTCTTATTATGTTATATTGCCACCTTGTGGCCAGGATACACATAAACTCTTCTGACGTTATATTGCCACCTTGTGACCAGGATACACATAATCTCTTCTGACGTTATATTGCCACCTTGTGGCCAGGATACACATAATCTCTTCTTACGTTATATTGCCACCTTGTGGCCAGGATACACATAATCTCTTCTTACGTTATATTGCCACCTTGTGGCCAGGATACACATAATCTCTTCTTACGTTATATTGCCACCTTGTGGCCAGGATACACATAATCTCTTTTTACGTTATATTGCCACCTTGTGGCTAGGATACACATAATCTCTTCTTAAGCTTTTTCCACGGTATTCACTACATAGTCGTGGATGAAGCATAGGGCCCGCCCGTCCCTCCCGTATGCTTCACCCCAGGGACCCTTGAATATATAACCACACCAACTTGTAGTCACTTTACTGGGGCATAATAAGTCTTGGTACCTTCCTTCTGAGGCCTCTGTCAGCTTCACACACGCTTAGGCCTTTAAGGCAACTCTGCCTGGGGATTCTCACTAATCCCTTCACACTTCTCTCTTCAAACTCAGCCTCTTCCCTGGGGCATAATAAGTCTGGGCACCTTCACTCAGAGGCCACTGTCAGCTTCACACATGCTTAGGCCTTTAAGGCAACTCTGCCTGGGGATTCTCACTAATCCCTTCACTTACTTGGCGTCCTGAGGCTGTATTCACTCTTCCAGCTCACAACGTCCTGCGACTGCAAACAGCCCACACTTCTTGCTGTTGTCCCAGTACTCCCAGCCACAGTAAATCAGGTGATTTCTTACAGGCTTGCTCCAAAGCTTCCACTGTAATCTCCACACCGGATCACCTTTCAGCTTCACTCTGACTGGAGCACACAGCCTCCCCAGAGCCTAGCCAGCCACACCCCCTTCCATATCTGCTTTCAAGGCTTTTAAAGGAAATTTGCACTAATTAAGAGTTCTTCAGAAGTTTTAACTCCGTCACTCCTGTCAAGAACTCCATACTCCACTTGCTTGTCATATCATCTAAGGGCCAAACGGTCACACACCCTCCCCCTCAGCTCAACAACATGGTGTTGGGCGACATGCCGAGAGGCCGGACATCCGGTAGGGTCACTCACCACTCAAGAACTCTTCGCCCAGCCAACCATTCCTCCTCTGTGCCGTCCGCATTGAGGTAGAAGGCTACGATTGAGTGGCCACCTGCAAATCCATCTTCTTTCTACCTTACTGGTCTGTTTGCATCCTTCATGTGTGTTCACTTTATCAGGAAGGAGTGAATGCCCCATCTTTGTAGAGCTGTCCTTGACTAGCATCATGGTGGACTCTGTAGTCACATGTCCGGGTACAGATATAACAATATCCGTTGCACTCTCTTCGAGCCCGTCAGCATTTCCAATCTCTTCATTATCTTCAACTCCCAGGAGATCTTCAACAGTCTCAGTGTTTCCCTCGTCATCCTCATCTTCAAAGCCATCTTCATTGTCCAACTTAAACATGGCCTGGCGCTTCTGCCGCTCTTCAGTACAACGCTGTTTCATTGCTTCCTGCAGCTTCGCTTTAAGAAGTTGCAGCTTTTCACCTGGCTTTTTCTGAATTATCTCATCAGTTGTTTCAGCAGACTCAATGACAGATACCACATCTGTCTTTAGCTCCCCCTTTCCATCTGCCGTTGTCTCTTTACGGACGATATTTAGATTAACTTTCCTCTCAATCACAGGCTTGGCTTTATGCAGGGAGTGCTTCAGAAAACGCTACTTCAAAGCTTCTAGTACTTTATTTTGCTTTGGTTCATCCAAGTTAACAACTGGGTCATCATCAGGGCACAAACAGGGCTTCAAGGAGAGATCCACCCCAAGAGCACAGAGCTTTTCCAGCTTGGAAAGCTTTGCTGTATGTTGTGTTGGTACAGGACATTTAGATGTCTCCTCAACAGTCTGAGAATCCGGTAGAGGCACAGGGATTTCCTGCTGGATTTCGTAAGTAGGATCTTCATCTTCACTTACAGGCTTCGGAATGGACTCTGGCTTATCCACATGGTCCTCCGAATCCACTGTGTGCAAAGCCATTTGTGGCTCATCAGTATTCTTGGCTGGCTCACTTCTTCCATCTTTAGTTTCTTCTAATACCTCACCCATACAAGCCTGTGATGCCTGGATAGAATTATTTGCATCCCCTTTACATTCTTCTGCTGGAGCAGAGTCACTTGTTTTGATTTCTTTTGTATCACTAATGTCCATCTTACTTTCCAAATTGCATGGCTGATACTTTGTTGATTTAAGAAGCTGCATGGCTTTCCCCTCGCAAGATGGCCTTGGCCGACGCTTGAAGAAATCATGAATTGATTTGGGTTCAGGTAGATGGTACGCAAAGACACAGACACACAAACTCTGCCTCTTCCCTGTGGCATAATAAGCCTTAGTACTTTCCTTCTGAGGCTTCTGTCAGCTTCACACACGCTTAGGCCTTTAAGGCAACTCTGCCTGGGGATTCTCACTAATCCCTTCACTTACTTGGTGTCCTGAGGCTGTATTCACTCTTCCAGCTCACAACGTCCTGCGACTGCAAACAGCCCACACTTCTTGCTGTTGTCCCAGTACTCCCAGCCACAGTAAATCAGGTGATTTCTTACAGGCTTGCTCCAAAGCTTCCACTGTAATCTCCACACCGGATCACCTTTCAGCTTCACTCTGACGGCAGCACACAGCCTCCCCAGAGCCTAGCCAGCCACACCCCCTTCCATGTCTGCTTTCCAGGCTTTTAAAGGGAAGTTGCACTAATTAAGAGTTCTTCAGAAGTTTTAACTCCGTCACTCCTGTCAAGAACTCCATACTCCACTTGCTTGTCATATCATCTAAGGGCCAAACGGTCACAACATATATACATCCCATTACAATACATTCAAAATATAATAAAGTAATATAAACAATAAATACAGTTCAAATATACCCCTATCTACATACTATTTAACCCTGTCTACATACATTAACCCCCTATCTAAAATACATTAAACCCTATCTACAATACAATAGCCCCTATCTGAAATACATTAAGCCTTAACTACAATACAATAACCCCTCTAAATACATAGGGTTAATTGGGGCTCATGGGGGTCTGTATTGACCCCCATGAGTGACAGGGTTAATTAGGGGCTCATGGGGGTCTATATTGACCCCATAAGTGACAGGGTTAATCAGTGGCTTATGTTGGTCTTTATTGACCCCCATGAGTGACCAGGTTAATTAGGAGCTTATGGGGGTCTGTATTGACCCCATCAGTGACAGGGTTAATTAGTGGCTCATGGGGGTCTGCATTGACCCTCTTGAGTGATCAAGTTAATTAGGAGCTTATGGGGGTCTGTATTGACCCCCATGAGTGACAGGGCTAATTTGGGGCTGATGGGGGTCTTTATTGAGCCCCATGAGTGGCCAGGTTAATTAGGAGCTCATGGGGTCTGTATTGACCCCCATGAGGGACAGGATTAATTAGGGGCTCATGGGGGTCTGTATTGACCCCCATGAGGGACAGGATTAATTAGGGGCTCATGGGGGTCTGTATTGACCCCCATGAGTGACAAGGTTAATTAGGGGCTCATGGGGGTCTGTATTGACCCCCATGAGTGACTGGGTTAATTAGGGGCTCATGGGGGTCTATATTGACCCCATAAGTGACAGGGTTAATTAGTGGCTTATGTGGGTCTTTATTGACCCCCATGAGTGACAAGGTTAATTTGGAGCTTATGGGGGTCTGTATTGACCCCCATGAGTGATAGGGCTAATTAGGGGCTGATGGGGCTCTCTATCGACCCCCATTCATTACAGGGTTAATTAGTGGCTCATGGGGCTCTGCATTGACCTCCATGAGTGAAAGAGTTAGTTAGGGCTCATGGGGATCTGTATTGACCCCCATGAGTGATAGGGTTAATTAGTGGCTCATAGGGGTCTGTATTGACCGCCATGAGGGACAGGATTAATTAGGGGCTCATGGGGATCTGTATTGACACCCATGAGTGACAAGGTAAATTAGGGGCTCATGGGGGTCTGTATAGAGCCCCATGAGTGACAGGGTTTAAGAGGGGCTCATGGGGGTCTGTATAGAGCCCCATGAGTGGTAGGGTTAATTTTTATTTAACGCAGGTCCTTTAATTAGAATTTTGAATGCATTGGGGGTCTCGATCACGTCCAATCGGGAACCCCTTTGCAAGGGTTAATGTGGGTATATTGCAGGGGTCCCCGATGGAGACCCCCAGCATTGGGGAGTTAATTTTAGGTGCCGGTGGGGGTACTTACAGTACCCCCACTGCCGGCCTTAACTATTTGTGTGCCGCGGGCCTTGAGTGCTCATTGCGAGCCTCTGCCCCCCCAAAGTAGTTTATGGTCCTTGCAATGAGTGTTACTGACTTTGGTTAAGTGTTACTGCCATGGATTAAGTGTTACTGCCTTGGGTTAAATGTTACTGGCTTGGGTTAAGTGTTACTGGGTTCAACTTCTTTTTTACTGCCTTTGGCCTCATTTTAATCCTGTTACGTTTTTTCAGCCGCCATTTTTTTTCTCGCTTCAATCATGAAAAAAGGCCAACTATGCCTGAAATTAACTTGCAACCTCACTCACAGGCTCCCTGGCTCTCCCCCTGCTGTGTGTGAGTTTGTAAGTTTATTTAAGGCATATTTTTTTTATTTTTTATGGTCTTTCCAGTTCCATGGTTTGGCCGTTATATTCGTCATTTTTGTGAAGTCCTACGGAGCTCGCAATGAGAGCTTATTGCAGCCTAAGTCCTATGGGTCGCATGCTGAGCGCCTCCGTCCTGTCTCCTGATAATTCTGAGGAGATACCAATGTCCTACCAAGGTAACAAATTTATAAAACTATAAAGTAGAGGAGTAGCTATTGAGTGATAAATGCCTCAATGCTATATTGCTTTTCTAGTTAAATACAGTCCCAAAGCTAAAGCGTTGCAACCAGGATCCCTTTGTGTATATATTGCCTCCCTTTTACTAGTAAACTAGCTAAATTGCATAAATGTTTAATTCAGGGAAGGGACTTTACACTATGGGCCTGATAAGAAAACGCTAACTCTCTGCTTAGCACGCGCGGTCTAGACGCAAATAAATGATGTCATTGAACCGCGACGGCGTTCCTACGTGGACGCGACGCATGTTTCTTGAATTTCATCAAGGGTTACGCCTGCCTTCCCATCATACCTTTTTAAAGGCTGGCGTAGTCATGGCAACATAAAACGGGATTAAAAACCTAAGTGTGATAAAATATATAATCTTTTGATCTCACAATTAAAAACTAAATTAGTAATCTCTTCATTTAGAAGTCTAACTGATGTTAAATATAAAAAGATCTTTATGGGAATATAGCTGAAATTATTGGGTCTTTAATATTGGGTATTAGGTGTTTATATATTCTTAGAGGAACAAAATTGTTACTAAGGCATTTATCTGTTACTGTATGTAGTGGATATAATTTGTATATAAAACCAAATTTTTGCTTAACATCCAAATGCCTATATTATTAGGAGAATATAACTAATGTTGTTTGATATTGAGTATTTTTATATTCCATATGTGCCTTTGGAGCTCATTGCAGCTAAGTTGTGTAGGCCTCACAGTATGACAACTATATATATGATCTATTTTATTGTTATTTAAAACATATGAAAAAATATATATCTATGTGAAAGTCATATATACCCAAATGTGTAAAAAGAAAAAAAAAGTAAAAAGAGGAAAGGAAATTTATAGACAGATGCTATGCATCAAGGAACAGTAAAATTAAAAAAATGTCCTTGTATTTCAGAGGGCTAGGTTTTAAACCCAGCTATCTGAATTCAGCTTTATTAATTGAGTCCTTCTATTGTCCCTTTTTTAGGATGTCACTTTACTAATTCCCATTCTGGTATTTTAAGTGTAAACTCTGGAATTCTATCTTTGGGAACAAAATGATCAATATTGATGTTCCATCTGTGTAGTAAAGTCTGTCCTTCATAAACTGAATTAATTATATGCCAAATGGAATGTTTCAAAATAAGAAGGCCACTAGGGGCATCTTTGTGTTATGGCAGAGTATTCTTTTCTCTTTGCCAAAGTCTGTGAGGACAAATCAGTAAAACATTTGGTTTTCTCATATGGAGGATCCATATCTTTTTTTTTGTATAATTTGCTTTTATTATTGCCTCTTTAAATGGCAAAAAATGGAGTCTCACTATGACGTCTCTAAATATTGATTTATAAAAACCTTTAGGAACAGGAATCCTGTGTTTGGCCTCTATTTTGCAATCCTCTTAACAAAATTCAGGGATTAATTTGTGTAACATATCTTCTGCAAACTTATTCAAATCTTTATCTGTTATGTTTTCATCAATGCCTCTGATTCCTATGTTTTTTTTCCTTGAACGGTCCTCCAGATTACATATTTTATTATTTAATTCTTCTATTTTGTGTTCGAGAGGAAGTATATTTTAAAAGTGAGTTACTGTCCCTGATTACTTTATCACATTTTGTCTCCATATCATCAATTTTATTATTGGTTTCGTTGATTGATTTTGTGTTTTTTTGCAATCTGTTTTGTTAGCTCAGATGTTATCTTAACTTAAAGAGATCTCTCACTTTAGAACAGGTTAGATGTTCTTCTTGAAAGATTTCAGCTCCCTCTAGGGAAGACTGGGATGTTATTCCCGTGGATTTATGTGTAGTTTGATCTAGCATTGATGGTTCCGCCTGGGATATTTCCATATAAAAGGACTCCATTTTATTTTTTTGTGAAAAATAATTGGCAGAATTAGCAGCCTTATTAAATTGCAATTCGGTAAATTTAAAAGGGCTCTATATAAGCACACAGCATATTTCTTTACAGAAGTTTTTAGTTAGTGAAGACCTTGCTTTTGGATAGAAGTTCACTAACTAAAAACTTCTGTAAAGAAATATGCTGTGTGCTTAAATAGAGCCCTTTTAAATTTACCGAATCGCAATTTAATAAGGCTGTAGATGTCCAATTTTTCTTGTCTTTTATTTGAGATTTTGTGGCTGTTGTAGGTTTTTTGTTGGCCATCTTACCCCCTTATATATATATATATATATATATATATGTACTATTGACAGTACTATAATTAGCCCCTTCAATTGTTTTTCCTGCTCTATCTTCTCCTTTCTTATATCCACTTATCTCCACTTTTATATATGGCTTTTATATGGATTTTATGTTTAGTTCTTTCTACCCATGTCTGTGCTCATCCTATTATTATTATTATTATTTACATCACATACAGAGTTACTTATCTTTGCTTCCCTTTATCAGTCATCTGTTTAGTCCCTTGTCTCTTTAGCAGAGTGCTCTTGCTGAACAGCCTTTGGCTCAAGATTTATTGTATAGTAGGAGGTTTTTATCCTCCAAAACCTTTAACTGGACAATTAGCTGGATTTGGCTCATTTTAGTTTCTCAGCATATCACTTTAATAGACTCTGTGAGTCTTTTCTGGGTTTTAGCCGATTCAGTGTCTTCCCCTGACTCTAGCTGACTCCAATCAGCTGATCACTAGATTACTGTGTCTCTTTAGCCGAGCGCACTGCATCCTCTGTAACTCAAGTCAGTCTGTCTGTCTGTCTGAACAGGACTGCCTACTCACGCTAGGTCTGCTCTGCTCTCCAGGGGAAGCTTCTGTCGTCTCCGCCACACTATTGCGCAATCCTAGCCATGAGGGTACTATAAGTACCCCGGAGGCACCTAGTAGGTGCCGCCGGGGTACTTACAGTCCCCCTGCGGCTGGGATTGCGCAGTAGGGTGCCTGGGGCCCTTTAAGGACCTGCAGCAGGTAATTTTATATTTTAAATGCAACGGGGTCACCATCTGGACCACTACTGCAAGGGTTAATATGAGGACACTGGGGACCCCAGCATAGAGGGGGGTTCATTTTAGGTGCCACATGGGTACTTGAAGCACCCCAGTGGCAGGGGTTAATACTGTGACTGCCGCAGGGGTCCCGATCGGGACCCCAGCAGAAAGGGTTCATTTTGTGAGCCGGTGGGGGTTCTGATTGGGACCCCTGCAGCATGGGGTTATATTTATGGAGCAGGGAGGAGGTTTAGGGGCTGGAGGGAGGTTCAGAGGCCAAAGACCCCCCGGTCTTTTGTGCTGCTAGCTCAGTGCACTTAGGGGCTTTCTGAGCCTTTGCGGGTGCTCGGGAGCACACGTTGGGCTTCAGCTTGCATTTGCGTATTACGGGCCAGCAATTTAATAGCTGAATTGAAAACGTAGCGGTTACAGGCATAACAGATCAAAGGATTTATGTGCACAAGGTTCAACGTTGCTCACCACATAGCCTATTCTCGACCGTCCTGCATGTTACCAAGCAAAGTTGGCTGTGAGCAGAGTTAAGATGCATCTTAGCACGCAAATAACTCTAAGATGACATTCCAGAGCTACGTGATAACACTTTTTTTTTTTAAACTGATTTCGGAGGCTAACCAAAGTGTTTTAAAGCCCATGCAGGTAGTCTTCTTATGGAAAGCCCCATTAAGCTTCTTTAAGAAGTGTTGCCTTGTTATTAGGGGATATTATGGGTTATGCATATGTGTATACATATGCATAAGCATATGTTTAGTGTGGCCAGTTATCTGGCTAATTTATCATTTTAATATTAAACTACAAATAAGATAATGACGCCAAGATCTTACTGCTGTTTAGGGTGTTGGTGGGCAAGTCTATGTGGGCCCCCAACAGTCCACAATTTCTATATCTTTCTATATTCAGGTTCCCTCTACGTTAGTAAATCTTGGTTTTATTCCGATTCACCAGGGTTCTTCCTGAGGAAAGCAATGCCTCTGATAAACCTAGATGGCTACAATTCGACCTTAAAGGTATATGAAAGTTTCATCTGATAAAGGACAATCAGTATGTATGCAAATATTATTTTGCTTGAAAAAATCCCAAAACAAACATTAATAAATTTACCCTAAAGTTTGCAAAATGTCTTCAGTTTTTTGACAGTTCTTTGTAGCCAATCAGAGGCAGGTACAACAATGTAGCATTGTATTGGGATTCAATCTCTGCAGCAAAGCATCATGTTATTTGTTGTGATTTTGTTCCCACCACGCACCCCTATCTCCCCCTGCTCACACACCTCTCCTTCCCTGGAAAGCAGCAGCTCCTCTGCTCAAGCAACATAGCTGCTCACGTATCTCTCTCCCTGCTGGAAGGAAACAGCTTGTCTGCTGGAGCAGGAGTGGTGCTCTGGATCTCTGTACTGTGCTGTTATTGGCTGGAAGATTAGTATAGGGTTAAAAAATGTTCTTGCAGTTTTTCTATTGGTTAGCATTGGGGGCATGGAAACCAAATTCTATTTTTAAAATATAACAAATATGTATGTGTATAGAATGAATCAATGTTATCTATATTTTTTATATAAGCAGCATGTGTTAGATTAGAAAAGATAAAAACAGGGACACTTCTATATATCTTTAATTGTGCTTTTGACACAATTAAGTTATTTGGGAGTATTTGGGAACCAAATGCAGCACAAGCCATGAGGAAGAATAATTTATTAAAAAACAAAAATCACGAGTGCACTCTATAGCCAGTTTTTCATGCTCTTTAAAATGGTAAAAATAAAAAGACCACTAGATTGTGTACCCTTAACTATGTAGATGTAGCTCTGACTCCTTTTTCAAAATACTTTCAAGGCCGAAGGTAAAATTTATGAGCCTCATTCAATTGAGCATTCGGGAGATCCGGCTTCTGAAATGTAGCCCGCAAGTTACTTTGCTATTCAATTGGCATCTTTTTGTGGACTCCGATTGAGTTACGGGCTCCGGCCTGCGATTCACTGCGATGGTTCAAATTGCAAGTTAATTCCCCTCCTTTTTGTTAGATTCCCAGACAGAAGGGCGCCATTACTGTCAAGCAGCTAGACGCCAGCACAACTCAACTAGTTCATGGCCAGACACACAACACTGGACACCAGATATAGGCCGGGTTCTATCAGGAGTGAGCCAACCTATGGTTCTCTGTAGGGGGTATATCACACAGAGGAGTAGGTCTTCTTTGCTATGGATATGGGGCCTTTATGTCAGTTACATTGGGTGTACGTCACACAACATTAGTACTACTATTATTATTTTTTTTCTCTTATTATTGTTACTTGTTTACCATGGAATAGATATGTGTGGATTATGGTATATTTAATTTCTATATTATATTTTATTATAGTTATTGTTATTTTTATATGATTTTATTATTTTATTGTTATTTTTTATGATGCTATCTCTGTATGTATGATATGTGAAGGATACAGATATCTAAATACACATAAATTCAACAAATACATATAGTTTTATATTAATACTGTTAATGTGCAGGCAGTTTTACTGTATAAATGAAATAAATTGTATATGTGCAGGCTGTTCAAAGGTATAAGAAGTTTAAAGTACAGTATTTTATCTTATTCTAATTTATTATGTCACCACGCTGGAGTACTCACTGTTCACTCATACTTGTTATTGAATAGGGATTGCCACATATTTATATACAGGAGAGGATCATGTCAAGCATTCATATATGGACTTATATGTAATAGTCCATGATATTTACAAAATTCACCAAGGCTAACCTGGTTACTAACTAAGACCCTGACCTTAGAGGTCTCCATAGTTACATGTATACGTGTGTATGAATATTTATATGTATATATATATATATATATATATATATATATATATATATGTATATATCTATGTTTGGGTATATATCCATACATTAAAAGATTTTATGTCTTATTTATATAGGTTCTAGTGATCTAGATACATATCCATGTTATATTGATCCTGGTAATCAATGTGTTAATAAATAATGGAACTTGCATGTAATAGAATATCATATCTATGGCTTTATCAATATTGCATAATATCTGGAATGTAGGTCCGATCGTAACCCGTAATTTAAGACCGTAGGACTTTGAAATCAATACCCCATTTTCCATTGTAGTATTGATGACAATTTCTGTTTCCATTGGCTGTGCTACATTCGTTATCATGGTTTACTATGTATGCTATCGGGCCGGGACTTGCGGGCCTGGTCTATTGAATAATACCATAATGGCCTACATCCAGCGACTTGCGGGCCTGCAATTGAATTAGGCTCTTTGTTCCTCCAGATGAAGCTTCGTTCTTTTTGTTAGCTTTTACCTACTTCCATTGTAGAAATTGATAGAAACATGTACTTTGTATTGCCAAAGTGTTTTGTACATACATTATTTGTTAACCCAGTTTCAAGAAAGTACTTTAACAAAACATAATAATTTTAGACAAGTGCATTAACCAATTACCACACAATATATTTTCAACTTATATGTGGAGGTGTTGAATTGTTAGCATAATTCCAAATTAATTGCTTGCATATTTCCAATTTATAATGTAATATACAGAAATAACGATTTTACACAGTCATTCATGACTTTCCAGTAAACTCAAATTTGAATATAACAATAAAGAGTTTCCAGACCTGTGTAGTTATTTGTAGTGTTTTTCTGGCTGCACAAACTGCTTGCTGTCTTCAACATCCCATCTCTTTTTTCTGGAAAAGAATCACTTCCTGAACTTTAATAAATCATCTAGTGCATAGCAGTTTCACTCTTTCACAATGCCTTTTCTTTTAGATTTCTACTCTTTCCTTCTCAATGAAAATAATTTGCCAATATTTGCACATTCTCTACCCAGGTACATTTTACAAAATTCACCCTCTATCTTCTCCAACCAGTGGCGTAGCTAGGGGGGCAGGGGGCGATCCATCCCGGACAGAACTTCTTTGGGGCCCAACCTGCTGCCCACCGCCAGTGGCATTCCAGCCCCCTTTTCCCAGTCTCCCTTTAGGTCCACACCCTTGCTCTCTCCTCTAAACCCCTGACTCGAGAGAGAGGGAGACACCAGGGGAGTAATCGACACAAGAAAATCCACAAGGGAGAATGGGAGGAGGGACGGAGCCATTGGACCTGGAAGCATGCAGGTAATGGAAGTGGTGGACAGACAAGGGAGGGAGTGAGAGGGAAGAAAGGGTGAAAGAGGGGAGGAGTAGAGAGACACAGGGAGTGAGAGAGGGGAGAGAGAGAGAAAAAGAGAGAGGGAGAGAGAGAAAGATGAAGAGGGGGAGAGAGAGAGGAGAGAGACAGGAAGGGGGTGAGAGAACAAGAGAGGGAGAGAGAGGGAGAAGGGAGGGGGAAAGAGGGGAGAGAAAGAGGGAAGAAAGAGAGAGGGGAGGGGGGAAAAGGAGAGAGGGGAGAGAGAGAGAGGGAGAGCGAAAGAGATGTATATAAGTATTTAAGGACAAAGACAAGGGCCTCCACTCTTTTGCAATGTGTTAAAAATATATTTCCCTTTGTACTTAACCCCTTGTATAGAACTATATAGTTGCGGATCAGCGCACAACTTAGGCTCATGACTAAGGCTTCACTGTGAGCCTCGCGAAGCAAGGGGAGCAATAAAAGCACGCAGTTCGTTCAAGCGCGTAACTAGAAAACACTAAAAAAACACCAAAATAATTATAAAAAAATAATAACACACTCACACACAGCACAGGGGGAGAGCCAGGAAGCCTAGGAGTGAAGTTGGAAACAAATTGGATCCATATTTGCAGCTCGAATAGCAGCTAAGCAAGGGAAAGAATGGTGGACAAAAAGCGTACAAATTCTGAAAACGGATGAAAAAGAGGCTCACCATTACCAGGCATGAAGGACTTAGAAAATAAACAATGGCGCAAACAGTAACACTGACACTAACTACTCCAGGCCCATTGGACTTTGAAAATAAAACCAACGAGGACCAAAAGCCTCACATTATATGCCAACCAGCAATGCTATCCTTACAATTGTATTCCCGTCATTTTTGATGGGCAGATTTCTAGTATACTTATAATCTTATTTCATACTGTCTGTGAAAATAACTGGGACAAAGAAGATTGCTGCAGTGATTGTTTCTGGACACAGACGTACCTTATAACTAGCAGGTACAGTATATTTCATTTGCGTACACCGTTAACTCATAACTGCATATATTAATTATATTAACAGCAGTACTGAAAAAAATGCGCAAATCACCGCCCTTCTTCTCCCCTCCCCTGTGTCACTTGGCCCACCATCCCCTGTGTTTTTTACACCCCTCACTACTCTGTGTCTCTTTCCAGCCCTCTACCTCCGCTTTGTCTCTTGCTCCCCTCTCCACCTCCACAACCCCCAGTCCCTCCCCTTTGTCTGTTCCCACCCCTCTCCCTGCCCTATGTATCTTGCACCCACAACTCTGTGTCTCTTTCCCCCCTATTCATCCCCTATGTCTCTCCCCCCCTCTCCGTACCCTGTGTCTCTCCCCCCTTTACCTTCCCTTTGTCTTTACTCACCCCCTCTCCCTCCACTGTGTCTCTTTGCCCACTTCTCTTCCTCCACTGTATTTCTTCCCCCTCTTCCCCCCCTCACTACTCTGTGTCTCTTCCACCTCCTCTCCCCCTGTGTCTCTTCGCCCTCCTGTTCCCCCACCTGTGTGTCTTCACCCTATTCAAACCCTCTCTCTCTCACCTGTGTCTTTCTCCCCCATCCCCGCCAGGTGGTCCTGTACAAAGCGCTCCCTATATTACATTGCAGTCTCTATATTACACAGCCCTCTCTCTCTATCACACATTGCACTCTCCCTCACTCAGACACATGCTCTACACTCTTACACACACGCAGTACACTCTCACACACACTCCATCTCTATCACTCACTGCTCTCTCTCTGTGTAACACACCATGCACTCTCTTCCCAGTCACTCAGTCGGGTCACTTTAACGCACAGATGCTACAAACCCAAAGGACACATCTCATGCTACACTAACCTGTGTACAATTGCAAAAAAAAATTAACAAAATTCTACAAATACCTTGCATATCTTCATTCACTACTACTACTTTAAACTAAATGATTCCAGAAAATAAAAATGCTTCATTATCATATTCTATAGTTTACAAATATAGATTTACATTCCTCATTATAGATTACAATGGCTGAAAAGACTGAAATCAGGAAGGAAGCCAAACAACGTATGGGCAGGGAATGTCAACAAAGATGGAGAGACAAACAGTCGGAAGACACCAACAAATGACTAAAAGAAGAAGAGCGTGAGAGAATCACAAATATAGTTGCGGATCTGCGTGGTTGTCTGGAACATTTGCGATGTTGGTAACGTACTTGCAAGCCTCGAAAAGAAAGGCGAGCCGTGTACGTGGTACTTAGTTGGGGCCGCAACTGCGAGCCTCGCATAGAGCGCAACTCCAAAACTAAGAAAAACAAGCAAAATAAACAAAATCATTAAAACACACTCACACAGCACGGGGGGATAACAATGAAGCCTGGGAGTGAGGTTGCAAGAGTTTTTGAGACATATTTGCAGTTTATAGCCACTCAAAAATTGGTAAAAAATCTGAAACAGGATGAAAACGAGGCTGAGCAAAGCCAGACATGCAGGTCTTAGAAAATACATGACGGCAAAGACAGTAACACATACGAACAATGCCAGGCACGTGGGACTTTGAAAATACATGACGGCAAAGACAGTAACACACATGAACAACGCCAGGCACGCAGGACTTTGAAAAAAACCCGGCATACAGCACGTAACACGCAAACATTCAGCAGACACACAGAGGAAAAACACATGGGGGGAGATGGTGGAAAGAGACACATGGCATTCACAAGCACAAGATTTGCAGATTAACAAACTCTGCAATGAGTGGCTCGTACACTCATCGCAGGGCTCTCCATGAGCACTGCGAGCCAGAGAGGCTTGCAATGAGCTCCGAAGGTGATCATTGCAAAGCAGGAACGTTGTATTACACAAGGGGAGAGGCTCGCAATTAGCGCCAAAGGCGCTCATTGTTAACCACGTGAGGAGTGCCGGAGGCTCTCAGCACGGGCCTTGCAATGAGAGCCGAAGGTGCTCAAAGGATAAAAAGCCTCGTGTGGCAAACAGCATTGCCAGCCTTACAATAGTGGCAACAGTGGAAAAGCCAGGTGAAGAGGTAAGATACATGAAATGATTACTTCATATACAAATGGCTCATTTACATAATTGTTAGATTGCAAATAAACATTCTTAATAATTACAGAAACCAGCAACCAGTATAAACAACGTCTGGCCTATGAACGCAAAAAAATATGGAGACAGAACAATCGGAGGACAGTAACAAAAATATACCAGAACAAGACTGTGAACGAATGGCCCAGAAATGACACATGGTTTCTCTACAAAGTCCGCGTAAGAGATAAAAAAATAAAAAATATTGTGCCACAATCATGCAAGGAATATGGTAATGGTAATAATGTACATATTGATGTTCATCTGGATTAACAGGAAAATACATTATTTACAGATCTAAATGTCAAACCTCACAATTGTGGTATGTTAAATGTGATTTGTCAATTTTGTGGGGCTGGAAATGTTGAAGGACATGGCCCTTACTGCTTTAAATTTCAAAGCCAAATTTACCACCTTACTTCACATTTACACCCTTAGGAAGGAGAGCAAAGAAAATGTGCTCAACTGTATGTACTAGATCCAAACTAGGTTGTTGAACAATATATGCAGCTTCATGAAAATACAAAATGCTTACCCATAGATTTTCATGAACTTGATAAGATTATGGAAAAATATCCATATAGTCAAGCTTATAAAAAAACTAGCAGAAGTTGAACAACAACAACATATTCATGCACAAGAAAATCAGTTGCCTATACCAAGAGTCAATATGGTTATTAAAAGAGATCGACATTCTGATAAAATTATAACTTACCAACAGTAACATCGAGGTTGCAATGGTCTTTCAAAATGATGAAGGTTTGTCAAAGGGATATTTTTTTCAAAGCTTTTCAAAGGCATATTAGAACATATCCATGAAATAAAGAGCAACCTTTCAATAACGTCAATATATTAAGTACCAATTTAGATCCAATGACCTATCCAATTTTGTATTCCAATGGGGAGGCAGGTAGGCAACCCAAATTAATACTTCCAAGTTATCCCAACAATAAACAACGTGTCAGAAATAATATTTCTATGCTGGAATTTAAAGTAGCTCAAACTGCAATTAGGGATGAATTTAATGCCATCTTAAGTGCTGAAAAACTGACACAACAATGGATCATTGATTCTTACCTGCAAGTAGAAGCCAATAATTTAAATGTTATCAAATATCAACAACATAAATTTTGTGTTGAACCATATCGTGGCCTCATGGATTATGTTGCTGAAGCGGCTAGAAACTAAAATCTAGCAGCTGGACAAGCTATCATTTTACTATCTTTCTTCCAAGGATATCCTCGCAATATACATGATGCTTTGTCTATTGTAACTAAATTTGGCATACTAGATTTATTTATTACATTTACATGTAATTCACAATGGCCAGAAATAGTTGATAATTTCAACCCCGACCAAAATGCTTCTGATAGACTAAACTTAGTGGATCAAGTCATCAAAATAAAATTAACAACTTTAATACATGACATAACCACCACTATCTTATTTGGTAAGTGTTTGGCTTATGTTTATACCATTGAATTCCAGAGAAGAGGCCTTCCACATGCACATATTCTGATAATACTTGACGAAAATCATAAATTGAATACTGCAGACAAAGTGGATTCAGCAATTACTGCTGAACTACCACATCAACAAAAACATGTAAAATGAAATATCAGCAGAAATGATTTGCACAGATTCAATCATATCAGCAATATTCCCAAATGGAATAACCCCAGAACATTCATCTGAGCTTGCACAGAAGGAATTTTTAAAATTAATTGATGGCACACAAACAAATTATCACAGTGCAAATTTTGTTCTAACTGATGACAGAGTGAATCTAATTTCACCACTGAATTTATAAATTCATTAACTCCCACTGGCATGCCACCACATGTTTTGCAGCTCAAATAAGGAGCAATTGTCATGTTACTGAGAAATATGAACTCCCAAAAAGGACTTTGTAATGGGACCAGATTAATTGTTCAGGATTTAAGAGACCATTTCATACATGCAGACATTCTGAATGGGACCCATAAAGGTGAACCGGTTTTCATACCAAGAATAGATTTGGCTCCAAGTAAGACTAGCTTGCCTTTTGTACTTCAAAAGAGACAATTTCACATTATCATGGCATTTGCAATGACAATTAATAAATCACAAGGATAAACATTTAACTCTGTTGGCCTCTTTTAAGAAGAACCACATGGCCAACTCTATGTGTCATTTTCAAGATGCAAGAAACAAGAAGAAATTAAAGTTGACATTAAAAAAAAGAAAAATCAGGGTGAATTATTAGATGATGGGTGAGTATTTACTAAAAATATTGTTTACTATGAAGTGTTGTAAATTCTAAACCAACAAAATTAAAACAACAAAACAGAGTCAAAACAAGTCCAAAAAACACACAAAAAATTGTGCTTACATCCCAAAGAATACATTTCACATTTGTTGTGCTCTTTTTAGAGAAAACACTATTTCACATACACAACTGTATGTGTTTTTTTTTCCAAAAATACAAGCCTAAGCAACAAAAACAGTGGTTATACAGTATGTCTGGGACAAACTTTTTTTTAGAGGACCACTATTTCACATAGACAACTCTATGTGCCAGTCTCAAGAACTGCAAAAAACATACGGAACAGTGGTTTTATCTTGAGGACAAATTTTTATGTCACTTGGGCTCTTTTTAAAGGACCACTATTTCACATAGACAACTCTATGTGCCAGTCTCAAGAACTGTAAAAAAAAAATACAGAACAGTGGTTTTATCTTGAGGACGAACCTTTATGTTACTTGGAAACTTTGTAGATGACCACTATTTCACATAGAATATTCTATGTGCAATTCTCAAGAACTGCAAAAAACAGACACAACAGTGGTTTTATCTCGAGTACAAACTTACATGTCACTTGCACTTGGGCTCTTTTTAGAGGACCACTATTTCACATAGACAACTCTATGTGAGATTTTCAATAACTACAAGGCTAACAAAAAACAAATGGTTACATCTCGAAGACTAACTTTTAATTCTCTTGGGCTTTTTAGAGGACCACCATTTAAAGAAAACAGAAAACATGACCAGTACAGTGGTTACATCCCAAAGACAATATTAGTCACTTGTTGGGCTCTTTTTAGAGGAACCGATAATAACTTCAATAAATGGATGAAAAAAGGTAAAAAAAAAAAGGTAAAAAAAAACACCTTCACAAAACTTGACAAAGCAATTCACAAATGTAATATACTTATTGGTTTCACTGAATATTGTTAGTACTCTCATTGTATGTACTTACAGTCCCACTTTTCATGCATGTCCTTGCAGTGTGAATTTCATGTTCTCAGTTTTATTTCATTCAATTATCACTTGAATTGTATTTTGTTATGAGGTTTAGTTTATGTATTTAGGAATTTTGACCTCTTCATGTATAATTACAGACAGGTTATTGATCCAAGGAGTAGTCTGATCACCGGTATCTGGGGTCAGGAAGGAATAAATTTTTTCTAATTGAACCAATTACATACATTTAAATTGTTATTTTTTCTGTTTGCCTTCCCCTGGATTCAATATAAACAGTTTGAAATGTGTTAAATAAAATGTAATGCTTTAAATATAGATACAGTCAGGTCCATAAATATTGGGACATCAACACAATTATAATCTTTTTGGCTCTATACACCACCACAATGGATTTGAAATTAATCAAACAAGATGTGCTTTAACTGCACACTTTCAGCTTTAATTTGAGGGTATTTAAATCCAAATCAGGTGAACAATGTAGGAATTACAATAGTTTGTATATGTGCCTCCCACTTTTTAAGGGACCAAAAGTAATGGGACAGATTAACAGTCATAAATCAAACTTTCACTTTTTAATACTTGGTTGCAAATCCTTTGCAGTCAATTACAGCCTGAAGTCTGGAACGCATAGACATCACCAGACACTAGGTTTCATCCCTGGTGATGCTCTGCCAGACCTCTATTGCAACTGTCTTCAGTCCCTGCTTGTTCTTGGGGCATTTTCCCTTCAGTTTTGTCTTCAGCAAGTGAAATGCATGCTCAATCGGATTCAGGTCAGGTGCTTGACTTGGCCATTGCATAACTGTAACGGATCTCCTGGCACCCCGACCGGGTACCTCCGTTGATAGACGCGTCCTAGTTTGCGTCGAGGCCTACAAGCACTGCACCGGACACCAAAACCACCACAGACTCCAAGGATAGTACATCAGGAACAAGCGTTCAGTAGTTACAGCTCAAGGGAGTATGCAAAAGCATAGCAATCCCCAGTATGATAGCGATCCCCTCCAATAACGAGACGAGACTACGTTTTGAAGGGTCAAGAAGAACTAACTTTTAATGACAGGGAATCTCCTTTTATGCAATGGTGCCCTCTGAAGGGCTACACCCACATAATTATCACAACAGCCAATTATATACATGGTTCAACCCCCACGTCTCCTCCCCTCAGATAACAGGTAACACAATTAAAACAGACACAATTTTAACCACATTCTGGATGTACCCCAAATACAGGGGGTACACTTTTAAGTCCCGCACCATTCAATATCTCTCACCCAGGGGAACAACATATACAAAAATGGCATGAATCAGACCAGGGGTTCAAAAGTTAGTAAAAGTATGTTTTTACACATAACACACAGACATTGCACATATCCCCCATACAATACACATATAGGACAATAGGTGAGTCACACCTCCCTGGCAACTTGGATACAATCAGACATTAATTAGATCATTCTTCTTTGTTCTTATCAGAGAATGAAAACACTTTGGAAAATGCAAGGATCCTTTACAACTTTCTTATCTCTTGAATCTCTGTAACAGGATTATCTATTAGCCTAGGTCTGCAAAAGTCTGGCTAATATTCTGAGCCAATATATTCTGTAGAACATCAACCAACATACATATAGTAGGATCATATTTTACCATAATAATCATAAAACAGTTTAAAACAGTGATGGGTTCCGCTACACACCTCCCCCGTGACCATAAGCCGGCATACACGGTCTGATCCCAACGGATCGGCCTGGGGATGTCCGGACAAAAGTATTTGTTGGTCAATTCTCTAGTTTGACAACCCATCAGCATTACTGCAATTCACATTTACTCACATTTCCCATATCCCCAGATAGCTGGGATCTGAGCGCACAAAACCACCGAATAGCGCTCAGATCCTATTCACACAGTTCAATTGCCATGTAGCTAAAGTCTTTCCCATAGTCTTTCATTATATGAATGGGCTTCATGGCACAGTTATCTGGGGTATCATGGTTCACACAGGGCAAGTACAGAATGACCCCCCTGTATGTAAAGGGCCAGAATGAGTGACTTACACTCTGGTATGGCCGAACACTGGTTCCAAAGGGCAATATGTACCAGGGCCATAGTCGCAGGGCAGGAGGCTGGCAAACAGTCCTCTCCAAGCCAAAGTGGCGAAGGGCACTTCGTCAAATATCTCTCCTTTGGGGGGAAGTCTAACCAGGTACCTGGATATTTTGCTGTGGTGATGGGGCAACACGCTGTGGGGACTTGAGGGGCAGAGGCCAGCGGCACTCTGCCCTGATGCCAGCTCTTCTGCTGGTATAACCTCCAGGACATCCTGCTCTGTACAAGGGAAAAAGGGAGGGCAGAGGCCGACTGCACTCTGCCCCGCTGTCAGCTCTTCTGCTGGGGTACTTGGGACATATTCCGGCTCAGTAGCCAGGGAAACGTGGGGGTCAGTGGGGGTTAACATTTCCTCTGTTAACCCTGGGGCCACATTAGAAGTTAGCTGGGGAGGGGAATTTGTACTTACCCCCTCCTCCGGTTGTCCCAGTGACGGTAGTTGGGGATCTGGACAAGCTGTGGGCGCAGAGACCACGGTCCCATCTGCGCTGTCTGGGAGATTGGTGTCTCCCCTGGTTAGGGTAAACTGTCGCTGGGGGGGAAGGACGACACCTTCTGCCCCCTGTGTTTCACACTGCCGCTGGGGGGGAAGGACGACACCTTTGGCCCCCTGGGGTACCCACTGCCGCTGTGGAGGAAGGTCGACACCTTCTGCTCCCTGGGGTACACACTGCCGCTTGGGGGGAAGGACGACACCTTCTGCCCCCTGGGGTTCACACTGCCGCTGAGGGGGAAGGACGACACCTTCTGCCCCCTGGGGTTCACACTGCCGCTGGGGGGAAAGGACGACACCTTCTGCCCCCTGGGGTTCACACTGCCGCTGGGAAGGAAGGACGACACCTTCTGCCCCCTGGGGTTCACACTGCCGCTGGGGGGGAAGGACGACACCTTCTGCCCCCTGGGGTTCACACTGCTGCTGAGGGGGAAGGACGACACCTTCTGCCCCCTGGGGTTCACACTGCCGCTGGGATGGAAGGATGGCCCCTTCTGCTCCCTGGGGTACACACTGCCGCTGGGGGGGAAGGACGACACCTTCGGCCTCCTGGGGTACACACTGTCGCTGGGGAGGAAGGACGACACCTTCAGCTCCCTGGGGTACACACTGCCGCTGGGGAGGAAGGACGACACCTTCGGCCCCCTGGGGTACACACTGCTGCTGGGGAGGAAGGACGACACCTTCAGCTCCCTGGGGTACACACTGCCGCTGGGGAGGAAGGACGACACCTTCGGCTCCCTGGGGAACACACTGCCGCTAGGGAGGAAGGACGACACCTTCAGCTCCCTGGGGTACACACTGCCGCTGGGGAGGAAGGACGACACCTTCGGCCCCCTGGGGTACACACTGCTGCTGGGGAGGAAGGACGACACCTTCAGCTCCCTGGGGTACACACTGCTGCTGGGGGGGAAGGATGACACCTTCGGCCCCCTGAGGTACACCCTGCCGCTGGGGAAGAAATGACACCTTCGGCTCCTTGGGGAACACACTGCCGCTGGGGAGGAAGGACAACACCTTCGGCTCCCTGGGGTACACACTGGCGCTGGGGGGGAAGGACGACACCTTCGGCCCCCTGGGGTTCACACTGCCGCTGGGGGGGGAGGACGACACCTTCTGCCCCCTGGGGTTCACACTGCCGCTGAGGGGGAAGGACGACACCTTCTGCCCCCTGGGGTTCACACTGCTGCTGGGGAGGAAGGATGGCCCCTTCGGCCCCCTGGGGTACACACTGTCGCTGGGGAGGAAGGACGACACCTTCAGCTCCCTGGGGTACACACTGCCGCTGGGGAGGAAGGACGACACCTTCGGCCCCCTGAGGTACACACTGCCGCTGGGGAGGAAGGACGACACCTTCGGCTCCATGGGGAACACACTGCCGCTGGGGAGGAAGGACAACACCTTCAGCTCCCTGGGGTACACACTGCCGCTGGGGAGGAAGGACAACACCTTCGGCCCCCTGGGGTACACACTGCTGCTGGGGAGGAAGGACGACACCTTCAGCTCCCTGGGGTACACACTGCTGCTGGGGGGGAAGATAGACAGCTTCGGCCCCCTGAGGTACACCCTGCCGCTGGGGAAGAAGGACGACACCTTCGGCTCCTTGGGGAACACACTGCCGCTGGGGAGGAAGGACAACACCTTCGGCTCCCTGGGGTACACACTGGCGCTGGGGGGGAAAGACGACACCTTCGGCCCCCTGGGGTTCACACTGCCGCTGGGGGGGAAGAACGACACCTTCTGCCCCCTGGGGTTCACACTGCCGCTGAGGGGGAAGGACGACACCTTCTGCCCCCTGGGGTTCACACTGCTGCTGGGGAGGAAGGATGGCCCCTTCTGCTCCCTGGGGTACACACTGCCGCTGGGGGGGAAGGACGACACCTTCGGCCCCCTGGGGTACACACTGTCGCTGGGGAGTAAGGACGACACCTTCAGCTCCCTGGGGTACACACTGCCGCTGGGGAGGAAGGTTGACACCTTCGGCCCCCTGAGGTACACACTGCCGCTGGGGAGGAAGGATGACACCTTCGGCTCCCTGGGGAACACACTGCCGCTGGGGAGGAAGGACAACACCTTCGGCTCCCTGGGGTACACACTGGCGCTGGGGGGGAAGGACGACACCTTCGGCCCCCTGGGGTACACACTGCTGCTGGGGAGGAAGGACAACACCTTCAGCTCCCTGGGGTACACACTGTTGCTGGGGAGGGGAATTAGTTGGAGTATTCCACGTGGAGCGGTTTCTGTTTCTGGGACAGTCTCTCTGCATGTGACCCTGCTGGTTACACGTGTGGCACCTGATGTACCGTGCAGGGGTTTGGTAGTTCCCACCACACGGACGCAGTGCTGGGGGGGGGGTTAATGGTGGGAGGTGGGTTAGCAGCTCCCAAGATGGACCGCTCCCGTGCCCGCTGCTTTTCCATTATGAATTTGTGGACATCTGTCATTAACCATTCCAAGGTTTTCATGGGAAGCGTACCTGGGAAAAAGGCCAGTCTGCTTTGGAGTTCTCTTCCAAACTCATTCTGTGGGGTAATACGAGGTACTGTAACCATGAGTTCCTTTCTGTCTGCATCCCTGTAGTCCGCGGCCGCCTCCTCCTCCTCATGATGGAACGCTGTCTGAAAACTAGCCGGTTCCATCCTGCTGTAGCCAGGGGCGCTGTACGGATACTAGCGTTGCCCTCAATTTGTAACTCCAAACGTTACCGGTGTCTCCGTGCTGCTTTTCCTCTTACTAGGAAGCCATCCCACCACTGCCAGCCAATGTAACGGATCTCCTGGCACCCCGACCGGGTACCTCCGTTGATAGACGCGTCCTAGTTTGCCTTCCTGTTTTTGAGGCTCACCAATGGTTTACATCTTGTGGTGAACCCTCTGTATTCCCTCTGGTGAAGTCTTCTCTTGATTGTGGACTTTGACACACATACACCTACCTCCTGGAGAGTGTTCGTGATCTGGCCAACTGTTGTGAAAGGTGTTTTCTTCACCAGGGAAATAATTATTCGGTCATCCACCACAGTTGTTTTCCGTGGTCTTCCGGGTCTTTTGGTGTTTCTGAGCTCACTGGTGCGTTCTTTCTTTTTAAGGATGTTCCAAACAGTTGATTTGGCCACACCTAATGTTTTTGCTATCTCTCTGATGGGTTTGTTTTTTCAGCCTAATGATGGCTTGCTTCACTGATAGTGACAGCTCTTTGGATCTCATATTGAGAGTTAACAGTAACAAATTCAAATAGCAGACTTGAAATTAACTCTGGACCTTTTATCTGCTCTTTGTAAATGGGATAATGAGGGAATAACACACAGCGGGTCATGAAACAGCTGAGCAGCCAATTTTCCCATTACTTTTGGTCCCTTAAAAAGTGGGAGGCACATATACAAACTGCTGTGATTCCTACACCGTTCACCTGATTTGGATGTAAATACACTCAAATTAAAGCTGAAAGTCTGCAGGTAAAGCACATCTTGTTAGTTTCATGTCAAATCCATTGTGGGGGTGTATAGAGCCAAAAAAATTAGAATGGTGTCGATGTCCCTAAATATTTATGGACCTGACTGTATGGTTTCAAAGTTTAGACACTGTTATAATATTCAGGTGAATTATTTCTTGGATTGTATTTAGTTATAAGGTTCTTGAATTGTATTTACTTAGGAGGGTTACTTTATGTATTTATGGGTTTTGAAGTTTTAATCTATAATTACACACAGACTATTGATCCAGGGAGTCATCTGATCACCATTATCTGGGGTCAGGAAGGAATTTTTTTCCCATTTGAGACACTTGGCTACATTTCACTTGGGCTTTTTCTGTTGGCCTACATATGTGTTAAATAACATTTAATGTTTTACAATATATATGTTTTAAACAGAGATTTCAACAGTCTTATAATATTGAAGTACATGTTACAATAAAAAAGTTGATCAAGTAAAAATTGGTTTCTGAGTTGGTAACAGATATAAATATAAAAGTTGCATGTTAGAACAATAAACACATTAGGTATTAAAACAAGTATTTGTTGTCCTTTTCATACATATGGATTATTACATGGAAAATTTTTGTTAGTAAAAACACTAAAAAAAAAACAGGTAAGAGACTCACATTGGGTGGCAAACAACATTTCCTGGCTTCCAATTTTACTCCCGTCATTTTTGACGGGCAAGTTCCTAGTGCATTATATTGGTGTGATACAAATAAAGAATAATACTAATAATTATAACACTTTCATTCAGTCTTGTTCTGATTTAAGAAAAGTTAATTTTAGTTGCCAACAGATATATAGGCTTGGCTTCGCTAACAAAGATTTAAAAGGGGTGTCCACATCTTTGGGCTCTTAGGTGGCTGAGGCAGACTCAACCACAGTGGTTGCACAGGAAGGTTTGTTCTTGGTTGGGTGCTGTAGTGACACCATTTTTTCTACGTTTCCTCTTGTCCTCAAGACCAGCACTGCGTGTGGTCTCGAAGGAGGAGTCAGCCTGGTGAATGGTACTTCTCCATGCCTTTCGGTCTGAAGCTAAGGCGGACCATCGACGATAGTCAATATGACAGGCATCAAGGGACTGTTTCATTGGATCTTTGTACCTCTTCTTTGGCCCTCCCCTATCATGATTGCCAGTGGTGAGTTCACCATATAGCACAATCTTTGGAAGTCGATCATCCTCCATCCTAGAGATGTGTCCTGTCCATCGTACCTGCTTCTTCAAAGTATGGCTTCAATGCCGGTGATTCTTTCCTGAAGTAGAACTTCAGTGTTGGGGATGTGGTCTTTCCAGTGAATGTTGAGAATGGTGTAGAGGCAGCATTGATGAAAGTGCTCAAGAAGTTGTAGGTAGTGGTGGTAGGTAAGCCAAGACACAACAGCTCCGTACACGTTGACCTTTGTGCACTTGTACAGATACTTGTTTTTCCAAACTCTTTTATATAAACTGCTGAATGCACCATTTGCCTTTGCCAGTCTGTTGCCAATTTCCTTGTCAACCTTTGCATCCGAGGAGATGATGCAACCCAGGTAGGTAAACTGTTGGACTGTTTTCAGCTTATACTCACCAATATTTATGCGAGGAGGACAGTAATCTTCCTGAGGTGCGGGCTAGTGGAGAACTTCAGTCTTCTTTAAACTGATTTCTAGACTGAAGAGCTTGGCTGGCTCAGCGAAGCAAGATGTCATTTGCTGCGAAGCTGTCACTGTATGGGAAATGAGGGTAGCATCGTCAGTGAAGAGTAGCTCTCGAACGAGTCATTCAACTCTCTTGGTGTGGGCCTTTAGTCACCTCTGGTTGAACAGACTGCCGTCTGTGCAGAATCAGATGTAGCGTCCATCCTCAACATCAAGGTCTGTTGCGGCCCTTTGCAGCATCATACTGAACAATAGCGTGAATTGAGTGGGTGCAATAACACAGCCCTGCTTCACTCCATTGCTTATTGGGAAGGGCTCAGATAGGTCATTATTGTGCCTAACTTGTCCATGCTGGCTTTCGTGTAGCTGGATGATCATTTTGAGGAACTCGGGAGGACATCCTATTCGTTCCAGGATTTGCCATAAAACCTTCCTGCTCACAGTGTAGTCCGCTTTGGTAAGGTTGACAAACGTCACATAAAGTCCCTTGTTCTGTTCTCTCCATTTCTCTTGGAGCTGCCTGAGAACAAAAAACACGTCAGTGGTGCTCCTGCTGGCTCTAAAGCCACACTGGCTCTTGAGGAGGAGTTCTTCTGCGATAGTGGACACCAGTCTGTTGATGAGTACTCTTGCAAGGATTTTCCCTGCGACGGAGAGCAGAGTGATCCCCGGTAATTAGAGCAGTCTGACTTTTCTCCCTTCTTCTCATACAGTGTGATTATGATTGCATCACAAAGGTCCTGGGGCAGTTTGCCTTGGTGCCAGCCGCAAGCAAAGAGCTCATGAGTTTAGCTTAAAGTGCTGGGCCACCATGTTTCCAGATCTCAGCTTGGATCCTATCAACTCCTGCAGCCTTACCATTTTTTAGCTGCTCAATGGCTTTTACAGTCTCTTCGAGAGTAGGTATTTCATCCAGTTGTGTTTTCATTGTTTGTTGTGGAATGAGACGGAGCGCTGAGACTGAAACTATGCAGTTGGCACAGAATAGAGTCTGAAAGTGGTCAGACCATCGGTTCAGAATTAACGCCTTGTCTATAAGGAGAGTTTGACAATCTGCACTGTGCAATGGGCTTTTACCCAGGTGTGAAGGGCCATACACGGCCTTCAGGGCTTCATAAAACCCTCTGTAGTCACCAACGTCTGCGCAACGGTTGTCCGACACTGGTTCTGAATTTCTCTAAGATTTCATTGGAAGTTGCGGCACACAAGATGGAAAGCTGCTTTCTTGTTAGGGCAAGAGGGCTGAGTGAGATGCGCTTGATCGGTGGATCTCTTTTACAACAGTAATTTATGGATCTCTGGACTGTTTTCATCAAACCAGTCTTTGTTTTTCTTTGTTGAGAAACCTAGGACCTCTTCAGAGGTCTGCGGGATGCTGGTTTTGAGATGTTCCCATAGAGCATCTGAGGAGGGATCCATGAAGCATCTGTGATCTAGTCTTGACTGGAGATTCCTCTGGAAGGTGGCCTTTACTTCTGCTGACTGGAGGTTACAGATCTGTAACTTCTTCTTTGGGTCACCTTTCCTCTTCTGTTTAGGATTGAAGTGGAGTCAAAGTTTTCAGCGCACCAGACGGTGGTCCATATTACATTCTGCGCTGGGTATCACTCGGCTGAGCAGGACATCTTGAAGATCTCTCTGGCGCACCACAATATATTCTATAGGATCCAGTGCTTGGTTATACTGCCAGATATTCGGTCGCACCATAACGTTGTAAGCTCTGTGAAAATGGGGGGCACCAACGAGAAGGTGTTGCTACGGACACAGTAATGCAGGAGAGTCCATATGCAATGACCTCCTGATTGGCAAGCCAGCCAGTGGTCATGCGGCAATCACTATACCAGAAAAGAAGAGGCAGTGTATTGCGCATACACTCCCTGGGCGAGTGGGCCATGTGGCCCAGGTCACCCACCCCCCAACAGATAAGGTCTCGGGGACTGGCATGGCTCTAGGAGGACTGTTGAGAAACACTGTTCTCAGCTATACATATTATTTTGAAGAAGTCTTTCCCTATATGTTTTGTCTCTTATATTCTTTGAACTGTTTCTAACTTTTTAATATTCTTTTGAAGTTTTCTGAACATGACACAGTCGCTAGCATTTTTCTGGCATTTCCTGCAGCATTATGTAACCCAGGTTCAAGAACGAACTTTAACAAAACATAATAATTTAGACTAGTACATTAACCCATTCCCACACAATATTGTTTTCAACTTATATGTGGAGGTATAATTCTAGATAAATTGCTAGCATATTTCCACTTTATAATGTAATATACAGAAAAATGATTTTACATTAAACTCAAATTTGAATTTAAAAATAAAGAGTTTACAGTCCTGTGTAGTTATTTGTAGTGTTTTTCTGGCTACACAAACTGCTTGCTGTCTCCAATATCCCATCTCCTTTTTCTGGAAAAGAATCACTTCCTGAGCTTTAATAAATCATCTAGTGTAGGGGTGTCCAAACTCAGTCCTGGAGGGACATACACATGCCTGGCTTTGATGATAACCCTGCTGTGCACAGGTGAGTCATTCACTTCTTTAGTCATCCGGATTGACTCACCTGTGCACAGATAGGATATATTCAAATTCAGGCCAGGTTGTGGCACTCCAGGACTGTTTGGACACCCCTGATCTAGTGCATAGCAGTGCCACTCTTTTACAATGCCTTTCCTTTCCAATTTCTACTCTTTCCTTCTAAATGAAAATAATTTGCCAGTCTTTGCAAATTCTCTACCCAGGTACATTTTATGTAATTCACCCTCTATGAACGCCAACCAATGGCGTAGCTAGGTGGGGCAGCCCATCCTGGGCTGAACTTCTTTGGGGACGGCAAAAATGCCCCAACCTGCCGCCCACCGCCAGTGGCATTGCTCCCCCCTTTCCCCAGTCTACCTCTACGTCCACGCCCCTGCTCTCTCCTCCGAGTCCCCGACTCTAGAGAGAGGGAGACACCAGGGGAGTAATCCACAAAGGGAAGTGCCAAGGGGGGGGGGGGGGCACTGGACCCTGGGAGCATGCAGGTAAGTGAAGTGGGGGATAAATAACGGAGAGAGTGAGCGGGAAGAGAAGGGAGGAGTAGAGAGACATAGGGAGAGAGAGAGAAAAAGAGAGGGGGAGAGAGAGAGGAGAGAGACAGAAAGGGAACAAGAGAGGGAGAGAGAGGGGGAAAGAGAGAAGGGAGGGGAAGAGAGGGGAGAGAAAGAGGGTAGAGGAAGAGAAAGAGATGCATATAAGTTTTTAAGGACAAAGACAAGGGCCTCCACTCTTTTGCAATGTGTTAATATTATATATCTCTCTGTACTTAACCCCTTGTATAGAACTATGCACTATATTGGTGTGTTACAAATAAAGGATAATAATAATAATAATAATAATAATAATATTAACACTTTAATTTATTCTTGCTCTAATTTAAGAAAAGTACATTTTAGTTGCAAACAGATAAGTTCTCAGGGACGGGCATGGTCCTAGGATGACTGTTGAGAAACCCGGTTCTCAGCTATACATATTATTTTCAAGAAGTCTTTCCCTATATGTTTTGTCTTTTATACCATGCAGTATTTTAGTTGCCATCCTTTGAATTGTTTCTAACTTTTTAATATTCTTTTGAAGACAGTCTTCTGAACCATCTCTAGCATTTTACTGGCATTTCCTGCAGCTTTATGTATTGTAAATAGTTCAGCCCTAAAGGGGAAGTTTTGCATAAACATATGCTTTTTGTACATGTAAGAGCACACTATTATTATTATTATTATCGATCGATTATTTGTAAAGCGCCAACATATTAAATAGTGCTATACATAAGTTAAGTTACAGGCAATGACAAGTTCAAGATTCACACATTGCAATGAATGGAGGACCTTGTCTTTGAGCTTGGAATCCGGTGTCAATAGCGCTTTCCCGAAAGCACCTTGCAGGATTGAAACTCTCAGATTTACAATCTAAAGGATCAGACTAATATCAGACTATGGCCTCCATTCAATGCCTCCGATTTTCCAATTGTTTATTAAAGTTGACTCGTAAATCAATACCAAACAATCACATTACATATCAAAACCAACTCTACAAGAAATGGCTTCCCCACCTTCATCTAAGTATAGCCATGTATGAGTTCTGCCGGCACTGGGGAGCTATAGTTCATTGACGGGAAACATGAATGTCAACATGTACTATGACATACTGAAGTAGAGCATGATCCCCTCCTTTCGGATACTGGGCCGCAGGTCAGTATTCCAATAGGATAACGATCACAAACACACCTCTAAGATGACCACTGCGTTGCTAAAGAAGATGAAGGTAAAGGTGATGGACTGGCCAAAGATGTCTCCAGACCTAAATCCTACTAAGCATCTGTGGGGCATCCTCAAATGGAAGGTGGTGGACTGCAAGGTCTCTAACACCCACCAGCTCTGTGATGTCATCATGGAGTAGTGGAAGAGGACTTGAGTGACAACCTATGAAGCTGCAACTACCTCAGGAGCAGGGAGGCAGTGCTTGTAGCACATGTCCTCAGCAAATTCTGTGCCTTAGCTCTCAGGATCACAGTCAGATAACCAGAGGTATGTGAAGGTATAGAAAGTAATTTGTTCCATGAAAAATAACAGGTTCAAAAGTGGATCATCAAAAGTAAATTAAAGTTCAATAAAGTGAAGAGGCTTGTTGGTCTGCAGGACTCTGACCTTTATAATAGTCTGGTTTTATCTATTGCAACACCAGCCCAAGTTCAGTCAATAGTTTCTGGGGGGAAGAGTCTGTGTGATGCGGTGGAGCTGTCCCTTGAAGGAGAAACACAAGATTAAATGGCCCTGTGCTGTCCTTAATTGCAGTCTGAAAAAGGGACTGAAGGACTGCTTTGCTTGGGGAGTAATCATATTTTAGTGTTTTCAGAAACTGGGGACTCTAAGAGTACTATTAATATGAGGGGTATGACAGTTAGGGTGGTGCAATGTTGCCATCCAAAACTACCAGTGGCAAAAGTAAATTGTGATCTAGAGGGAAGTCTGACGGACATTGGAAATGTTTCTAATGGGTTGTTTGAAAGTGATTTACAAGAAAGTATTGTTGCGTGCTTGTTGTCTGACCCAAGGTGTGAACTACACATACTTACCATGACTATAGACCATGTAAGGTAATTGGCCCATGCCACTTGGACAATGTAACTGGGATGGAGGCCAAAGAGAAAAAAGGAGATTTTGGCTTGTCTCCAAATCACTAGGGCCCTCATTCAATTGCAGTTTGCCCAATTGAAAAGGGCTCTAAATAAGCACATAACATTTTTTTTTAAATAAGTTTTTAGTTAGTAAGCATCTATTCAAAAGCAAGTTTTTCACTAACTAAAAACTTATTTAAAAAAGATATGCTATATGCTTTTTTAGAGCCCTATTCAATTGGCCAAATCACAATTGAATGAGGCCCTAGGTCTTTGAGAAAGGAATTTGGTATAGAAAGAAGGAATAGTGTAGAGAAAAACTGCTAGTACAATGTCTAACCCGTTTTTAATGCTCTTTAGTGTCCATTTAAATCCTATTTATTAACATTTTTATTAGGGCCTCATTTAATTGCAATTTGGCCAATTGAATAGGGCTCTATATAAGCACAGAGCATATTTTTTTACAGAAGGTTTTAGTTAGTGAACTTCTATCCAGAAGCAAAGTCTTCACTAACTAAAAACTTCTGTAAACAAAATATGCTATGTGCTTATAAAGATGCATATTCAATTGGCAATGTCGCAATTGAATGAGGCCCTTATTTTGGGAGCATATTTCCCTTCCATTTTTTGTAAGGAGGTATCTTTGTTTATAATATTGTTCCTGGCAAACAAATAGTTAGAATTGCTGGGAAGTAATTGAAGTAAAAGGCCGGTGTCCAGTCCAACTTGTTTGATGTTTGTCTGTTTTATGTGTTTATAAATAAAGATTTAGTAGTTTTAATGAATTATAGTCTTTTAGCTGTCACCTGCTCCCTACAGTGTTACATAATCAGTATCAATTACATATATTTTCCTCACACATATCATAAAGCTGTTATATTTCCTTTATTGAGGTTTCTCCATCAGATAAGCAGACCTGTATAATTAGTATCTTAGCCTCCCTGCAGTCACCATGGTCAGTATTTGGGCCTATCCCTATAACCCCCCCCCCCCCCCCCCCCTGCAGTCCCAAGGTCAGTATTTGGACCTGTTAAAGGAAGTTATTGAAGAAAAAGTGACCACTTGGTGCCGCGTGAGGAGGAGAGGTTATAGACTTGAAAACCTCCCTATGTTGTACTCAGTATAGATATATAATTCAGCTTGGAGAACCATGTCTGTGTAATACTCTGTGTCACTATATAATGCAGCATTGAGACTTATTATTTATGATATGTGGAAGCATATATAATGTCTGTGTTACTACTTTACATTGTAGCAGAGTGTCATTTCTTCAGGGTTGGCACATGAAAATATATAATAAAATATTTAGAAAAAATGTAAGGGGTGTACTCACTTTTGTGAGATACTGTATATAATGTAAGGGGTGTACTCACTTTTGTGAGATACTAAATATAATGTAAGAGGTATACTCACTTTTGTGAGATACTGTATGTATATATATATATATATATATATATATAAATATAAATATATACATATATATATATATATATATATATATATACATATACATATATACACATATATACGTATATATATATATATATATATATAGTAAATAAATAGTACATCTGTGTTCACATTCGAACGTCTATAACAAGTTAAAAAAACTGCTTCCAGCTCAGAATTCTGAGAAAATCAGTTATCATACTGCATTCTGGAAAGCTAAGCCGGGACATGCAAATGTGCCTACAAATGCCTTGCTCTTCAATCCATAGCCATTATCAAACATGGCTTCCTTTAAACTTATGCATGAGGTATTACATAGCTTTAATGCAAAGCCAAGGTTGGATTAAACACAGGCTGAGTATCAGGTCCATGTACAGCTGTTTCAAGCTTACTGGCTACCAACAGCATGGAGCGGGATCTCAGCCTATGTTGTGGACTTTATGAGTAGGTAGTTCACCACAACAATCATTTATAATATGGTGGGCAAAAAAATGATAGAAGCCCTCCACCGTACAGTAAATAAATAGTACATCTGTGTTCACATTCGAATGTCTAAAACAAGTTAAAAAACCTGCTTCCAGCTCAGAATTCCGAGAAAATCAGTTATTTCACTGCATTCTGGGAAGCTAAGCCAGGACATGCAAATGTGCCCACAAATGCCTTGCTCTTCAATCCATAGCCATTTTTAAACATGGCTTCCTTTAAGCTTATGCATGCTGTATTACACAGCTTTAATGCAAAGTCAAGGTTAGATTAAACACATGCTGAGTATCCTATCCATGTATAGCTGTTTCAAGCCTACTGGCTTTTGTCAGCACGGAGCAGGATCTCAGCCTGTGCTGTGGATACATATATATATATATATATATATATATATATACATTTGTAGTGTACATGATACAATGTACTGTATGTGAAAGGGAGTGCTACAATGGGGTAAACCAGCAAGAAACTACACATGAGAATGAACCTCCACCAAAGCTCCATCAAAAAGCACCATGAAGACAGATCAGATATTGTACAGACAGATATTGTACTCCAGTTGGACACCATTTCACCTAGGAGAAAAACTCCATACAGAACCTCTAAATAAAAGTACTCAGAGTGAATTTCGGAACTATCCATCAGCGGATATCTTTTGAATTATAAATGATTCAATTTTTTAATACAAAGGATTTGGGCATTAACATCGATTTAGGCTTTCTGGCCCACTATCTTAATGTCTTATAGCACATACATTCCACATAACCCCCCCTCTATTACTGTTTTGGTAAGCTACATGCTATGCTGAATTTATTGCTCTTTATTTTACTCTGCTGTGTTCTTATCTACAACCTGATCTATAGACTTACTTATTGACCTATCAGGACATTATTCACAATGCTGGTCTATTTCTCACTTAACTCTGGCCAATGAATTTTGTCTTTATTGTTTTTGTCCACCTATGTGTATGTGTCACTGTGTACAAAGGAACCTCTGCTGTGCATTATATTATATATAAGCACTATATGAGGAGTTGTCTAATGGCTGCCATCGCAAGGCTCAGCTGGGCCCTCCAGGTAACAAACACTTCTTACATCAGAGACATGTCATAATAGATGATGTCACAAAGCCCAGGGCACTATATAAAGAGCTGGGATGGGAGGCCAGGGCACTTATATGAAGAAGGCCAACAGATGAGCAGCTTACTCTACCTTATAATGAAGTCTGAGAGATTTTATAGCTAAAGGTAAGGCTTAATAATTGGGTAATTAGATGAATTGTAACTTTTTAATACTATGTATAAGATTGTATAGTCACAAGTCTTATGTATTTACTGTACCCCTTGTATCTTTCTACAGAAAATGATAGCACGCTATAAATATATGATATAATTACATATGTAAGGAGATACATCTGTGAGGTGAGTAAAGATGTTTCTTCATTTTATTTGTTCTTGACTATATAGACTCTACACTGGCCAGAGCTCACCTTTAATTTGTATGGCAGGGATGCACTTGGTTTTACAGCAGCTCTGCAATGTGTATTTTTCCCATTAAAGAAAAAAGTTTTGTCACCTTAATGTATATGAGTTTTGCTATATCTCTCTGTATGTAATCCCTTGTGAGTAAGCATGTAAGGAGAACTGCCTTAGTGAGTACCACAGAGTTTTATGTTGCCATTTACTCCAAGAAATATACACCAACCCCAGTTGCCCGCAGTCTAATAATAAGTACCTTGGTACATGGTGTAAAAATATGGCTTATATACAGGCAACTTTTAACAAGACTTCAATGTGTATTTTATAAATATAACTTATTATATACAACTGTAAGAAATCTAGTGTTAATAATTTGTTATAACAATTGTGTGTTTGTATCAAGACATTATACCTCAGGTCTTTTTATTATTCCCACAAATATATATATACTAGCGACTTGCCCGTCAAAAAATGACGGCAATGTGATGTATATGTTTGTGAAGTTGTTTAGTTATTTAAATATATTTTTGACCCTTGTAAGTATTGTGATATGAACATGTATTTTTGTAAAACGTTGATGTAATGGTTTTTTAAAATGAAATTTGTATCTGAAGAATTGTTCACTTTAATATACATAGAATCCAGAGAAAAGTAAAAAGTAAAAAGACTTTTTTAAACGTGCCTAATTTTAACATAAAGTTTAAAATATATGTAAGCAATAACCTTGAAAGTATATATTGTTAAAATTGAACTTTATTTTTTATGTAACTTTGTAATTTTTGCAAAACATTTGTCTAATTTTGAACATTATAAACAGGAACATAGTAAATACATTTTGTAACATAATTTTGAATTAAAAGTATTAACATTTGAATGTAAAAACAGTTTAACTTGAAATTAATCAGTATTAACATGCAATTTATATCAGAATAATTGTTAAGTTTAATATACATTGAATGTAGAGGAAGGCATACATTAAAAACTCTCCTTAAACCGTACGTAATTAAAGTAATTCATTACTGAGCACTTAAACTGGCGATAAACATTAATGTAGGTAGTAATCTTAAGATAACATAGAATATTTACATTGTGACTTAAAAGGTGCTTGAGCTCTTAACATGAACTTTGTAATATGTTGAATGAAATAACTTGAAAATATTGTTTTTAAACTTGTAACATTAGAAACATTAACATAGTGACTTAACATTTTAACATAATTTTTCATAGAAATGCAAGGCAAGTATTTTGTGAGGCGAATTATCCATAAACATGACTTCCATTAATTATGACTGAATTAAACAACCAATTGTTTAGTATTTTTGAATGTTTTTCCAAAATGTTTGCATGGCTTTAGTTTGTATCCTGCAAAGTTATAGTACTTCATAGTAGACAATGTTTTTAGTAAAAATACGTCCATCTTCTAATAAATCACCTTGACTTTCATTGTTTTCAATGTAAACTTTAATAGCCTGTGGATTTTTGCAGCGTGACAACGCAACGTACAATTGACCATGTGCAAAAACTGGTTCTTCCAAGTAAATACCCACAGATTTGAAAGTTTGACCTTGTGATTTATTAATGGTCATGGCAAATGCCATAATAATGGGAAATTGTCTTCTTTGAAGTATAAAAGGGAGACTACTTTCACTTGGTGCTAAATCTATTCTTGGTATGAAAACTCTCTCTCCTTTATGGGTCCCAGTTAAAATTTCAGCATCTATAAAATGGTCCTTTAATTGTTGAACAATTAATCTTGTGCCATTGCATAGGCCTTTTTTGGGGTTCATATTTCGCAGTAACATGATAATTGCACCTTTCTTTAGCTGCAAAATATGTGGTGGCATTCCAGAAGGAGTTAAAGAGTTAATGAATTCAGTTGAAAAGTTTGCCTGACTTTCTTTGTCATCAGCAAGTACAGAATCAGCACTGTGATAATTTCTTTGTGGTGCATTAATTTTTTTAAAGATTTCATTATTGAGTATTAATGCATCTTTATTTTTACACGTCAGTATAACTTGGTTGGCAAGCTCGGAATATTCTTCGTTATTTATGCTCCCTTCAAATATAGCCGATATAATATCTTGTTGACAAATCATATGTGGTGGGATCTCTACAGTGTCGTCAGGTAAATGTAGTATTTTTTCTGTTCTGCCTTCTCCAATTTTAATAAGCCAATCATTGAAATCAGTTTGGCCTTCTGATCTCATATTTTGTTGCAGTTGAAGATGGGTAAAATGTTTCCGTACTGTACTTGACTTTATACATGTTTCAATAATGTCTGTTCGATTTCCATGTACAACGACAGGTAATGTTTGTCTAAAATCGCCACCCAACAACATTACCTTTCCACCAAATGGAAAAATATTATCCATGACTTCACGAAGCAAACGGTCAATACATTGGAGGGCATAGCATGACATCATTGTGGCCTCATCTATTATAATTAATTTACATTTCTTCAATTTTTTTGCTTGTAAGGATGTTATGCGAATATCTGACACAGAATTTTCCAAAATAGGCACTGGCAGTTTAAATCCACTATGAACAGTTCTTCCACCTTCTAATAAAAGTGTAGCAATTCCAGTAGTGGCAAACGCCATTGCTTTTTTTCCTTGTGCTCGTACTGAACTCATTAATAAATTGTACAAATATGTTTTCCCTGATCCGCCAGGTCCATCAAGATAGAAATAACGCTCTGTCACATGTCATCATCTATAGCATTTTTAATGGCATGAAATGCTTGCAATTGTAGTGTATTTAAAGTTGCAAGTCTTTCTTCTGTTCTTTCTGCTTGTAGTTGAATGTCATAGTCTTCAAAGTTAATGTCATCTATTAGACCTGGATCAGGCAAATTAAAACTTGCACAACTTAATCCATGAGTTAAAAAGACTTCTTGAATTTCCATTAACGCTTTTAAGTGTGCAATGGGTTCATTGTATCGTCTCATAAAGTCTTCAGCCATATTACTTTTAAAAGTCTCCCACAAAGCTAATGCATTTGGAGCATTTGAGAAGATACAAATAAAAGCAAATTGTTCTCTCATCTGTCGTGGCATTTGACATTGTGCTGCTTCTTCTAAACATCTTTCCCACTCTGTATCATCAGCGAGTAAGTTTCTATGTCTTGCAGCTAAATGGAAGGATTCATATACAATGTCATTAACAGTTCTTAATTGTTCAAAACTTTGTGCTCCTGGAACATTTAAAAGTAATATCCGTAAGCAAAAACGTTCAACATCTCTTGGACTGACTGTGTAAATTCGTGGAATTATTTTATTGCCTCTGGTTTTTCTTGCTCTCCATAATCCATTCACAAAAACATAGTGATATGGAATTTCAATATATAAGTATTGTGTTGCTTCAGCATCAGTGGAATTTAATGCAAACCATGCAGTTAGTGTAGTGTGACGATCTTCACTTTGGGCCAATGCATTCATTTCATTTCCAGCATGGAAATAGACTAAATGTCGTTGTGGCAAATGTACTGCTAACCTATATACTGCATGTGATCTATCATGCATTTCAAATTTTAAAAGCCGCCACATAGCTTCTGGCGCACTGACATAGCGAGCATCTACATGAGATGCAAGTTCATCATGTACTAACTCACTACTTTCAGGGTTGTCAGCACTTTTGACCACTACAGTAGCTGCATCGTAACCTTTGTAAATATATTTGTAGACATATTTAATGGATTTGATGGAAGTGCAGGCTTCTACGTTGATGTGGGCGTTGTACTTCATGAGTAAATGTGGATTGTAGGGTACTACATATCTATTGTCCACTTTTTTTCCACGAATAATGGCACTATCTCCTTCTCTTCTTTTATAAAGTGGATATCCATCACAATTTGCATATGTTTTGTCTCTATAATCTTTTGGAAAATCTTTTGAACATTGGTTATTTTCCGTACATGGTGATTGTGGATTAAGGTCTCCACAGGGTCCATGAATCATGCGATGAGTAACAATCTCATATAGTCTACCATATAGTTCTGGATCTGGTAGTTCAGCAACTATGACTGCATCCACTTTGTCCGAAGTATCTAATTTATCTTTCTCTTGAAGTATTATGAGAAGATGTGCATGTGGAAGGCCTCTTTTTTGAAATTCAATGGTATATACATAAGCAAGACATTTGCCAAATAACTGATTTATAGTGAAGTCACGTATTAATTCATTTAATTTGATCTTAAAAACTCTGGCTACTAAATCTGGTCGATCTGAAGCACTTTGTCCAAGAAGTAGATTTTTATTAATTTCTGGCCATTGTGGATTACATGTAAATGTCACAAATAAATCTGGTTTTCCAAATTTTGTCACAATAGCCATAGCATCATTGTATCTTTCTCTCATATTTCGAGGAGATCCTTGAAAGGAAGATGGTAAAATGATGGCTTTGCCAGCTGTCATGTCTCTGCTTGTAGACACGTCAGCAACATAGTCCATGAGTCCACAATATTGTTCTACACGTAGTTTATCTTGTTGATATTTTATAAAGTTTAAATTATTTGCCTCAACTTGCAAATATGAATCAATAATCCATTGTTGTGTTAGTTTCCCACCACATAAAATTGGATTAAATTCATCTCTAATGGCAATTTGAGCAACTTTAAATTCAAGCATAGAAACATTATTTCGGATTCTGGCTTTAGCATTTGGGTAACTGGGAAGGGTTAATTTTGGTTGCCAACCTGCTTCTCCGTGTTGTAAAAAGATGGGATATGTCATTGGATCTAAATTTGGACTTAAGATATTAATATTAATAAATGGTTGCTCCTCATTTCTGGGATATACTCTAATGTCTCTTTGAAATGGTGGTTCTCCTTCATCATTCTGAAAGACCATTGCAACTTCATTTGATGTTGGCAAGTTATAACGACGTTTATCAGTATGTCTGTCTCTTTTAAGCACCATATTAACCTTTGGCATGGGTAATTTATGTCTTTGTGGATGAAGTAGTTGTTCATTTTCTACTTCTGCCAATTTTTTGTAAGCTTTACTGTAGGGATTGTTGTCCATAATGTTATTTAGCTCTATAAAAACACTGGGTAAGCATTTTTTATTTTCTTCCATCTGCATACGTTGGTCAACAGCTTCCATTGTATCTAGGACATATAGTTGAGCGAATTTTCTTTGCTCTCCTTCCTCTGGATGTAAATGTTAAGTCCGATGATAAATTTGTCCTTGGACTTTAAAACAGTAAGGACCATGTCCTGGTACATTAGCAGCTAATGTCGCCCCCATAGATGCAAATGATATGGCACTATTGTAGGATCTTATGTTTGTCTTAAAATTTTTGTAATTTGGAAAAGTAGGTTCAGTCATAATATTTTGTAAATAGGTTGGAAATTGTTTCCTTTCTGGAAGTTTGAACTTTCCTTTTTGACAACAACTAATAAATTGTCCATCTCTGGGTCTCTCCTGTTTAAAATAATAAGCCTCACAAAATTGACATTGAGTAGTCATGTCCCCACAACTATGAACCTCTACTGCTAAAGACTTCAGTAAAGGACAATTTGCAAAGCATATCGGATGTTGACTTTCATATTCATCAGATGAAAAGTCATGAAATGTTTCAACAACAGGTTCTAAATGTTTATTTTTTTTGTGGATTTTCTTGGTATATGTTGTACTTGTTTGGTTGAAATGTCCTGTAAGTTTTTAGTAAGAGTTTGTAAATGCTTTGTTTTTGTAGTTGCTTTTTTTGGTCTGTCTTGACTGGTATCTTGTAAAATGTCATCTGATGTTTTAGTAACAGTTTGTAAATGCTTTATTATCTTTTTATTTTTTTTGGTTGTATCTTTCATTTTTGCAGCTGATATTCTTTTATTTGCAAGTCTTTTGCGTTCTTTTTCTCGTCGAATTTCTTTCTCCTCCGGTGTCTGCTGGGCGGCCCATCTCTCTTGTCTTTCTCTAGTTTGACGTCTTTTCTTCTCTTCTTTGGTCTCGTTATCAGCCATATTAATCTGTAAAGGAAAAAAAATATATGTAATTGTGTATATTTTAATTTGTAATTCCTGTTAAAGATTCTTGTGCACAATTGGTGAAATAAAAGGCAAATCATTAATGTATCATTTATATTTAGTTAAATTTATAATTCCTGTCCTCACTGGCTAAGAATTTGGCCAATGGAATACTGCTGTAAATAAGCATGTAACATATTTTTTTAAAATAATGGTTTTATTTATTAAAAACGTTGTTTGTGGATAGATATTTACCACTGCAAAACTTCTTTGCTAAAAAAAAAAAGTGATGTGGTTATTGAGCTATGTATTGCATAGTAGCAATTTAAATAAAATAAGGGAGATAGTAAATGAATTATTTTATTTTTCTGTTGACACGGATGCAACTGAAAGCAGTTTCTTTAGTTTTATACTTTAGTACTTATTATACTTTACCTTGGTTGAAGTGTGATTTAAATCCGAATGTTTATTGGTCCTCGGTTCAAAATCGTTGTCCAGTGGTGTGGTCCTCTGTTGGAAGTCCTCGTCCGATGGTGTGGTCCTGTGGCGATAGCCCTCGTCCGATGTTGTGGTCCTGTGGCGATAGCCCTCGTCCGATGTTGTGGTCCTTTGGTGAAAGTCCTCGTCCGATGGTCTGGTCCTGTGTTGAAATTCCTCGTCTGCTGGTCTGGTCCTGTGTTGAAATTCCTCGTCTGCTGGTCTGGTCCGAGTCCTCGTCCGATGGTCGGGTCCTGTGGAGAAAGTCCTCGTCCGATTGTCTTCACGCAGTATCTGTTGTAATATAAAATAGAAAATGTTGTTTGAGTGAAATGTCTTTTAAATAATTTAAAAATTTATGAATTTGGCTGTATTGTATCAGTTCTGGTTATTTTTTTCTATCTTTTTTTTTTTTTACTTTCTGTACAATCCCACGACTTTTGTTATTCTTATTTCAGGTTCTTAGTAAGGCTTGTGGGTTGTGATATATTAAATAAGAATATAAATTTATTTTGCTATGTGTTTATGTTATTTTTTGTACAATCCTGTTTTGTGCACACCACTTGTGGTATACTTATTTAACCTTTATTGGGATGCTTATAGTTAGTGAAACATGAAATAATATAAATAATGTAGTTTGCTATGTGTTTGTGTTAGTTTTTGACAATCCTGTTTGGTGCGCACCACTTGTGCAAAAGTTATTTATTCTTGATTGTACTGGTTATAGGTTGTTAAACATTAAAGAAGAATGTTAATGTAGTTTCCTATGAGTTTGTGTGATTTTTTGTACAATGCTATTAGGTGCACAACACTTTTGTTATTCTTATTTTTGCTTCTTTGTAAGGCTTATAGGTTGTTAAACATTGAATAAGAAATTCAGTTTTGTGTGTAGCAGTTTGTGTCTCATTCAATTGCGATTTGGCAAATTGAATCGTGCCCTAAATAAGCACATAGCATATTTTTTTAAATAAGTTTTTAGTCATTTAAAAACTTTATTTTGGATTTATTTTTAGTAACTAAAAACTTCTTTTAAAAAAATTGTTATGTTGTTATTTAGAGCCCTATTCAATTGGGCAAATTGCAATTGAATGAGGGCCTTTGTGTGTACCATATGTTGCATAGTTTGCCCCTCATTCAATTGCATTTTTTACAATGTAATAGTACTCTAAGGCCGTCATTGAATTGCAATGTTGAAAATTGAATAGGGTTGTAAATAAGCACATCACATATATTTGTTAAAATAGAATAAGGTCCTAAAAGTGCTTATTTATAGCCATATTTAATTGTCCAAAATAGCAATTGAATGAGGGCCTTTGGTTACTGCATTTGTTATATTGTGAGCTCCTCATTCAATTGTGTTTTGGCCAATGGAATAGAGCTCAATATCAGCACAGAGCATATTTTTTTTTTTAATTTTGTATTTAGTGAACTTGTATCCAAAAGCAACGTGTTCACAAAAGAAAAAGTTCCTTTAAAAAATATGCTCTGTGCTTATATAGAGCCCTATTGAAATGGGCAAATCACATTTGAGTGAGGCCCTTGGCCATTAAAGATATATAGGTCCTCATTGAATTGCAATTTTGCCAATTGAAGAGGGCTCTATATAATCACATAACATATTTATTGAGCAAAGTTTTTAGTTATTGAAAACCTTGATTGTGGTTAGAAGTTCAGTAACTAAAAAGTTCTGTATAAAAAATATGTTATGTGCTTATATAGAGCCCTATTCAATTGAGGAAGTCGCAATTGAATAAGGCTCATGGTTCTTTCTTGTTTATACTTAATACTTTACCTTGATTGAAGTTTGGAATGACAGACGGTCCCCTCCTGCCAATCTTAATGCGCCGGTCTTCTTGTAGTGTCTGTTTGAAAAAGAAAGTGAAATAGTTATTTGTATATTTATAATTTTTCATCTAGCAAAGCATGGCCTTTTGAGCATGTAATGTCTTGTTGTATCTTACCTCTTCTTCTTTGTTGGTGTTCTTTAAAAGGGATTGTGCTTCACAGTGCACGGTGCAAATTGTTGAGAGACGCTATTGATGCAGAGTATGTTTGAATATTCAAAGAAATAAAAAGATTCAGCTTTATATGATCTATTGAATTGCAGTAAATGAATGTCATTTAAATATACTTCTCTAATTTTTTTCAATTGACCTTATTTTTTGTTGGGGGCTACACACATATGTCACATACATGAAGCACATTCCATAGTTTAATGTAATTATTTTGTGTACGTGTGACATATCAGTATACATACATGACTCATATTTAAATGGTTAAATTAACCTTTTTTTTTTTTCCAACACACATAAATGTGTGTGTGTGAGATGTAACTATAGATGATACACATATATGTGCGTGTGACATATCAGTATACATGACATATAATGTCATTTAAATGTAGTTGTTTACTGATTTTGTTTTAAGCTAATTTTGTTGCAGTGGCAATACACATAAATGTGCGTGTGACATGTCACTATACATTATACACATATATGTCCGTGTCACATGTCACTATGAAGGGGCAATACACAGAAATGTGCGTGTCACATGTCACTATCCATTATACACATATATGTCCGTGTCACATGTCACTATGAAGGGGCAGTACACATAAATGTGTGTGTCACATGTCAATATACATCATAGACATATATGTACGTGTCACATGTCACTATGCAGGGGCAATACACATAAATGTGCGTGTGACATGTCACTATACATTATACACATATATGTCCGTGTCACATGTCACTATGAAGGGTCAATACACAGAAATGTGCGTGTCACATGTCACTATACATTATACACATATATGTCCGTGTCACATGTCACTATGAAGGGGCAGTACACATAAATGTGTGTGTCACATGTCAATATACATGATACACATATATGTCCGTGTCACATGTCACTATGCAGGGGCAATACACATAAATGTGCGTGTCACATGCCACTATACATTCTATACATATATGTGCGTGTCAGATGTCACTATACATTATAGACATATATGTGCGTGTCAGATGTCACTATACATTATAGACATATATGTGCGTGTCACATGTCACTATACATAAACTTCTGTTTAATATTGAATTATGTTTTTTTGTTGTTTTGTTAAATGAACCGTATTTTTTTTTGAGCCTATACACATAAATGTGCCATATATGTCACTACATAAATCCTATTTTTTTTTTTTATTTGTTTGACCTGTCCTGATAATAAAATGTAATATATTATAGCTTACCTCTCAGTTGTAATTTGCACAATGCAAAGTAGTAAATTAGTAAAGAATTATCTTCTCAAGTAAAAGCAGCAGTTATCTCAGAAGTCACTCCGTTGATCACCTGAGGAGAAATGTATTTTTTTGTTTGAAATAGGCAGTATTTATAAACTTGTAGAAAGTTCTGGAAAGTGAGACCGTTAGAACGCAATACGCATGCGCTATTTGCGTTCCAGCTTACAATTTGCGTTCCATCCGCCATTTTCTGCGTATTACTGTTCAAAATGGTGTTTAAGGTGATTGTGATACGTTCCGCATAGTATGTGTTTCATTATTGCGAGTAAGTGTAGTGTAGTTACGTCTGAAGCCTCGTTTTCGTTTTGTTCGTCGGCCATTTTTTCTGTCGCTTAGCGATGGTATTAGTGTCTAAAGTGTTTTATTTTGATTTAAATGTAGGTGTAACTTGTTTTTTTGAGGTGCTGGCTGGTTCCTCTTGCTGTAGGTAAGCTTTTTATGTGTTTGTTGTGTGTCTTTCTTAAGTTTTAAATGTTTGTATGTCGGCATGTTGCGTCCGATGTTTGCGAAGTCGTAATGTGTGGTAACGTGTCTCGTATGGTGTTTGCGTGTGTAGCCTCGTTTTCGTTTTATTCGTCGGCCATTTTTTGTGTCGCTTAACAAACTATTTAGTGTCTAAACTCTTTTATTTTGAGTGCAATTAAGTTGTAAGTTGCATTTTTGAGGTCCTGGGTGCTTCCTGTTTGTGTAGGTAAGGTTTTTATGTATGTGCTGTGTGTATGTATTGTGTTTTTAATTTTGTAATGTTCGCGAGTTGCGTCCGAATGTTGCGAGGCCGTAATGTGTGTGAACGTGTGTCGTATGTTGTTTGCGAGTGTCGTAATGTGTGTGAACGTGTGTCGTATGTTGTTTGCGAGTGTCGTAATGTGTTGCGACGTAAACTTTTTTTGAAATTTTGCAAGGGTCGCAGTTGCTGCAACTGAAGACCTTGCTTTGCGAGGTCCTCAGGTGCTGGCATGGAGCGCCTGCGGCGCTCCAAGCCAGCAACTGAGGCCCTCGCTTTGCGAGGGTCCTCAGTTGCTGGCAAGGAGCGCCTGCGGCACTCCATGCCAGCAACTGAGAACCTGGCACAGAACCTGGCACAGTGCCCTCGCTTCGCGAGGGCCGCTGGCTCGCTACGCGAGCCCTGGCCCTCGCTGCACGAGGCCCGCGACTCGCTACGCGAGGGCCGCGGGATCGCTACGCGAGCCCGCAGCGTTAGCAACAACTCGTACGCTCACAACTATATATGTGATATATATATATATTATAGATGTGTATAAATTAGCTAGCTATATGTGTATGTAATTAGCTAAAAACCAAATCTGTGTGTGGGAAAAGACAACAGGTGTGAGTAAATAACTCAAAATAACTGAGAGAATCACAAAGGTCTTATTTACAGTAAAAACAGCAATTCTTAAGTGTACATTTGTAGACAGCTGAATACAAGACTCTAGATGGGTGTAATATACACCAACCCCAGTTGCCCGCAGTCTAATAATAAGTACCTTGGTACATGGTGTAAAAATATGGCTTATATACAGGCAACTTTTAACAAGACTTCAATGTGTATTTTATAAATATAACTTATTATATACAACTGTAAGAAATCTAGTGTTAATAATTTGTTATAACAATTGTGTGTTTGTATCAAGACATTATACCTCAGGTCTTTTTATTATTCCCACAAATATATATATATATATATATATATATATATATATATATATATTATAGATGTGTATAAATTAGCTAGCTATATGTGTATGTAATTAGCTAAAAACCAAGTCTGTGTGTGGGAAAAGACAACAGGTGTGAGTAGCCCCGCTCAAAATAACTCAGAGAATCACAAAGGTCTTATTTACAGTAAAAACAGCAAGTTTTAAGTGTACATTTGTAGACAGCTGAATACAAGACTCTAGATGGGTGTATATGAATTTAATATTACCACCTGTATAGAAACCAACAGTCTAATTTCAACTTATAGCCATGTATGACGTATAGAGAGGGTGGGTCATAAGCTACAATATGATATTAAAAGCCAAGAATTTATGGAAGAGATGGGCAACCAGGACAGGAACCGGAACATGCACCCTGGCCAAGGTTAAAGGAGCCTTCATGCAGTCCAGAGAAAAGAGTGCCGGATGAGTCCAGCTGAGCAGATCCTGACCAAAGAGAAACCTGATGGAGGCTGAGCTTCCAAAACTGCCATAAGTGGTATTATCCTGTATCTTTATATTACATAATGTAGAAGTCATATCAGTATTATATTTATAAATATTGCCTTAATACTTCTTGTCTGTTATCTGTTTTGTCTAAAACCCATTGTAAAACTGTATCTTGATTTATGTAAAATATATATTTTCATAAACTTAATCACATGTTCGTTTATAGATTTGTACAAAAAGAACTTATTACTTGTAGAAATTATACATTCATTATTTAGTTATTATTCTTACAATGGATATGACAGCATCATATATCACAATAACATCACAAAGATGAATCACATATATAGTTGTGAGCATACGAGTTGTTGCTAACGTTTGCGGGCTCGCTAAGCGAAGGACGCAGTTCCCTGCAAATGCGGGTTCTCGCGAAGCGAGGGGCTGCATTTGCAGTGGTGGAGCATCCCAACGTCTCCGCAAATCCGGATCCTCTCGAAGCGAGGGGCCGCATTTGCGGTGGTGGAGCATCCCACGTCGGCTGTGTTTGTCCGCAAATGCGGACCCTCGCGAAGCGAGTGGGCTGCATTTGCAGTGGTGGACGATCAAACGTCGGCTGTGTTTGTCGGCTGTATTTGTGGGGGAAGGTCCTACGTTGGCTGTGTTAACACACACACGCACGACTTTTAAAAAAAAACAACTCAAAGGCGCCTCACACACGGTTAACACATATACGCACCACTTAGAAAAAAATCAACTGCGTCGTACACGGAAAAACTAACTGCATCCCTCGCAAAAAAATTACTGCCGTCTCGCAAAAAAATACGTCTGCGAAACGACACATTCCCAACACGCAAAAAAGGCCGAAAACGGCGCGCATGAAAACATCAGAAACACAAGAAATAAACACAACGAACACATAAAAAGCTTACTTACAGCAAGGGGGGGCATCAGGCACCTCGAAAAGTTAATTTACACGTCCATTTAAGTCCAAAAAAACGAGTTTACACTGCCGAAAATCACCCAAGCGAGAGAAAAAATGGCAGCTGAACAAAACGAAAACTAGGCTACAGACGTAACTATACTACAGTGACTCACAAAACTGAAACAACACTACAGTCAACTTTACGAGGTACGTAACACATACTATGCGGCACTTGCTACACTGATATTAACCACCATTTTGAAAACTACTACGCATAAATTGTCGGATGGAACGCAAATTGTAAGCTGGAACAAAAATAGCGCATGCGTATTGTGTTCTAACGGTCTGAGGCACTTGAAAGTTTATAAATACTGCCTACTTTCCAGAAAATTCTATATTTCTATTCAGGTGATGAACGGAGTGACTGGATAGTTAACAGCTGCTGTTACTTGAGAAGAGAATTGTTTCCTAATTTCCTACTTTACATGGTGCAAATTACAACTGAGAGGTAAGCTATAATATATTACATTTTATTATCAAGACAGGACAAAAAAAAAAAAAACTTTAACTATGAAAATGTCATTCATGTAGAGTGACATGTGACACGCACATTTATGTGTATAGCCCCTAGAACAAACTAATCTTAACCCAAACTAATTAAACAAGTATATTTAAATGACATTAAAAAAAAACAACTTTAACTATTATAATGTGATTCATGTATAGTGACATGTCGCACGCACATTTATGTGTGTAGGCCCAAAAACTAAGTAATGTTAATTGAAAGTAATTACAGAAGTGTAATTAAATGACATTAATTTATTGTAATTCAATATATAACCTAAAGCTCAAACTTTCTCCTTTTTTTTACTATTCAAACAGACTCTGCATCAACAGCGTCACTCAAGAATTTGCACCGTGCATTGTGAACCACAATCCCTTTTAAAGAACACAAGGAAAGAAGAAGAGGTAAGATAGAAAAATACTGTACATTACATGCTGAAAAAGACCATGCTTTGCTAAATCAAAAATAAGAAATATACAATTAACCATTTCACATTCTTTTTCAAACAGACACTACAAGAAGACCGGCGGATTAAGATTAGCATGAGGGGACCCTCTGTCATTCGACACTTCAATCAAGGTATAGTATAACAAGTAGAAAAAATAAAGGAACTATACAGTATATGTTTAATGGCCGCCAATATGACAAATGCAGCAACCAAAAAGTGGTGAACACAAAATAGGATAATGCTAAAAACATAGCCATAATATCAAAAATAGAAAAAACATTCATTTTCACTGTAGAAAAACATTAAACCTTCATAAAAAAGACTAATTAAGCAAATCAAGTATGCAGCATATGGTAGACACAAAATAGGATTGTACCAAAATTCACACAAACAAATAGCAAAGTAAATTAATATTCTTATTTAATGTTTAAGAACCTATAAGCTTTACAAAGAAGCCTAAATAAGCATAGCAAAAGTGGTAGACACAAAACAGGATTGTACCAAAAATCACACAAACAAATAGCAAAGTAAATTCATATTCTTCTTTAATGTTTAAGAACCTATAAGCCTTACAAAGAAGCCTAAATAAGGATACCAAAAGTGGTGGACACAAATAGGATTGTACAAACAATCACACAAACAAATAGCAAAGTAAATTAATATTCTTATTTAAGGTTTAAGTACCTATAAGGCTTACAAAGAAGCCTAAATAAGCATACCAAAAGTGGTGTACACAAAATAAGATAACTCTAAAAACATAGTCATTATATCCAAAATAGGAAAAACATTTAACCTTCATAAAAAAAAATAATTAAGCAAATAAAGTATGCAACATATGGTAGACACAAAATAGGATTGTACCAAAAATCACACAAACACATAGCAAAGTAAATTAATATTCTTTTTTAATGTTTATGAAGCTATAAGCCTTACAAAGAAGTCTAAATAAGTAAAGCAAAAGTGGTGGACACAAAACAAGGTTAATGCTAAAAACATTGCAATTATATCCAAAATAAGAAAAACATTAATAATTACATTATAAAAAAAGGATAACTGGAATATACAAATACATTTAAAGTATTTTTAAAAGGTTGCACAAAAAACAGCATAGCAGAAAAATTCACCATAACAGATACAATACAACAAAATAATGAAATTTGTTATTCATTACAAATACATTAAAATCAAATAACATTTTCATTTTTCTTTTACAACAGACACTGCGTGAAGACCATCGGACGAGGACTTTCAACAGAGGACCAGACCATCGGACGAGGACTTTCAACAAAAGGGACCAGACCATCGGACGAGGACTTTCAACAGAGGACAAGACTAGTGATGTCGCGAACATAACATTTTTGGTTTGCGAACCGCGGACGCGAATTTCATAAAATGTTCCCGAACGGGCGAACCGGGCGAACCGCCTTAGACTTCAATGGGCAGGCGAATTTAAAAACCCACAGGGACTCTTTCTGGCCACAATAGTGATGGGAAAGTTGTTTCAAGGGGACTAACACCTGGACTGTGGCATGCCGGAGGGGGATCCATGGCAAAACTCCCACAGAAAATTACATAGTTGATGCAGAGTCTGGTTTTAAGCCATAAAGGGCATAAATTACCTAACATTCCTAAATTGTTTGGAATAACATGCTTTAAAACATCAGGTATGATGTTGTATCGATCAGGTAGTGTAAGGGTTACACCCACTTCACAGTAACAGACCAATCTCCCCGTTTAATGCACCGCAAACAACCGAAACAGTCCCTTTGCACAACCGCAAACTCCCCATTTGCACAAGGTTGGATACCAAGCTAGCCATGTCCCATTCCTTGTCCTCACTGATGTCATTGAAAATCTCTTCCTCCACCCAGCCACCAAGGGTCCCCGAAAGGTGACAACAAGCCCTCTGGGACGCCTGCTGTGTTTGGTCTTCCACCTCCTCAAAGCCACCTTCCTCCTCTGACTCCTCTTCTTCAAACTCTTCTCTCTGCGTTGCCTCTGTCTGCATTATTATAAGGTGTGTACTGTTAAGTAGTACTATTCCTATCAGTTTAATCCCTGTTACGTCCACTATTAGGGGACGTGTATATGGCATTGATTTTTGGAACAGGGAGATGAAAAAAGATGCTTGGTCGGACCTCCTACTTCGAATTTGGGGCACTGCGCGTGCAATGTAATGTGCCACCAGATAGGAGTGGTGTATTAAGTTGTACTATTTATTCCTATCAGTTTGATACCTGTTACGTCACCTATCAGGGGACGTGTATATGGCATGGATTTTTGGAAGCGGGAGATGGAAAAAGATGCTTGGTCGGTCCTTCCACTTCAAATTTGGGGCACTGCGCGTGCAATCGAAGGTGCCACCAGATATGAGTGTCACTGTGCACTGGCAAAAGTTGGCAGAGTAGGCGCTGTTGGCCCCACATACACGCCTGTAGGCAGGCAACTGATATTCAATCAGTTACAGTCAAAAAAGTGTTGTTTTATGTCACTGTACACAATGGTTGCACCAGATATGACGTATCACTGTGCACTGGCAAAAGTTTGCAGAGTAGATGCAATAGGCTTCACACACACCTGTAGGCAGGCAATTGCTATTCAATCTATTTCAGTCAAAAAAGTGTTGTTTTATTTCACTGAGCCCAATATAAGCTGTGAGCCTGACACAGGCAGGCAACTGAAATTAGATTACAGGAAAAAAATGGTTGTTTTCAATGTATGGTACACCACCAGGTATGAGTAGTGAAAATAAGCACAATATAAGCTGTTAGGTGTTAGCCTGTCACACACACACACGCTGGCAGGCAGGCATATGCAATTAGATTACACAGAAAAAAATAATAAAATAAATGATGTTCTAGCCCTAAAAAGGGCTTTTTGGATTGCTGTCCTTGCAGCAGATATCACATGAGTCCTTCAGGTCTGTAGTGGAAGCTAAATACACAGCCTGGCTATCTATTTTCCTATTAAATCTCCAGCAGCTACACTATCTGTCCTCTCACAACGAATGCAGCTTCAGAATGATTCTAAAATGTATGCTGTCCTTCAGATGGAAGGCCCTGGAAGGGAGTGTATGCTGCTGATTGGCTGGAATGTGTCTGCTGACTGTGAGGTGCAGGGTCAAAGTTTCCTCAATGATAAAGAATAGGGGGCGAACCGAAAAGCGCATGTGTCCGCCGTCCGATGCGAGCGCGAAAGAGCCAAAATCGCCGCGAATAGTCTGCGGGCGAACTGTCCACAACATCTCTAGACCAGACCATCGGACGAAGACTTTCAAAAGACGACCAACAAAGATTCTGATTGAAATCACACTTCTACCAAGGGTACAGTATAACAAAAAAAATGAGAAAACTAAATAAACATGTTTGCTCTGCATCCATGTCAACAGAAAAAAAAAGAACAATCACTAACTATGGCCCTCATTCAATTGCAATTTTGCCAATTGAATAAAGGTCTAAATAAGCATATCCCCTTTTTTTAAAAAGAAGTTCTTAGTTAGTAAACATCTATCCACAAACAAGGTTTTCACTAACTAAAAACTTATTTAAAAAAAAAATGTTATCTGCTTATTTAGAGCACTATTGAATTGGCCAAATCGCAATTGAATGAGGGCCTATAACTTTTACCAAAATATAGCTGACACATTTCTTATTTACCTCTTATTTGTCTGTTATGGACAATAATGTTTAACAGTAAATCCAAACTTCAATCTAGCCAAAAAAAAAGAAAACAGCATAATCCACAAAAGTCTCAAAACATAGACTTAATAAAATTTGTCATTCTAAATTACCAGTCGTAATGTACAATATTAAGCATAAAACCTAAACACACACATAAAATGGAATAGTACAACAAATAGTAGTAACACGCCAAGAAAAAAATAATAATTAATTGACCGAACATATAAGCTTTTAAATAAAATATCAAAATACTATTATGACAATCCCCTGTACTAAAAATTACAAAGACTAATTTTGCCCTCTACTATGTCTGTAAGTTAAAAGTACAACAAAACATTTTTTTGACAAAACAACTAAAATATACATTTTAATTACCTATTAGATGTAGAAGAAGGTATAGTGTCAGTTTCTTACCTGTGCTATTCATCTAAGGCAAAAATTACAACCTACCACAGAAAGTAAGACCAAAAATACAAAGAATACAATACAAAGAAACTACCACTACAATAAACTACAAGCACATATAAACAAACTGTTGATAACAAGAAATATACAAAACTAAACTAATTATAAATTATTTTCTTTTACAGATTAACATGGCTACTAACGAGAGCAAACAAGAAAAGAAAAGACGTCAAACTAGAGAAAGACAAGAGAGATGGGCCAACCAGCAGACACCAGAGGAGAAAGAAATTAGACGAGAAAAAGAATGCAAAAGACTTGCAAGTAAAAGACTATCAGCTGCAAAAATTAAAGATACTCCAAAAAAAGCTACCAAGCAAATAAAGCATTTAGAACATGTTCCTCAAACATCAGATGACATTTTACCTGAAAAAATAAAAGAGTTACCAAAAAAGCCACCAAAAAAACAAAGCATTTACAACCTGTTCCTGAAACATTACATGACATTTTATTTAAACCAATACAAGATATACCAAGAAAAGTCACCAAAAAAACAAAGCATTTACAGCCTGTTGTTGAAACATTACATGACATTTCACCTCATGAATATGAAAGTCAAGCTGCTATATGCTTTGCAAATTGTCCTTTACTCAAGTCTTTAGCAGTAGAGGTTCATAGTTGTGGGGACATGACTACTCAATGTCAGTTTTGTGAGGCTTATTATTTTAAACAGGAGAGACCCAGAGATGGCCAATTTATTAGTTGCTGTCAAAAAGGCAAGTTCAAACTTCCAGAAACAAAATAATTTCCAATCTATTTACAAAACATTATGACTGAACTTACTTTTCCAAACTACAAAAATTTTAAGACAAACATAAGATCCTACAATAGTGCCATATCCTTTGCATCTATGGGGGCAACATTAGCTGCTAATGTACCAGGACATGGTCCTTACTGTTTTTTTTTTTACTGTTTAAGTCCAAGGCCAAATTTATCATCGGACTTCACATTTACATCCAGAGGAAGGAGAGCAAAGAAAATTCGCTCAACTATATGTCCTAGATACAATGGAAACTGTTGGCAAACGTATGCAGCTGGAAGAAAATAAAAAATGCTTACCCAGTGTTTTTATAGAGCTAAATAACATTATGGACAATAACCCCTACCGTAAAGCTTATAAAAAATTGGCAGAAGTAGAAAATGAACAACAACTTCATGCACAAAGACATCAATTACCAATGCCAAAGGTTAATATGGTGCTTAAAAGAGACAGACATACTGATAAACGTTGTTATAACTTGCCAACATCAAATGAGGTTGCAATGGTGTTTCAAAATTATGAAGGAGAACCACCATTTCAAAGAGACATTAGAAGATATCCCAGAAATGAGGAGTAACCATTTATTAATATGAGTATCTTAAGTCCAAATTTAGATCCAATGACATATCCCATTTTTTTCCCACACGGAGAAGCAGGTTGGCAACCAAAATTAACACTTCCCAGTTACCCGAATGCTAAAGCCAGAATCCGAAATAATGTTTCTATGCTTGAATTTAAAGTAGCTCAAATTGCAATTCGAAATACATTTAATCCAATTTTATGTGGTGGAAAACTAACACAACAATGGATTATTGATTCCAATTTGCAAGTTGAGGCCAATAATTTAAACTTTATAAAATATCAACAAGATAAACTACATGTAGAACAATATTCTGGACTAACGGACTATGTTGCTGAGGTAGCTACAAGCAGAGACATGACAGCTGGCAAAGCCATCATTTTACCATCTTCCTTTCAAGGATCTCCTCGAAATATGAGAGAAAGATACAATGATGCTATGGCTATTGTCACCAAATTTGGCAAACCCGATTTATTTCTTACATTTACATGTAATTCACAATGGCCAGAAATTACACAAAATTTACTTCTTGGACAAAGTGCTTCCGATAGACCAGATTTAGTAGCCAGAGTTTTTAAGATTAAATTAAATGAATTAATACGTGACAACACTATAAGTCACTTATTTGGCAAATGTCTTGCTTATGTATATACCATTGAATTTCAAAAAAGAGGCCTTCCACATGAACATCTTCTGATAATACTTCAAGAAAGATATAAATTAGATACTTCTGACAAAGTGGATGCAGTCATTGTTGCTGAACTACCAGATCCAGAACTATATGGTAGACAATATGAGATTGTTACTCATCGCATGATTCATGGACCCTGTGGTGATCTTAATCCACAATCATGTATGGAAAATAATAAATGTTCCAAAGATTTTCCAAAAGATTATAGTGACAAAACCTATGCCAATTGTGATGGCTATCCACTTTATAAAAGAAGAGAAGGAGATAGTGCCATTATTCGTGGAAAAAAAGTTGACAATAGAAATTTAGTACCCTACAATCCACACTTACTCATGAAGTATAATGCCCACATAAATGTAGAAGCCTGCACTTCCATAAAATCCATTAAATATGTTTACAAATATATTTACAAAGGCTATGATGCAGCTACTGTAGTCGTCAAAAGTGCAGACAACCCTGAAAGTAATGAGTTAGTACATGATGAACTTGCATCTCATGTAGATGCTCGCTATGTCAGTGCGCCAGAAGCTATGTGGCCGCTTTTAAAATTTGAAATGCATGATAGATCACATGCAGTATATAGATTAGCAGTACATTTGCCACAAAGACATTTAGTGTATTTCCATGCTGGAAATGAAAGTAATGCATTGGCCCAAAGTGAAGATTGTCACACTACACTAACTGCATGGTTTGAATTAAATTCTACAGATTCACAAGCAACACAATTCTTATATATTGAAATTCTATATCACTATGTTTTTGTGAGGTGATTATGGAGACCGAGAAAAAGCAGAGGCAATAAAATAATCCCCAAAATTTACACAGTCAGTCCAAGAGATGTTGAACGTTTTTGCTTACGGATATTACTTTTAAATGTTCCTGGAGCCCAAAGTTTTGATCACTTAAGAACTGTTAATGACATAGTATATGAATCCTTCCATTTAGCTGCAAGATATAGAAACTTACTAGCTGATGATACAGAATGGGAAAGATGTTTAGAAGAAGCAGCACAATGTCAAATGCCACGGCAGATGAGAGAACAATTTGCATTTATTTGTATTTTCTCAAATGCTCCAAATGCATTAGCTTTGTGGGAGACATTTAAAAGTAATATGGCTGAAGACTTTATGCGACGATACAATGAACCGATTGCACACTTAAAAGCGTTAATGGAAATCCAAAAAAGTATTTTTAACTCATGGATTAAGTTGTGCAAGTTTTCATTTGCCTGATCCAGGTCTTATAGATGACATAAACTTTGAATACTATGACATTCAACTTCAAGTAGAAAGAACAGAAGAAAGACTTGGAACTTTAAATATGTTACAATTGCAAGCATTTAATGCCATTAAAAATGCAATACATGATGACATGGTGACAGAGCGTTATTTCTATCTTAATGGACCTGGCGGATCAGGAAAAACTTATCTACATAATTTATTAATGAGTTCTGTACGAGCATAAGGTCAAATAGCGCTGGCGTTTGCCACTACTGGAATTGCTGCACTTTTGTTAGAAGGTGGAAGAACTGTACATAGTGGCTTTAAACTGCCAGTGCCTATTTTAGAAACTTCTGTGTCAGATATTCGCATGACATCATTACAAGCAAAGAAATTGAACAAATGTAAATTAATTATAATAGATGAGGCCACAATGATGTCATGCTATGCCCTCCAATGTATTGACCGTTTGCTTTGTGAAGTCATGGATCATACTTTTCCATTTGGTGGAAAGGTAATGTTGTTAGGTGGCGATTTTAGACAAACATTACCTGTCGTTGTACATGGAAATCGAACTGACATTATCGAAACCTGTATAAAGTCAAGCACACTATGGAAACATTTTACCCATCTTCAACTGCAACAAAACATGAGATCAGAAGGCCAAACTGATTTCAATGATTGGCTTATTAAAATAGGAGAAGGCAGAACAGAAAAAATACCACATTTACCTGACGACACTGTAGAGATACCACCTCATATGATTTGTCACCAAGATATTATATCGGCTATATTTGAAGGTAGCATAAATAACCAGGAATATTCAGAGCTTGCCAATCAAGTCACACTAACGTGTAAAAATAAGGATGCATTAATCCTCAATAGTGAAATCTTTAAAAAAATTAATGCGCCACAAAGAAATTATCACAGTGCTGATTCTATACTTGCTGATGACAATGAAAGTCAGGCTAACTTTTCTACTGAATTCATAAACTCACTTACTCCTTCTGGAATGCCACCACATATTTTGCAGCTAAAGAAAGGTGCAATTGTCATGTTACTGCAAAATATGAACCCAAAAAAGGCCTATGCAATAGGACAAGATTAATTGTTCAACAATTAAAGTACCATTTTATAGATTCTGAAATTTTAACTGGTACCCATAAAGGAGAGAGAGTTTTCATACCAAGAATAGATTTAGGACCAAGTGAAAGTAGTCTCCCTTTTATACTTCAAAGAAGACAATTTCCCATTATTATGGCATTTGCCATGACCATTAATAAATCACAAGGACAAACGTTCAAATCTGTGGGTATTTTCTTGGAAGAACCAGTATTTGCACATGGTCAATTGTACGTTGCGTTATCACGGTGCAAAAATCCAGAGGCTATTAAAGTTTACATTGAAAAGAATTGAAGTCAAGGTGATTTATTAGAAAATAGACGTATTTTCACTAAAAACATTGTCTACTATGAAGTACTATAACTTTTCATTAAAGAAATAAAAACCATGCAAAACAAATTTAAAAGCATTGAAAAATACAAAACAATAAACAATTCAGTCATAATTAATGGAAGTACTGTTTATGGATGATTCACCTCACAAAACACTTGCCTTGCATTATTTTTACAAATTATGTTTAAATGTTAATTAACTATGTTACTGTTTCTAATGTTACAAGTTTGAAAACAATATTTTCAAGTTCATTACTTAGACTGATAAGAAAGTTCAAGTTTAAAAATATATACTTTCAAGTTCTTTACTTCAACATATTACAAAGTTCATGTTAAGAGCTCAACCCCGTTTTAAGTCACAATGTAAATATTGTCTGTTATGTTAAGATTACTCCCTGGATTAATGTTTATCGCCAGTTCATGGGGTCAGGAAGGAATGAATTTAATTGGATACGTTTCAAGGAGGGTTTTTACTGTTTGCCTTCCTCTGGATTCAATGTATATTGAAGTTAACAATTCTTCAGATAGAAATTGCATGTTAAAAAAACATTACCTCATGTTTACAATACTGATTAGTTTAAAGTTCAACTGTTTTTACATTCAAATGTTAATACTTTTAATACAAAATTATGTTAAAATATTAATTCACTATGTTACTGTTTATAATGTTCCAAGTTGTAAAAAATGTTTTTTCAAGTTCCTTAGTTACACAGATAAGAAAGTTCAAGTTTCAAAAAATATAATGTCAAGTTTCTTACTTAAATATATTACAAAGTTCATGTTAAAATTGGCTACGTTTCAAGGAGGGTTTTTACTGTTTGTCTTCCTCTGGATTCAATGTACTGTATATTAAAGTTAACAATTCTTCAGATAGAAATTGCATGTTAAAAAACCATTACCTCAAGTATACAATACTGATTAATTTAAAGTTCAACTGTTCTTACATTCAAATGTTAATACTTTTAATACAAAATGCTTTAAGAGTTATTGTTCACCAAGAGAACATTTTACAAAATTAAACATGTTTAATATCACAATACTTACAAGTGTCAAATATGTATATTAATAACTAAACAACTTTCCAAACATACACATCTTATTGCCGTCATTTTTTGATGGGCAAGTCGCTAGTTATTATATAATATAAATGGTAGGGAACGAAGATCTGCAAGTGAATGTCTGATGTATAAAAACATACTGTAGTCCTATAAATTGCATGATACTTTTTCAACAAATACATATAGGTAATGGGTAAACGGGCACATACAGCCTTTAATTCATTACTAACCATATGCAATTACGGTATGCTTTATTGGGGCAGCCATTGTTGTCTCTGTGCATCTTTTTCTCTGCATTCCCCACCATTTGTAGTAGCAAGGAATGTGCTGTTACAGTATAATTATATTTAGTATTTAAAGGCTATATTTTTTTACTTTCTAAAATATATTACCGATTATCAAGTCTAGTACTTCATAAAAAGGTCAGAGTGGATTTATGGACGCTTATGTCACAAGGTTTCAAGCCCCTCCGCATGAAAAAGGACTCTTTACATCCCTCTGGTGAGATGTCTGATAAACCAATGCATGATATTGACCTGGGAGATTGGGTCATTGTGAAGTATATTAATAAGGTTTCTTTATCTCCTAGGTGCATTGGGATATCTCACCTTGTGTTCCTCACCAATCAAATTGCTGTCAAGGTTGAAGGTAAGGTCAGAATGGTTTCATGGAAGCTAATAAAAAAATAAAGTACAAAGAGACATCCTGAGAACCTCTAGAGTATAGGAGTGATGCTCTGCAAAGCCTCAGTGGTTTAGGAGTGATGCTCTGTAGAGCGCCTGGTATAGGAGTGATACTCTGCAGAGAATCTGGGGTATAGGCGTGATGCTCTGCAAAGCGTCTACAATATAGGGTGATGCTCTGCAGAGTATCTGGGGTATAAGAGGGATGCTCTGCAAAGCCTCTTCAGTTTAGGAGTGATGCTCTGAAGAGAATCTTGGATTTAGGAGTGATGCTCTGCAGAGGATCTGGGGTATAGGAGCGATGCTCTGCAAATTCTCTGGGGTATAGGAGCAATGCTCTGCTGACCGCCTGGTATAGGAGTGATGCTCAGCAGAGAATCTGGTGTATAGGAGTAAAGCTCTGCAAAGCCTCTACGGTATAGGAGGTATGCTCTGCTGAGCATCTGGGGTTTAAGAGTAATGCTCTGCAAAGCCTCTGAAGTTTATGAGTGATGCTCTGCAGAGAATCTTGGGTTTAGGAGTGATGCTCTGCATATTCTCTGGGGTATAGGACCGATGCTCTGCTGAGTGCTCGGTATAAGAGTGATGCTTGACATGCTAATCTTCCTGTATGTATGCTACTGAGACTTGCTCTTCTATGTAGCTCTGTTGATAATGGGCAGACTTTCAATAGAACTGAATAGACATACTATCAGCATCCATTATTGTTTATTTGTAATGAGCCAACATATTCTGTAGCTCTATACATGGGTAAGTTCAAGGCAAAAACAATAGCAAAATTACCACACTGTAAAGATGGAGGGCCCTGTCTTTGAGCTTAGAATTCAGTGTCCATAGTACTTTCCCCAAAGCTCCATGCAAGACTGAGAACTTGTAAACTTACAATGTACAATCTAACATCCATCTAATCCTGTTAGGAACAAAAGCAAACGGCTGCCAGAATTAAAGCACAAATCAATACAGAAGTTAAATATTACAGTCTTATAATTTATTTATAAAACAAAAAAATTTGTCCATAAAAAAATATTATAAATATGACACTTGCGTGGTCCTGTGATGGTTGGGTGGTATCTCACATCTGGGGGTTATTGGACATACTCTGGTCTATAAGATCTGAGGTAAATGGAGCTGGGATCAGTCAGAGCTGTCTAATATCTATCAAATAGAGCTGTGGGCTGTAAAAGTCAATAACCGATTGGCTGAACACAGATAATGGGCATGTCCAGCAGCCAATCAGTATAAGAATTTGAAGAAGGAAGGAAAAGATCACTAATAATAATAATAATAATAATAATATAATATAATATAATCACATATATAGTTGTGAGCAATACGGGTTGTTGATAACGCTTACGATCTCTCGTAGCAAGCGGCCGCAACTGTGGCACTCTTGTAGCGAGCCCGCCTCAGTTGCTGGCAAGGAGCTCCAAAGGCGCTCCTTGCGCTGGTGGAGACGTGCGCCGCTCACCACTACAACCCCGTACGACTTAGGCAGGGAACGCTCACTGTGCTGGTGGAGATAAGCGCTATAGGCGCTCATCCCTATGACCCGCAAGACTACAGTTCAACATAAATCTACGAGCCGCAGGACTACACTTGAACAAAAACCTTAGTTATCAAATTCACATTGCGAAACCCGTAGCAGTTTAAAAAAATAGTTGAAAAATTACGACCCGTAACACCAGAAAAGCGGGACTTACAATACGACCTGTGGGTCTTATAAAAAACAAAATACAAACTCCAAAAAATACAAAGTTAACAGCCAAATTGCGCACATCTAAAACCCCCCAAAAAACACAAAATACAAAAAGAACCCTTTAAAGATATCACACACACCACGGTGGGACAGCCTAAACCTCTAATGCCAACTGTGGTGCACACCAAACAGTATACTACTATGAATATTGACATATTTCAACATTTGCATTTCTGTCTATCTTTTGCAACAGACACTGCCTGAAGAGTGTCGCAGGAAGATTGGCAGCAGGGGACCCTCTGTCATTTATACACAACTAATAATTAAACACAACAGGTACAGTATAACAAAAAAAAAATCTATCCTGTTTGGTGTGCGCCAATGTCAGAAGGCAACATAACTAACCCTCTAAGCGTAACCCCATAACCTACAACTCTAATGTTAACAGTGACACGCACAAAAGAGAATATCACAAAACAAAAATCCTTAATGCCAATAGTGGCGCACACAAAACAAGATACTACAACTAATGTTGTTAACAGATATAAAATGGAAGAATATATCCTGTTTTCTGTGCACCAAACTCGAAGCCTAACCCCATAACCTAAACCTCTAATGCCAACTGTGGTGCGCACAAAACACTATACTACTACCAATATTGTTAACACATTTAAGAATAAATCCTGTTTTGTGTGCACCAACCTCTAAGCCTAACCCCATAACCTAAACCTATAATGACAACAGTGGTGCACACAAACCAGAATAATACAACAAATGTTCTTAAAACGTAAAAAAATCAAAGATCTCTCCTTTTTTATATGCACCACTCTCTAAGCCTAACCCCATAAGCTAAACCTCTCTAAATACATACAAAATGGAAGTAAATATACTTTTTTATATGCTCTTAGTTAAGAAAAATATCATTTAAACGTTATTTTAATATTTCCATCTCTCTCTTTAATTCTCGACAGACACTGCCTTAAGACTCTCATCATCTTGACAGCAATTTCAACACAACACATTTGAAGAAAAGAGGTACAGTATTACAAGTAAAACAAAAAAACAAAACATCAAGTACTGCTGTTTACACATATAAAATGGAAGTACCTATCCTGTTTTATGTCTGCCTTTGTGGAAACGTACTGCAAGCAAACTAACCATCTACGCCTAACCCCATAACCGTAAACCCCTAATAACAACATTGGCGCATGCAAAACAGGATAGCAAGAACAAAAACAAAGGGGAACCCTTACCCCTAATGCCAACAGTGGTGCACACAAAACAGAAAACGACAATGCTCTTAACATATACAAAATGGAAGGATATATACTATTTGTGGTGCGCAACCCTCTAAGCCCAACTCCATACCCTAAACACCTAATGACAACAGTAGCACACAAAAAACACCACTAAAAACATAATGACAACACTGCCACACATGATAACACAAGAAATGCTGTTAACATATACAAAAGAGAAGGACCTATCATGTTTGCTGTGAGCCTTTCACAACATAGACTGTAACCTAACTAATCTGATATTTCTAACCTCAGAAAGCTAACCTCATAATGCAAACAGTGGTGCACACAAAACAGGATACAAGAAAAAAAATAGTTAAAACTAATAAATAAACAAAGGAGCAAAAGTACTAATGGACTACTTTTATTTACAGATTAATATGGCAGATACTGACAAGAAACCGGAAAAGAAAAGACGTCAAACTAGAGAACGTCAAAACACATGGGCAGATCCAGAGAAGAAGGAAATTCGACAACAAAAAGAATGGGAGAGACTCGCAAGCAAAAGATTAGTGGCTGACAAACTAACATCCAAGCCCAAGAAGGCTACTAAAAAACAAAAGCATTTAGAAAATATTACTGAACAATCAGATAAGAATTCTAATGAGGATTTAGACAGTCACATTGATATATCTTCTCACAATGGTCCTTTACTTAAATTTTTAGCAGTGGAGGTTCATAATATGTGGTAATATGAATATTGTCTGTCAGTTTTGTGGGGATTATCATTTCCAACAGGAAAGACGCAGAGGTCCTTTGCCTCTTCACTATCGCAAAATCTGATAGCTGCAGTTCCGCCTCTGGCCGACGGATGGCGCTGCCAATTTTAGCACATAAGGTGCGCGGACAAAAGAGGCCTTAAGCTATGAGAGGCATGCCCGAGGTCCTGGGGGGCTGAGTGCCCGCGCCAAACATAGTGATGGCCTCGCTGTCGATTCAGCATCGTCGAGTTGCGCCATGTCTGAAGGGAGAATAGTTCTTTGCCTTCCCTGGAACTTGATGGTGCCCAAAAACTCACAGCGCCATCTGGCGGATGGCACCTGTAGCTGCAGCTGTCAGTGCTGCAGAAGAAATGTGCAGGCAAAGAGGGATAGATCTGACCCATTCACAGTTTGTTAGTTGCTGTCAAAAAGGCAAGGTAAGACTTCCACAAAGACAACAATTCCCAACATATTTAAAAATTATTATGACAGAGCCTTCTTTCCCTAACTACCCAAATGTCAAAAAAAACATAAGATCATACAATAGTGCCATATCCTTTGCATCTATGGGTGCAACATTAGCTGGTGATGTGCCAGGACATGGCCCTTACTGTTTTAAAGTAACAATTTGCTCAACTATATGTCCTAGATACTATGCCAGCTGTTGAACAACATTCAGCTTCAAGAGAATAAAAAATCCTTACCCATTGTGTTTACAGAGCTTGATAAAATAATGGCCCAAAACCCATACACTCAAGCCTATAAAAATCAGGAACAAATAATTCATGCAGAAATACATCAATTCCCAATCCCAAAAGTCAATGTGGTTCTTAAAAGAAATCGCCATACTGATAAACCCTGTTATAACTTACCAACATCAAATGAGGTTGCAATGGTCTTTCAAAATGATGAGAGAGAACCACCATTTCAAAGGGATATTAGAGTATATCCCAGAAATGAGGAGCAACCTTTTATCAACATAAGTATCTTAAGTACAAATTTAGATCCAATGACATATCCAATTTTTTTTCCAAATGGGGAAGCCGGATGGCAACCAAAATTAACACTTAACCGTTACCCAAATTCAAAAGTACGTGTGAGAAATAATATTTCCATGCTTGAAGTGGCTCAAACTGCCATTAGAAATAGTTTTAATGCCATTTTATGTGGTGGAAAACTGACACGACAATGGATCATTGATTCATATTGGCAAGTTGAGGCAAATAATTTAAATTTCATAAAATATCAACAAGATAAACTATGTGTAGAACAGTATTCTGGACTGATGGATTATAACACTGAGGCAGCTACAAACAGAGAGTTTGCAACTTTCAACGCCATCATTTTACCTTCTTCTTTCCAAGGATCTCCTCGCAATATGCAAGAAAGATACAATGATGGCTATTGTAACTAAATTTGGAAAACCAGATTTATTTATTACATTTACATGTAATCCACAATGGCCAGAGATTGTACAGAATCTGCTAATTGGACAAACTGATTCCTATAGACTAGATTTAGTGGCAAGAGTCTTCAAAATCAAATTAACTGAATTAATATGTGACATAACCATAACTCAGTTATTTGGCAAATGTCTGGCTTATGTTTATACCATAGAATTAAAAAAAAAAAGAAGCCTTCTACATGCACATATGCTTATAATCCTTCAAGAAAAATATAAATTGGATACCGGTGATAAAGTGGATTCAGTCATCATTGCTGAACTACCAGACCCAGAACTACATGGTAGACTGTATGAGATTGCATGATTCATGGACCATCTGGAGATATTAAACCACAAAAACCATGTATGGAAAATGAAAAATGCACTAAAGAATTTCCAAAAGATTATAGAGACAAAATTTATGCCAATTGTGATGGCTATCCAATATATGAAAGAAGAGAAGGCCATCATGCCATTATTCATGGAAAAAAAATTGATAACAGACATGTGGTGCCATACAATCCACATTTGCTCAGGAAGTATAATGCACACATTAATGTGGAAACTTGCACTTAAACTTGCAAAAAATCCATTAAATATGTCTAAAAATATATTTACAAAGGCTATGATGCAGCTACTGTAGTGGTCAACAGTGCAGAAAATCCAGAACAAACTGAGTTATTACATGATGAACTTGCATCTCATGTAGATGCTCTCTATTTAAGTGCGCCAGAAGCAATGTGGCGTCTTCTCAAATTTGAAATGCATGATCGCACACATGCAGTATATCGATTAGCTGTACATTTGCCCCAAAGACAGTTTATTTCAATGTTCAAGAAATGCTTTGGCACAAAGTGAGCATTGACAAACTACACTAACTGCATGGTTTCTATTAAATTGTACTGACTTGGAGGCAAGGGAATTGTTGTATATTGACATTCCCTACCATTATGTTTTTCTTAATGGATTATGGCGAAAAAGAAAAAGTGGTGGAAATAAAATTATAACTAGAATATACACTGTAGGTTCAAGAGACCGTAAACGTTTCTGCTTACGTTTACTTCTTTTAAATGTTCCTGGTGCACAAAGTTTTAAACAGTTGAGAACTATTAATGACAAAGCTTATGACACATTTCATTGACACAGAAACTTCCTTGGCTGATGATACAGAATGGGAAAGATGTCTAGAAGAAGCAGCACTGTGTTAAATGCCATGGCAGACAAGAGAATAATTTACATTAATTTGCATCTTCTCAAATGCTCCAAATGCATTAGCTTTGTGGGACAAATTTAAAACAAATATGTCTGAAGACTTTTTGCAACGATATAATCTGCCTATTGTTTGAATTAAAAGCATTAATTGAAATTCAAGAGGTCTTTCTCTCTCATGGATTAAACTGTGCAAATTTCAATCTGCCAGATTCAGGATTTATAGATGAAATAAACTTTGAAGGCTATGATATTCAGCTTCAAAATCAAATAACACAAGAAAAACTTGCAACTTTAAATACCTTACAATTGCAAGCATTTAATGTCATAAAAAGTGCACTAGAGGATGACTTGCTCAAAGAGCGTTATTTCTATCTAGATTGACCTGATAGATCAGGAAAAACATATCTATATAATTTATTGATGAGTTTTGTTCTCCCACAAGGTGAAAAAGTACTGCCATTTGCAACAACTGGAATTGCCACACTTTTGTTAGAAGGTGGAAGAACTGTGCATAGTGGATTTAAACTGCCAGTTGCTATTCTGGAAACATCAGTGTCAGATATAAGAATGACATCTTTACAAGCAAAAAAAAAAAAATTAAGAAAAGTAAATTAATTATAATAATTGTAGAAACATGTATAAAATCAAGTACACTATGAAAAATCTCTTTACGCACCTCAAATTAGAATAAAATATGAGATCACAAGGACAAATTGATTTCAATCAGTGTCTCATCAAAATTGGAGAAGGAAAAACAGAACGAATTAAGAATTTACCCGATGATACCGTGGAAATTCCATCTCATATGATTTGCAAACAGGACATTATATCGGCTATATTCCGAAATACAATAAGTAACGACAATTATGCAGAGCTTGCAACCAAAGTAATATGAACGTCCAAAAATAAAGATGCATAGCTTCTGAATAATGAAATATTAAAATTAATAGATGCACCACAAAAAAATTATCACAGTGCAGATCGTGTACTTGGTGAGGACAAGGAAACCCAGACAAACTTTTCAACTGAATTTATTAATTCATTAACTCCATCTGGAATGCCACCACATATTTTGCAGCTAAAAAAAGGAGCAATTGTCATGTTACTGCAAAATATGAACCCAAAAAAGGACTATGTAATGGGACCAGATTAATTGTTCAAGAATTAAAGATAATTTCATAAATGCAGAAATTATCAATGGTACCCATAAAGGTGAAATATTTTTCCTGCCAAGAATAGATTTGGCACAAAGTGAAAGGTGCTTACCTTTTGTACTTCAGAGAAGATAATTTCCCATAATCATGGCATTTGCCATGACCATTAATAAATCACAAGGACAAACTTTTCAATCCGTCGGAATCTTTTTAGAAGAACCAGTATTTGCCCATGGCCAACTGCATTTTTAAGATGCAAAAATCCAGAGGAAATAAAAGTTTATATTGAAAAAACCCAAAGTCAGGGTGATTTATTAGATTATGGACGATTTTTACAAAAAACATTGTCTACTATGAAGTACTGTAAATTAAATTACAAACAAAAACAAAGTAACAACTAAGCCACAAATAACCCATATCAATAACCAACAGCTCTCTTATATCTATGTCATTAGAGGACCACTATTTCACTAAGGAAACTCTATAAAATGACAACAAACAAAGAGAACAGTGGTTATACCTCGCGGACGAACTTTGATGTCTGGCGGGCTCTTTTTAGAGGACCGCTATTTTAGTTAGGAAACTCTATGTGCCATTTTCAACACCAATGAAAAAAAAAAGAAGACAAAACAACAACAATAAACAGTGGTTATATACCATAGACAAAATTTCAAGTCTGCTGGGCTCTTTGAAAGGGAACCACTTTGACAGACAAAAAAAAATGGAATGTCTTGGAAATGACTTTTGCCAGGATTGGCCCCACAAAACAGTTACCTTGCATTTTCTTAGCTTGAAGGTTTCCATTTTAATACTTTAAGTTCATGTTTGTAATGTTAAAATTCTATTTTCAAAGGACTGAAAAGTTGTTTCTTTCTATGTAATTAAGGTTTAATGTTAGTAGCAGGATCATTATTTGTTGCAAAATGTAAATGTTTTTTTTTTGTCTATTTTTTTTTTTTTATTGAAAGTTTCAAACAGTACAAAAATCAGCAATATATAAATATAGATACAATTATAATTCACATATATCACTTGATTATAGAGTCCAGTTACAATAAATATTAAATATCGGTTAACTACAAAATTCATGATTATGATGGACAATAAGGTTAAAAAGAAAAAAAAAAAATCTTGGCTACAAATATCTGATATAGTCCTTTTTTCTTTTTTTTTCTTTCTTTTTTCTCATCCAGATCAGAAGTCTGTGTAGAGCCCATGTTATTCATTATACTTAATTAAACCTTTCCCTTTTCCTCTCCCTCTCCTTTTTTCTCCCCTTTTTTCTTAACAATTCCTTTCTTTTACAAGTTTATTCATATAAATAAGTCTTCATCAAAATAAGACGAGTATTACAATATATTGCATTATACAAAGACAAATAACATGAAAACATAGACATGACAACACCCACACACACAAAACAAAAAAAACAAAAAAAAAAACAAAGGGGAAGAAGTCATGTAGACATTACCGGGAAAACATCTACCTCCACCAAATCTCTAACTTAATAGCAAATATTGGTCCCACAGCTGCCATTTTATCAAATGCGTGGCTTTAGGAGTCATGTCCCATACATTATTGGCTGATTCTATTTTTATCATCTCCCTATTATTTGAGACAGCATTCTCTAACTCTTTCCAGGAAGGTACCTGTGGTTGTTTCCAGTATTTCAAAAGTAACCATTTAGCAACCAGGCATATGTGTGATATTAAATATCTTTCCCCTAATGGAAATCTTTCCAATTGCATATGTAAAATAAATTCTATGGGGTTACAGATGATTGTCTTGCCCACAAGAGTGGATAGTTCTTGACTTAGTCTCGTCCAGAATTGTTTTATTGTTTTGCAGTCCCACCACATGTGGAGGGTTGTACCTGGTAATCCACATTGTTTCCAACATAGGCCGTCTAAATTACTATATATTTTTTTTAATTTAATAGGGACATAGTACCATCTATGGATTAGTTTTACCATCATTAAGTTATATGAGGAATTGATTGATGAGTTCTTAACAGTATTAAATATTTGAATCCAGTCTTCTTCTAAAATTCTAATTTTCATATCCTCTTCCCAAGCTAATATTCCCAGGCTTTTTTCCAGGGGGGTATTTTCATCCAATATATTACTGAATTTAGAGATTATGTGACACGATTCTCCCTTAAGTAAATATTTCTCCATTTTCCACATTTTGTCCATATTAGTAGTCTTATACCCTGACAATTTAAGATTCCTCTTTAAGCATTCATAATCTAACCACGTTAACGTGTCTATATTAAATTTCTCTTTAATTCTTTTACGCTCCAATAGACTACCTTTATCATATAGGTCTAACACATTTCTAATGTTATGTGATCTTAGTAGTAGTAAGATTGATCCGTTAGAGTTGTTGTTAATGAGATCTATTGGTGCTGCTAGAGAAGGAGATTGTACTAATGATAGTTTGGTTTTATTTTTATGCCATATTTTAATGATGTTTTGAATATTAGGGGGTAAACCTGAATTTCTTTTCTTTTTATACTTAGTCATCCATAATATGTTTTTTATAGAGGATTCTCCCCATATGGCCTCTTCAATTTTTAACCATCTTGGGAAATTTTGCACGTAATTATATCCCGCCACTTGTGTGAGTATAATTTTAACGTTTAAATCTTTGATAGAAGGGGAGCCTAATCCCCCTTTCTCAAATTTCTTACATATTATGGTTTTCTTCACTCTTGTTTTTTTCCCCAGATATATAAAGTCGTCCAACGTTTCTTGAATATTTTTAATATAATAAGCCGGTATTTTGCCTGGAAGACATCTCATAATGTAGGTAATTTTAGGTATCAAACTCATATTTACTGCATTTATTCTAGTAATCCATGATAGATGTAAAGATCTCCAATCATTCAATAATTTCCTACTTTGTTTCAATATTTCACTATAATTGTCTTTAAAAATATTATTTATATGGCCAGAGAATCTTATTCCCAGGTGTACTATGTGTGGGGAGTTCCATCTATATAAATATAGGTTCGCTAACCTATTTTTTTCTTCTAATGATATATTACAAGTAATTATTTCCGATTTTTGTTGGTTTATCTTGAAGTAAGAGAATTTACTAAATTCACCAAGAGCGGTCTGCAGAGCTCTACAGGAAAGTTCTGGATTTGTTATTGTTATTACGATGTCATCGGCATATGCCATTATCTTATATTCCTCCTTCCCTATCTCAATTCCTTTTATTTCTAATGATTTTCTGATAGTTGTTAGTAAAGGTTCAAGGAATAAAATAAAAAGAAGGGGGGATAGCGGGCAGCCTTGGCGAGTACCGTTGGTTATTAAAAATTTACCCGCACTAAATTGTGGAGAAGATATATGTGCTGTAGTGTTTAAATACAAGGCTTTTACTGCCGTTGAGGCAAAGCTTCCCAAACCAAATCTCTCCAAAACACTGTCTAGGAAATCCCACCTGACCCTGTCAAAGGCCTTCTCTGCGTCCAATGACAGGGTCAGGGAGGGGATCCTCTTTTTCTTTACAAAGGCCAAGATGTCAAGAATACGTCTGGTATTATCCGACGCTTGTCTATTCGGGATAAATCCTGTTTGGTCTGGTTTTATTAGTGTAGGGATGATCTTACTCAATCTATTCGCCAGGATTTTAGAATAAATTTTTATATCAACATTGATTAAGGAGATTGGGCGGTAGTTTTTATATTCTTCAGGATTTTTCCCTTGTTTCAATATATTAACTATTTTTATTTCCGTTAATTCTGATGGTATCACTCCTTCCCGTTTGATCTCATTATAGAGGTCGCATAAAGTTCCGTTCAATTCCTTAGTAAGGTGTTTATAGAATAAATTATCGAACCCATCTACCCCAGGTGTTTTATTTTTTTTAATATTAGACACAATTTCCGTTATCTCTACACTTTCGATTTGTTTATTTAAGTGGCTAAGTTGGTTTTCCGATACTTTGGGAAGCTTTATCTTATTCAAGTATTGTTTGATCTCTTTTATTCCTGGTTTGTCTACTCGATGATCTTTATCTAAGTTGTATAAGTTGCTATAATATTCCTGGAATACCTCTCCTATCCTATCTGGATGAAACTGCGGGACATTGTTTTGATCTAATATTTTTGCAATATTATTTTTGATATACTGTTTCTTCAATGTATTAGACAGGAATTTACCTGGTTTACCCCCTTCAAGAAATTGTGTACGCTGAAATTTCCATATTATTTTATCTGATTGTAATTGAAGTATTTTTTGTTTTTTGTTGTTTATATCTTTTATTGCCTTACTATTCTCTTTATTTGGGGTCACTCTAAAAATATCTTTCATCTTATTTAGTTCTAGATATAGGGTCCTTAAGGGTTTACCTCTTAACCTTTGTATTTCAGCTGATTTTGAAATGAATATACCCCTAATAAATGCTTTATAGGCACACCATAGGGTTACATCCGAATTTACGGATTTTTTTATTAATTTTGAAAAATTCTATTGTTTCCTTTTTTAAATATTTAACAAATTCTTCATTTTTTAAGAGCCAAGGATCCATCCTCCAGCTAACTTTTTTCCCCCTATTATTCTGGTTCTGATCTTGTATAACTAGTTCGTTTAAAGAATGATCTGACCAGGGAGTGGGTCTGATGTTTATCTTTTTAATTACTTTTAAAGTTGGAAGATCCGTTAGTATATAGTCAATTCTGGAAAATGAATTGTGTCGGTATGAAAAATGAGTATATTCACGTACACCTGGGTGTAAAATCCTCCATGGGTCTATCAAGTAATTATTCTCTTTTACTTTGTAGAAAGCTTTAGAAAGGTGATTTATATGGGATATAGATTTATTTGACCCAACTATTTGTTTATCTAACTTATCATCCAATATCATATTAAAATCGCCACACACTATTAATAGACCTCCTTTAATTTTATTAATCTCTTTGAGAAGATTTTTAAGAAATCTTATTTGTCCTTTATTTGGTAGATACGCATTAACCAATGTTATTAAGAACCCATCAATCTTTCCAGTCCATATTATATATCTACCTTCTGGGTCGAACTTACTACTTTCTTCCAAAATTTTTAAGTTATTTTAAAAAAAGATAGAGACCCCTTTTGATTTATTCTTAAAGGTAGAGTCTACTCGATTTAAGAAATTTTTATTATTCATATATTTTAAGTTTTCCTGTTTTAGGTGTGTTTCTTGCAAGCATAACATTTTGGCATTTAATTTATTATACTCTAGGAATGCCGTTTTTCTTTTTGTTGGAGAGTTAAGACCATTCACATTATGTGATATTATTTTTATTTGCATTTTACTTTATTAAAAGGTTACTAAAGTGTATGTGTATAGTATTCCCTGTGTATCTGCATGGCTCGGGATTCCCCCCCCAAAAAAAAAAAAAAAAAGAAAGAACAAGAATACACATAACAGACATACAAATCCTTAAAAAAACTGCTGCAAACTAAACGACTGTCAGCTGATATATAGCAAGGCAAATTAGTTTTTATGAAGTGAAAATGTATCGCCCTATTTCTGGGCGAGGGGATAGGGTCTATGGTACAGATCTAATGCATAAATTTCAGGAGCAAGGGCATATATAATACCTCGTTTCAAACTTCCCTGAGAGGGAATCTTTGCTCCCCGGACGGCCAAGAAGGTAAATCTTTTTATTTATCTACCATAACTTTAACTTTGTCTATTTTATTAAAGCATAGCGCGCTTACCGTGCTGACAAGTTTGATTTATTCAAAATGTTGACTTTCTAGCTAAAAGTAGATCTATATTCGCTACCTTCTACTTGTCCGGAGAGAAAAGGATCCAATAGAGAAGCCAAATTTACTACCATGTATTTTATAGATATTACTAATAATTCTCCTTATATATAGCCATTTTTTATATCATTTAGATTTTCTGATATTATTATATAAAATTGGTTGTTTTTTCCTTTTTTTCCTTTTTTTTTTTTTTTTTTTTTTTTTTTTTTATTCGGGAGGGATTTACTTAGGAGGGTTCACACATAGTGAGTATATCTAATACTATATTTTTTTCTAATCCAAAATTTATAAATTTTCCCTTATATTTTTACTATATATTGTGCTTTTACACCTTATTACTAAATTCTACTTTTATGAAGAAAGAGTGGGTTTATTTGCCCGCTCAGTCTATCAGGTTATATTATTTTGTGTATATGTATTTTTTTTTTTTTTTCTTAAACCCATATGACTGTGACTGTGATAATGTCTCTTGGGGTAGATTTATCCATCATTTTGGCCAATGGGAGTCTATGTAGTGCATCCATTTTCCATCGATCTTTCTGCACCTCTGGAGCCAGATAGTTGAGCAGTTCTTTAACATATGACTCCAAGTCTTCTCCATGTATCTCTTCTGATATCCCCCTTATACGTAAATTGTTTTTTCTAGAATGATTCTCCAATTTATCAACTTTGGAAGAAAGTTCCTCAATTTTATTTTCTAGAGAGGTTACATATTTGGAGATTGTATTATTGTCCGTTATAATTTTATCACAGATCTTTTCGTTAGCTTCAATTCTTTGTGTCATACTATTTATAGATTCAACGATATTAGACATTTGTTTTGAAAGATCATTAGTCAGATTGACTTGAAATTCTTTTAGTATACACTAAATATTACTGTATTTATACAGTAATATGGGGGTTATGTGAAGAGGTTATATACAGTGCTAGGAGGTGTTATATAGAGAGGAAGTTATATGGAGAGGTTATATGAAGCAATATAATAGTTATATGTAGATGTTATATACAGCTATGATCCTCTCCCCTCATGTACTTCAACTTTCCTGCTTTGCAATGATCACCTTTGGCGCTCATCGCAAGCCCCACGATGATGGCCTACGGCACTCATAGTTGTGCTCGCAATGTGCGCCTTTGGCGCTCATTGCAAGCCTCTACCTCTCGCAATGCTCATCGCAAGCCCAGCGATGAGTGCCTTTGGCACTCATTGCGTGGCTCGCAATGAGCGTCTTTGGCGCTCATTGTGAACCCTTTCTGACGCCTACTGCATGGGCCGCTCATTGCAGAGTTCGTTAACCTGCAAGTTTTGTGCTTGTGAATGCCATGTGTCTCTTTCTACCGTCTCCCCCCGTCCCTTCCCTGTGTGTTTCTCCTTTGTGTTTTATTTGCAAAGTCCTGTGTGCCACTGGGTTCTCCGTTGTGTATTTTCTAAGTACTGCGTGCTTGGCATTGGTGAGCCTCGTTTTCATCCTGCGTTTTTCGTCCGCCGTTTTTTTCTTCCTTAGCTGCTTTTCGCGAAAAACGTGAAATATTGGTGTTATTCACTTGCAACCTCACTCACAGGCTTCCTGTATCTCCCCCCGTGCTTTGTGTGAGTGTGTTCTAATTCTATATACAATATTATTATTTTTTGTGGGTTTTTAGCGTTAAGCGTTCCGCGGCTGCTTCGCTTCGCCGTTTGCTTTATTTTCAAAGTCCCACGTGCCTGGTGTTGTTCCTGTAAGTGTTACTGGATTCTCCTTTGTGTATTTTCTAAGTCCCGCATGATTGGCATTGGTGAGCCTCATTTTCATCCTGTTTCAGAGTTTTTGCCTTTTTCGTCCTCCATTTTTTCTCTCGCTTAGCTGATTTTCGTGTGGTGGAAAACACCAAGTATTGGTGTAATTCGCTTTTAACCTCACTCCCAGGGTTCCTGTGTCTCCTCCCGTGCTGTGTGTATTGCAATTTTGTGTACATTTTTTTTTTTTTTTTTGTGGGTTTTTGAGTCACGCACTCCTTGGCTGCTTTGTCTCACTTTGTTTTATAGCAACCTAAGTGCTATGCCACTGCTTAAGTGCTGGATAGCTGCTAGGCCTCGCGAGCCTCGCATGTGTTACGGCGCCGCTCCCATCGTGAGTACAGTGAATTAATAAAGTAATATGAATTAATAAATTAATATACTTTACCTATTTATATTTAATATGCAGCAATCAATATTCTGAAGAGCTAACAATGTATTTAGATTTTCCTGCATCTGAAAATGTACAGTTGTACTGTTGATCATGTGAGGAGAAAGTGTCAGCAATGTTTGTTCAGGCGGGTAAAGCGGCATTTTAGAATCCTGATGTTATTAGTTGCAAGTTAGTGTTGTATAATGGCATTTTTTTTCTATGTGTTACTTGGCTCGCAAGCATTTTCCGTCCGTAACTGTGTAACTCGTACGTGCCTGCTGCTGATTTTCACGGATCTGTCTCCTTTAGCCTCATTTAAAAAAAAAATCTCCGCCATTTTTTTTTTGCATATGCGATTTTCAAGTGCCGAAACTTCTTAAATGTGACTTAAATTGGCGTGCAACCTCACTCCCAGATGTTCTGGCTGTCCTCTCTGTACCTGTGCCCTGTGTGAGGACGAGGCTCTGCGGGGGGTGGCCGGTGAGCTGGGACGGGAGTGGCCAGAGGTTAGGGTGTCCTGTGAGGCGGCCGATCCAAGGGCTGTGGAGAGTAGTGGAGGGACTGAGGAGATAGAGCCTGGAACAAGGCCTGAAGAGAGCGGGGAGAACAGTGAAGGGAATCAGACAGTGCCATCTAGTGTCTCACTCCAGGCTGTATTCTGTGTATAAGACGACCCCAATTTAAAGGTCCAAATTTAGTTTATGAAAAAGTTGTCTTATACATGGAAAAATACGGTATATGAAGGAATATAGTGGTTATATAAGTTTGTTATATGGAGTGGTTATATACAGAAATAGGAAAAATATATTCAAAAATTATTTAAAGCTTTAGAAGAAGTTTTTTACAGAGGTTAAATAGGGCCATATGGAAGTTATATGCAGTGGTAGTATACATGAGTTATATGGAGATAATTTAGATACAGTAATATGGGTGTTTTAGGAAGAGGTTATATATAGCAGTATGAGGTGTAATATAGAGAGGTTATATGGAGGAATAGAATAGCTATATGGAGTGGTTATATATGTGAGTTATATGGATATGATATATTCTATACAGTAATATGGTGGTTATATGAAGAGATTGTCTTAGCCTGTCCTGATAATGTGCAGTCAGGTGGTCTCCCTACATTAGTTAGACCCCCAGCGCTGTCTGAGCCTGTCCTAATAATGTGCATTTCTGTGTTCACCCTACATTAGATAGATGCCCAGCACTGCCTGAGCCTGTTGTGATAATGTGTATTTCTGTGGTCACCCTACATTAGATAGATGCCCAGCACTGCCTGAGCCTGTCTTGATAATAGGCAGTCAGGAGGTTACCTTACATTAGATAGACCCCAGCACTTTCTGAGCCAATTCTATTAATATGCACTTAGGAGGTCACCCTACATTAGATAGTCTGCCAGCACTGTCTGGGCCTGTCTTGATAATGTGCAGTCGGGAGGTGACCTTACATTAGATAGGCCCCAGCACTTTCTGAGCCTGTCCTAATAATATGCACTTAGATTTGATAATGTGTAGCAGTCTTCCCCTTACCCCTTCACATCCCACAGGGCAAGTGTAAGGCACTGTCTTCCTCGTACCCCAATCCTTCACAACCACACGGGTAAGTGTAAAGCCCTGTCTTCCTCATATCCTGATCCTCAACCCTCCAGGGCAAGTGTAAGAACCTTTCTTCACTGTACCCCAATTCTTCACACCCACATGGTAAGTGTTAGACCCTGTCTTCCCCGTACCACTATCCTTAACATCCCCCAGGTCAATGTAAGAACCTGTCTTCCGTACCCGATCCTTCACACCCACACAGGTAAGTGTAAGGCAATGTCTTCCTCATACCCCGATCCTCACACCCTCCAGGACAAGAGTAAGAACCTGTCTTCCTCATACCCTGACCCTTCCCACCCCAGGGCAAGAGTAAGAAGAACCTGACTTCCCCGTACCCCGATCCTTCACAGCCACATGGCAAGTGTAAGGCCCTGTCTTCCTCATACCTCGATCCTTCACACCCCTCAGGGTAATTGTAAAAACCTGTCTTCCTTCACAACCCCAGGGCAAGAGTAAGAACCTGTCTTCCTCGTACCCCGATTCTTCACACCCACACGGTAATTGTAAAAAACTGTCTTCCCTGTACCCAGATCCTTCACACCCACACAGAAAGTGGAAGGCACTGTCTTCCTCTTTCCCTGATCCTTCACACATCCCCAAGGCAAGTGTAAGAACCTGTCTTCCCGTACCCGATCCTTCACACCTACATGGTAAGTGTAAGGTCCTGCCTTCCTCATACCCTGATCCTTCCCACCCCCCTAGGGCAAGAGTAAGAACCTGTCTTCCCCGTACCCTGATTCTTCACAACCACGCGGTAAGTGTAAGGCCCTGTCTTCCTCATACCCTGATCCTTCACACTCCTCAGGGTAAATGTGAAAACCTGTCTTCCCCGTACCCACACGGAAAGTGAAAGGCCCTGTCTTCCTTGTACCCGGATCCTTCACACCACCCAGGGTAAGTGTAGGGCCCAGTCTTCCCCATATTACTATCCTTCATACCCCCATGATAAGTGTAAGAACCTGTCTTACCTTTACCCCGATACTTCATAACCCCCAGGGCAAGTGTAAGGCACTGTCTTCCTCATACCAGATCCTTCATACCCCCAGGGCAAGTGTGAAAACCTGTCTTCCCATAAGCCAATCCTTCACACCCACACGGTAAGTGTAAGACCCTGTCTTCCTCATACCCCTATTCTTCACACCCCCAGGGCAAGCGTAAAAACCTGTCTTCATCATACCCCCATTCTTCACACCCCTCAGGGTAAGTGTAAAAACCTATCTTCCCTGTACCCCAATCCTTTACACCCCCAGTGTAAGTGTAAGGGTCTGTCTTCCTCATACCCGGATCCTTTTACACCCCACAGTGTAAGTGTAAGGCCCTGTCTTCCTCATACCACTATCCTTCACACCCCCAAGGGTAAGTGTAAAAGCCTGTCTTCCCTGAAGCCAAATCCTTAACATCCCCATGTTAAATTTAAGAACCTGTCTTCCCCATACCCCAATCCTTCACACCCTCAGGAAAAGTGTAAGAACCTGTCTTCCCCATACCCAGATCCTTCACACACCCACAGAAAATGTAAGGCCCCATCTTCCCGATCCTCACACTCTCCAGGGCAAGTGTAAGAACCTGTCTTCACCATACCCCGATTCTTCACACCTACATGGTAATTGTAAAAACCTGTCTTCCCTGTACCCCAATCCTTCACACCCACACAGTAAGTTTAAGACCCTTTCTTCCTTGTACCCCGATCCCTAACACCCCAACAGTAAGTGTAGGACCCAGTGTAAGAACCTGTCTTCCCTGTACCAACATCTTTACATCCTTAACACCTCCCAGGGCAAGTGTAAGGCCCTGTCTTCCTTATACCCAGATCCTCTACACCCCCCCAAAGGCAAGTGTAAGAACCTGTCTTCCGTACCCTGATCCTTCACACCCACACGGTAAGTGTAAGGCCCTGTCTTCCTCATACCCCGATTCTTCACACCCACACAGAAAGTGGAAGGCCCTGTCTTCCTCGTACCCCGATCCTTCACATGCCCCCAAGGCAAGTGTAAGAATCTGTCTTCCCATACCCCCATCCTTCACACCCACATGGTAAGTGTAAGGCCCTGTCTTCCTTGTACCCCGATCCCTTACACCCCAACAGTAAGTGTAGGACCCAGGTTTAAGAACCTGTCTTCCCTGTACCAACATCTTTTACACCCCCATGACAAGTGCAAGGCCCTGTCTTACCTTTACCCCAATACTTCAAACCCCCAGGGCAAGTGTAAGGCACTGTCTTCCTCGTACCCCGATCCCTCACATCCCCAGTGCAAGTGTGAGAACCTGTCTTCCCATAACACAATCCTTCACACCCACACGGTAAGTGTAAAACCCTATCTTCCTCAAACCCCTATCCTTCACACCCCGCAGGGCAAGCGTAAGAACCTGTCTTCACCATATCCCCATCCTTCACACCCCTCAGGCTAAGTGTAAAAAACTGTCTTCCCCGTACCCCAATCCTTCACACCCACACGGTAAGTGTAAGGCCCTGTCTTCCCCATAGCACTATCCTTTACTCCCCCAAGTGTAAGTGTAAGAACCTGTCTTCTCTGAAGCCAAATCATTAACATCCTCATGTTAAGTTTAAGAACCTGACTTCCCCATACCCCTATCCTTCACACCCCCCAGGACAAGTGTAAGAACCTGTCTTCCCCATACCTGGATCCTTCACACACCCACAGAAAATGTAAGCCCCACCATCCCCATACCCAGATCATTCACACACCCCAAGGCAAGTGTAAGAACCTGTCTTCCCTGTACCCGGTCCTTCACACACGCCCACAGAAAATGTAAGGCCCATCTTTCCAATACCTAATACCCTCAAACCCCCCCCCCCATTAAGTGTAAGGCCCTGTCTTCCACATACCCCGGCCCTTCATACCGCCACGGTAAGTGTAAGGCCCTGTATTCCTCTTACCTGGTCCTAATGTCTCTTCCCTCCAAGTATAACACCAGCCCCCTCCCAGATACTATGCTATATGGTGGCCGCAGACCTCCTGGCTCTGGTAACCTGAAGCCTTCCTGCTGAGCATCCTATATATATATATACTTGGGTTAAGGACCAATCTATCCTGATTGGCTGAAGGCTTGCCCACAGAGCCAATCAATAAATACTTGCTATCAGGAGCCCCTGTTTGGTAGATGAATGACAGGGGGTTCAAAATCCTCAAAACTTACAAAATCCTGTTTGTTTAGACAAAGTAACCACTGCATTATGGTTTTGAGACTGTATAAAATACCCATGAAAAACTGGTTCTATTTTCTGTCATCCAGTGTGTCAGTCCAGGGAAATTCAATGATGCTGCTCTTGCTGCATTTATATGCACATGAGTGACTCACGCATATTAATTAAATGCTTTGATGTTAGGATTCTAGTGTGCTTGTTTGTAGTAGCCAAAACCTTCAATGTTATCTGGCAGTTAGACACCACCCCCCCCCCCCTTATTAAGTACTCTGAGCTGCACATTAACATACACAGTGGCGGTTGGTGACTTTCCAAGTTGGTGGGGCAGAAGGCAGAGACCAGGCCTCTCCTCTTAAATTGACTCAGCCCAAAAGTAGAAACTCCTCCCCTTCACAACATGTAACCTCTGTAGGCCATGCCCACTGACAGAGAAACTCCACCCACTTTCATTTTTCCCCCCGGATTTATTATCTTGATGAAGGTGAGGTGGTGCTGGTTCTGCTCACTATTTTTATCATGGGAAGTGCTTCTATTTTCTTGATGACATGCAATAATTAAATAGAACAGATGTAAAACATGTTAGATCAGGGCTTATAGCATGGCAGCTTTTAGAAACAGACAATAATTATCCCACAGAGAGAGACAGGGATTGAGAGAGAGGGATGGAGAAAGAGAGGGGGATAGCAAGAGAGATAGATAAGCAAGCAGTAAAGTACAATTCAGCATAGAAGACAGGATTTCCAAGAGAAAACCCTAATGGTGGAAAAAATGTAAGGCATATGAATAAGGGGACGACAGAGGAGGAGATTCATAGATGAGGTTATTGAAGTAATGAACATGAACTTGAGGAATCTCAGAGGTGTAGTGGCAGATGTGCCTGATGTGCTGTGGTCCATAGGGTCACAGAGAGACGGACATGACTGAACAAAAGCAAAAGTAATGGTATTTTTGAATACATTTTTACAACACTACAGGGTTAAATGCTCCTACAGGTAGACTGATTTAAGACCTAAAAAGCAGACATCAAGTTATTTTACTTGACAATACAAGAACTAAAACTGAAGTAAAAAAAAAAACAACTTCTTATACCATACTCCATCGTCTTAAACTAGCTACAAGCCCCGTGTATCATTTGAATTAAATAAAATAAAAAGTTAACTGTTATACAAAACTGTACTAAAACTGTTGATTGCAAGCTCCACAAGTACATATATAATGTATATTCTGTATGATGTGAGGTCCTTTATAGGGATGCAGATGCCTTATTCTTTGTAAATATAGAATACAAGCTGTATTCTAGGAGCCTGGAAGGAGGTTCTTCACATGGAGCAGATGCCTTATTCTATTTAAATATAGAATACAAGCTGTATTCTAGGAGCCTTTCTTCCAGCTTGTCTGATATATACAGGGTAGTCAGTAACATACAAAGTACTGAGATTGATTTCCCAAGAAACGGTATTCAGAAAGAGGAGAGAGAAAGAGAGATTATAGAGGGAACAAAAAAGTGTCTGTGTGGGAGGATTTGTCCTTCAGCGCACAGACTGCTTGAATAAACTAAAATAAAAATAAAAATGTATATAAACTATATACTCTCACATGTTTTTTGCACCAAATAGAAACCATTTCAAATTAAAAGCAAACTGTCATGACAAAACTACTAGTCTTCATTATGATGCTGCCTCTATCTAACTATATATCTAGCTCAAGGATGGGCAAGAAGGGCCACATACATGCCAGGGTTTCAATATATCCTTTCTGTGCACAGGTGAGTCAATCAGGAAGGCTGAAGAGGTGAATTCTCTCACCTGTGCAGAGCAGGGATATCAGGCATGTATGTGACCCTCAAGGACCGAGCCTGCCCACCCTTGATCTAGATGCATGGTGCCTGGTGGAAGAGAGACAATATGAGATAGAGAGAGAGTACAAGTTGCACAGAGAGAATAAGAGAGTCACAGAGAACAAGAAACAGAGAGAGAGAATAACAGTCAGACTGAAACTACTCACCCTGTCTTGAACAGCTCTATCAGCATTGCAGCTCTCACTGAACTACATCTCCCAGTATGCACGGCAAAATGCAATTTAGCAGTCCTAATTGGCTGGGGCAGTGTCAAAGATTAGCTGGTGTTTGCCCCAATGGGTCTCCACAGCTTCAGTTCCTCACAGTCATTCTGATTGGATGATGCTGTGTGTGACAGATAGGCTCATTGCTTCAGATCAATCAAAGACAGCACTGTGCTCTGATCTGTAGTACTAGGCAAGTCACCAGCAAAGGGAGATGTGATAAGGGGTTAAGTCAGTGTGTTTAACTGCTTGCCAAATGATTCATCATTTAAAGTGGCAACAGCAGATATAACAAAATTAAAATAAAAGATTGAACATGATATAATTAATTTTTATTTTTATATTATTTAAATTAAGTTAGAGATGGGGGGTTAAGCCAGTGCATTCATTCTGGGAGGGTGGTTGCCCATTTGCCCTGTGCACCAGCTGCCCCTGGCCAACAGTATATCTTGCAAAGAAACAAGTTATTGTTTGCAATCCCAGCACTTACTAGGACAAGCTCCTTCTTAGTTTTCTTTTAACATGTGGATATATTCCAAGAAAGGCAATTACAGAACATTAGAACATTCTGTAAAATGTCATATTATCAGGTGGTTTAAAAATAAAATGACATTTTCCTTCACAACTACTGAGCTTCAGACTGAGTTTCCTTTCATCAGTTTGCGTGCCCCATTAGGGTTAGGGAGCCACATGAAAACAGTCCTTGGATCCTATCAGTTACAATGAGGGGATGTTTTTGGAGAGGAGTAATAGAATGGCCCCATAGCAAGCAAAAAAAAAAAAGTGCACAGTAACAAGGGAGCCATTTCTAACAGCCACAAGGTCGATTGGAATGGAGGCCTATGTATTGAAACATTATGATATTTGTCATGTTGCCAGTTACTTCTTCATGTTTGAGAACACCTAGATATCATTACAAACAAACAAAAAATGTCATTGGTCTTCACACCAATTTTCAGCCATTTTAATTAAATGAGTTAAATCGTCAGGTGTATTTGAACGATTCTTTAATATCACTTCTCTTTCTGTTCTCTATCTATTTCTGTGCATCTTCAACATCAATACACTATACAGTGTATTTATACAGTATGTGTAGTAGTATAATAGTAGAATGTATTACTTTGTTATTTTGCAGTGAAAAGGAAAATGTTTTAGTATTTAGATATGTGTACTTGTTCACCTGACATGAGAGACAATAAAGGCTTGCTATCTGTATATATTTCATATATGCAGCCTATGCTATTATTTAACTTTCACATACGAGTGTAGGTCGAACTTCCCCTTCAAAAATTGTATTGTATTCATATTCTTTGTTCTGTTTATTTATTGTTTATAGAACTGAATTGTCACACACATATTCAGAAATGCAGATTTAATTTAGGACATTTTGCATGTGTTGTTAAGTTTGCATATTAATTACCAATGGTAAAACAGAATGTGGGTAATAAAAGTTGATTTAATAGCTATTATCGTATCTCTTTTTATAAAATAATATAATGTGCTTGCAGATTATTTTGATGCCATTCATTTCAGTATCACAGAGATTGCATACTAAAATGTTTACCTTGTTTCAAAAAAATGTCATAATAGAAAACACTGGAAATGTAAATTAAACCATGTCTACTTTTTTAAATTAATTTTTTTATTATTTTTAAATGTAAAAATTGTTATGTTCTGAAAAATAGTACTCAGCCATTTTAATATATACTTTGATCTGCATGGTGCGTAGCTGTGTGAAGATTGCTTATATTTGTGTACTAGCGACTTGCCCGTTAAAAATGACGGCAATAACATTTTAATCCTGGCAATGCTGTTTGCCACACAATCTGAGCACCTTTGGCGCTTATCGTGAGACCTGCGCTGAGCGCCTTTGGCGCTCATCTCGTGGCTCGCAATGAGCGCCTTGTTTGGAGCCTCTCCCCCCCTCTACTTTATTTTTTTCCCCTTATCTCCCTCCCCTTTGTCTCTGTGATACTACCCTCCCCAGTCACATACATATATACACCCCAGTCACATATATATAATAATATTATACTTCCCCCCCAGTCCCATACATATAATAATATTATACTACCCCCAGTCAAATACATATATAATAATATTATACCCTCCCCAGTCCCATTCATTTAATAATATTATACTACCCCCAGTCCCATACATATAATAATATTATACTACTCAACCAGTACCATACATACAATAATTTGTACCCTCCCCAGTCCCTTACATATTATAATTATATTATACTACCCCCCAGTCCCATATATATAATAATATTATACCCTCCCCAGTCCCTTACATATTATAATAATAATAATAATAATAATATTATACTCCCCCCAGTTCCATTCATATATTATTATACTATGGCCCTGTCTCATACATATATTATTATACTATGCCCTCCTCTCCAGTCCATACTCACCCAGACCCCCAGTCTGTCAGACACCAGATACTCTCCCATCTCCAGGGCCCACTCCCTGAGCTCTCCTCCCCTGTGCTCTCCGTGCTCAGGAGCTGATCAGGCTGAGGCCCAGTAGGAGGCAACTCAGCCCGGTGTATGGCCGTAGGCTGGGCCAAGGGAAGCGCTTCAGGATCAGCATGGGTGGGCAATGAGGCCTTTGGAGGGCCTATGGGGGAGACTCCAGGGGACAGAAGGAGGAAGCCTGCAGGGGAGAGGGTCATCCCCAGTGCTCTCCGTGCTCAGGTGCTGATCAGGCTGAGGCCCAGTAAGAGGCCACTCAGCCCGGTGTATGGCCGAAGGCTGGGCCAAGGGAAGCGCTTCATGATCAGCATGGGCCGGGCAATGAGGCCTTTGGATGGCCTATGGGGGAGAAAGGGGGGAAGACTGTTGGGGGAGAGGGTCATCATCCGCTCAGAAGCATGGAAGCATCCAGGCCCGTCTGTGCCCTCCTGCAGTAGAAGGGACAGGGCCGTGAGCATCAGCCTGTGGGCCCTGCACTTTCCTGGGGCAGAGGTCATCACCCCCTGTACCGGGCCTGCAGGCTCTCCATCATCCTTCTCCCCCCTCCTTCTCCTCATGCCTCGTCCCCTTCTCCCCCTTCTCCTCTTTCCCCTCTCTACTTACTCTAATGAGAAGACCTCCTGATGCTCTTCTCTTCCCAGCAGCTCAAACCGGCATATGCTAATGACATGACGTCATTAGCATATGCCGGCCGCTCACAGAAAGACATTCTGCTGGGGAAAGGAGAGCAGCAGGAGGTCATCTCATCAGAGTAAGGAGAGAGGGGAAAGGGGATAGGGGGAAGGAAGAGGATAAGGGGGAGGACGATCGGGGGAAGGAGGGAGGAAAACTGCCAATTGTCATCCCGCAACTGCGGGCCAGTTTGACAACTATTACAAGTGTGACAACAACTCGCAGTTTGACAACTATTATATGTGATGATAATTGCATCAATGTATTGCAGCAACTATTACGAATTTCCTCCAGCATCTTCTAAACAGATATGCCACCTTTAGAAATAAAAATAGCCTCAAGGCTAGATATTAAAGTAACACTGATGATTTAAAAAAATGTATAAGCTAGGCAATGCTTCATTTCCTTTACTTTGTCAATGCCACTTCTATTTGCACTTTGTCAGTGTCACTTCTGTAACGTGACATTTTCACACATTCTACCTAAATCTTCTGTTTCAATTTCAAATCCTCTTTTTATAGTTCATCATATTGTATAATATAGCTGAAAATGTGTATCATGCCACCCCTCTCACTAAGGACTGACATTAGTAAGTTAATTTATCTTCTGAATAGAGATGTCGCGAATAGTTCGCCTGCGGACTGTTCCCGGCGAACATAGCATGTTCGCGTTCGCGGCGAACTGCGAACATATGCCAGATTCGACCCGCCCCCAATACTTTATCATTGAGCAAACTTTGACCCTGCATGTCACAGTCAGCAGACACATTCCAGCCAATCAGCAGCATACACTCCCTTCCACACCCTTTACCTCATGGACAGCAGCCATTTTGGAATCAGAACTAACTTGCAGTCTTACTGAGAGGAGGTAGAGTGTAGGTGATACTGCATCAATAGGGAAAACCATAGCTAGGCAAGTTTATTCAGTGTCCAGTGCAGTGCTAAAGGACTCTTGTGCATTATTATTATTATTATTACTACTATATAATGTGTAGATGTACCAGCTGGGCATGCATTATTATTATTATTATTATTGTTATTATTATTATTATTATTATTATTATTATATAATGTGTAGATGTACCAGCTGGGCATGCTCTTGTGCATTATTATTCTTATTATTATTACTATATAATGTGTAGATGTACCAGCTGAGCATGCATTATTATTATTATTATTATTATTATTATTATTATTATTATTATTATTATTATTATATAATGTGTAGATGTACCAGCTGGGCATGCTCTTGTGCATTATTATTATTAGTAAAATACTACTACTAATAATAATAATGCACAAGAGCATGCCCAGCCGGTACATCTACACATTATATAGTAATAATAATAATAATAATAATAATGCACAAGAGCATGCCCAGCCGGTACATCTACACATTATATAGTAATAATAAGAATAATAATAATAAAGCAGAAGACCTCCCCTGTGTCTCCCCCCCCACTCCCTCCCATGTGTCTCTCTCCCCCCTCTCCCCTGTGTCTCCCCCCCCACTCCCTCCCATGTGTCTCTCTCCCCCCCCCTCTCCCCTGTGTCTCTCCCACCCTTGCCTGTGTCTCTACCCCCTCTCCCTTCCCCAGTGTTTCTTTCCCCCCTCTCCTGTGTCTTTTCCCCCTTCCCTCTTCCCTGTGTCACTCCCCCCTCCCCTGTGTCTCTACCCCCCTCTCCCTTCCCGTGTTTCTTTCCCCCCTCCCCTGTGTCTTTCCCCCCTTCCCTCTCCCCTGTGTCTCTCCCCCTCATCTGTGTCTCTTCCCCCTTCTCCCATGTGTCTCTACCCCCTCTCCCCCCTCTCTCTTCCCCTGTGTTTCTTCCCCCCTACTCTGTGTCTTTACCCCCTTTCCTCTCCCCGGTGTCTCCTCACCACTCCCTCCCATTAGTCTCTTCCCCCCTCTCCCCTGTGTCTCTACCCCCCACTCTCTCCTGTGTCTCTCCCCCCTCCCATGTGTCTTTTCCCCTCACCTCTCCCTTACCCTGTTTCTCTTCCCCCCTCTGCCCTGTGTCTTCCTCCCCCTCTCCACTGTGTCTTCCTCCCCCTCTCCCCTCTCCTGTGTCTTCCTCTCCATCTCCCCTGTGTTTCCTCCCCCTCTCCCCTCCCCTTTTAGCTTCTATACGCATACATACATATGATAAGAAATCTGGGGGGGGGGGGGTTACCTGTGTACTGTATAATATTGTATTGCATTATGTTATTTATATCACTAGCGACTTGCCTGGCACAAATGACGGGGCAATAATAATAAATAAAAAAGTTTGAAGCCATGGTAATGCTGTTTGCCACACAATGAGCAGTAATCCAGATATATAACTGCAGAGTAAAAAGTAAAACATTTTAGTGTAGTGTAAAGTCTACATTTTTATTTTCCATTACTAATTAATACTTATTAAATGAATGCACGATAATAACTATTGTGAATGAACAAATGTATTAGGAAGTGCGAAGCGTTAATGTATGTAAAGTAACCGCAGTGTAAAATATGCTATTAAGCGTATTTTTTTTATATATATATTTTTTAATAATAATGAATTAATTAATTACTAAAATACTTTACCTATTTGTAATTAATATATCCAGTGATCAATAACCTGAAGAGCTAACTAAAAAAGATTTTCCTAAAAAGCCGTACGAGGTAAAGATACACTATTAACAAGGACGCTAAATCATCCACACCCGCTTACCACATACACATTCCCCCGCCATTTTACAACACTAACTTACACAATGCGGAAATACCCAGCTACACTAACGGCTTCCACTCGCGCACGCAGCCTATTTACACTACACACTGCACACATTGCTGACACTTACACAGCAGCTCCACAGCACTGAAAACCTACATTGTATGCTGCAGGAACATGAAAACAGATTGTCAGCTCTTCAGCACAATGCTTCCTGCATATATTACTTACAAATAGGTAAAGTATATTCATTTAGTAATAAATTTTAAAATACATATACACAAAAAAAACATTATCACATTAAACATAAAAGCCATTCACTGCGCGCCTCACAACGAGCGCCAACGCAGCTCATAGCACACAAAGCCTTGCAATAAGCGCAAAAAACACCTCACCGCCGACCAAAGAATAACAGCAAAAGCGCCTATCAGAAAAATTACAACCAACAGCTTAGCAATGAGCGCCGAAGGATATCCGACCGCCAACAAAATGAATGTCTCGTCCAAACCATTACCTGCCTTACAATCTTATTGCCGCCATTTTTTTCCGGGCAAGTCGCTAGTAAATATATAAAGATCAAGATAATAAAAGTATCAGGAAATGTAACACAAAGATGCACGCGCGTCTGAATAATACGACAAATACAGATTTTTGTCATAAATGATATGATCGCAGTATTGGGTCATAAACCCTAAACACTGGAATCTGTTACATACAATTTACTGATGATGTCATTAATGGGCTTCAAGGGGGTGGGATCTCTTTTCATACTTTTTGAGCGGTGCAAATCCAACATACGCAGAGCGGAAACGCCACCTCTGTGGGACACACACAAAGGGGTTCACTTTGGGAGAAAAAAACAAACAAATATGAAATATTTAATAATCATATTTTGATGTTACCAACAGATAAGGAAACGAAACTGAGGTTATTATATCTAATAGTAGCAAGCCTGGGAGTACTGGGAGTAATAATACTGCAGCAGGAGGTCAGGACTAATGTCACCTATAGACCCTAAGACAGATAAAGGTCAGTACTAATGTCCCTCTACAGACCTCCAGTCAGATAAAGGTCAGTACTAATGTCCCTCTGTAGACACCCAGTCAGATAAAGGTCAGTACTAATGTCACCTATAGACCCCCAGTCATATAAAGGTCAGTACTAATGTCACTCTATAGACACCCAGTCAGATAAAGGTCAGTACTAATGTCACTCTATAGACACCCAGTCAGATAAAGGTCAGTACTAATGTCACCTATAGACCCCCAGTCATATAAAGGTCAGTACTAATGTCACTCTATAGACACCCAGTCAGATAAAGGTCAGTACTAATGTCACCTATAGACCCCCAGTCAGATAAAGGTCAGTACTAATGTCCCTCTATAGATACCCAGTCAGATAAAGGTCATTACTAATGTCCCTCTATAGACACCCAGTCAGATAAAGGTCAGTACTAATGTCCCTCTATAGACCCCCAGTCATATAAAGGTCAGTACTAATGTCACTCTATAGACCCCCAGTCAGATAAAGTTTTGAAATGTTTCTTGGATAGCATTGGGGCTAAAGGAGGTTTGGCCATCAGGTAGTCTAAAGATACTGTATATTATGTCCTCACTTGGGGGGTAAAGACACTAATAATTCCTCCAATAAAATTCAGTTTTTTTATGTGGGCAAGATCCCTGTTAGCCCATTGGGTTATCTGTTAAAAAGAGTGGTGCAGAGACTGTGGGGGCTGATAGCCTCCTTGTCCCCGTGTGGCCGTTTAGAATCCCTGCTGCTGCATGTTTCAGCTTTATTAAGGTGTAATTGTACAGCGTTTGACTCAAGTAGCTGCCTGTGCTGGGTCAGTTTGGCTTAATTGCTGGGCCCTTTTCCTGCCAAGATGGCGACCGTCAGTCCATGGGCCTCTATGTCCCCTTCACTACCTTTGTCCCCGCTTGTGTGCTTATTTGAGATGGCCCCCCTTTATATCTCCGACCCGTGGCCTTCTCAGGTCCCCCCCTCAATCTCTGATTGTGGGTATGCGGGGCAGGGGGTTTGAATCAGGCCTACCTTCTTCTCTGCTCGCTGCAAGATCAACAATACCTAATTTTTCAGGCATGTGTACATGCCTAATTTTTCTGGCCTCTGGTGCTGCTCTGTGCCTTCAACAACCAAACCCAAAAAAAGGCACATAACAGGGATTAAACTGATAGGAGTAGTACTACTTAACACACAACTCATATCTGGTGTAACAGTAGTGTACATTTAAAACAAAAAACATTTTTTCTACTGTAATAGATTGCATAGCAGTTAGTTGTCTGCAAGCATGTGTGTCAGACCTACAGCATCTACTCTGCCAACTTCTGCAAGTGCACAGTGCCACTCATATCTGTTGTCACAGTAGCTTGGACGCATAGTACCAATCTGTCAAAACCGGTAATGATGAATGAGGTCTAGAGTAGCCTGGTTCCCTTATCCTCTACAGGTTGAGACCTAATGTTTGGGTGACTCCAGACCAACACATGAGTACAAGCAGCACACAAACTCAAAGCCGCCATCCTCCTCCTTGTCCAGCATCATCAGCCACATCAACCACTGCTGTCCTCCTTGCCCCCTCTCAACCATCCGCCACTGCGTCTCTCGCCTTGAGCAGTTCCTGCTCATTTGCCCATAGTCAGGTGCCTGTAAAGGACATGTTTGAGCGTAAGAAGCTAATGTCTCAAAGTGCCCCAAAATTGAAGTGATACGACCAACAAAGCATCTTTTTCCATCTCCCGGTTCTAAAAATCCATGCCTTATACACGCCCCCTGATATGTGCTGTAACAGGTTTTAAACTGATAAGAGTAGTACTACTTAACACACCTTATAATAATGCAGAGAGAGGCAATGCATGAGAGGAGCCTGAAGAAGAGGAGTCAGAGGAGGAAGGTGGCTTTGAGGAGGTGGAAGACCAAACACAGCAGGCGTCCCAGGGGGCTTGTTGTCACCTTTCGGGGACCCTTGGTGTTGTACGTGGCTGGGTGGAGGAAGAGACCTTCAATGACATCAGTGAGGACATGGAATGGGACATGGCTAGCTTGGTATCCAACCTTGTGCAAATGGGGAGTTTGCGGTTGTGCAAATGGACTGTTTGCGGTTGTTTGCGGTGCGTTAAACGGGGAGTTTGGTCTGTCACTGTGAAGCGGGTGTAACCCTTACACTACCTGATCGATACAACATCATACCTGATGTTTTAAAGCACGTTATTCCAAACAATTTAGGAATGTTAGGTAATTTATGCCCTTTATGGCTTAAAACCAGACTCTGTATCAACTATGTAATTTTCCGTGGGAGTTTTGCCATGGATCCCCCTCCGGCATGCCACAGTCCAGTTGTTAGACCCCTTGAAACAACTTTCCCATCACTATTGTGGCCAGAAAGAGTCCCTGTGGGTTTTAAAATTTGCCTGCCCATTGAAGTCTATGGCGGTTTGCCGATGTTTGCCGGTTCGCAAACATTTGCGGCGGTTCGCGTTCGCGGTTCGCGAACCGAAAATTTTATGTTCGCGACATCACTACTTCTGATAATTAATTTTCCATTATAAACAAGAAACAAACATTGTTACATGCCTACTTTTATGTAATAACCCAAAGATATATTTCCTAGACGACTTTCCTCTTCCAATGTAGTTATAAATTGCCATTAATATTGACAATTTTGGTATGCATCATCTTTTATTCTGAAGCTTTATATGTGATTCGACTTGCTTAACCAGTGCTCTAAGTTTTAAAATCATAGTTAGGTTATACTTTAGTTGGGGTTGACCAACAGTTGTGAAGGGTAGAATCTCAGGGCTCATGTAAGGTAGTTTGTGGGAAGGAAAAATCCTGGGGGGTTCTCGGCATCTTGGAATGTAATGGATTGAAGGGGGGATCTCCTTGCTTAAGGGGAAATGGTATTAAATTAATAGAATTGTGACAGATTTGAGCAATTAACATTTAAGGTGTTAGTTTGCTTATAGCACCCAATTTCAGTCATCCAGGCTTTATGGGGGTTAGAAGTACCTGTAGGCTTTTTTTTTATTCTTGGGGACACTAGGAAAGACTTCCAAGAAAACTTCAGCAAGATCAGATATCATTACGGGAGGCAACAGGGATTTTCACAGGCAAGTTGGGTTTATGATATTGGATCACTCGGTGCTGATTTGCAAATGCATTTCACTCAGCTCAATTCTTCCAGGAGGCCTGGAATGGAGGCCATAGTCTCCCATGATTTCTAGCTTACCATTCAATATCATTTTAGTTATTTGTTGCACTAGAATCCATCTTATTCCCCTTCTTGTCCTATTCTATTCTAAATGTGTCCGTTGCTGTAGTTGTTGTTGTTGTTATTATTATTATCATCCTTTATTTGTAATGTGCCAACATACTCTGCCGTGCTGTACATGGGTTAAGTACCAATCAAAAAAATGTTAACACAAAAGGATGGAAGAGTCTTGTTATTGAGCTTAAAATCAAACATACATAGTGCTTTCCCTAAATCACCAAAATTATTGAAATATCGCGAACGTACAGTCTAAAGGGTACTGGGTGAGGTAAAGCTCTGATAGATGTGTTGTGCATATTAACAGCCTTATTAAAATGCGTTTTAGCCAATTGAAAAGGGCTCTATATAAAAACATAACACATTTTTTTACAGAAGTTTTTAGTTAGTGAAGACCTTGCTTTTGGATAGAAGTTCACTAACTAAAAACTTCTGTAAAAAATGTACTATGTACTTATATAGAGCCCTTTTCAATTGTCCGAATCGCAATTTAATAAGGCTGTGGGGCTGGAGGCTTTAAGCTTCTTTACATAGATACATTTTAAGTGAGGCAGGAGCGAGAGGAGGTAATAATAGAGGAGAAAAGAAGAAGGTTGTTAGCAGAATGAAGATTTGGAGAGTAGTTTGAGATGCAAGCAGAGATGTAAGAGGGTGCATTGTTGTTGAGAGCTTTATATGTTAGGGTCATGATTGTAAATTTTATTCTGGTGGCTATGGGAAGCCAGTGAGGATACTGACAGAGAGGAGCTGCATACACTAAGCGCTGTGTATGGTAGATTGGTCTAGCGGATGCTTTCAAGTGGATGCATTGGAGTGGGAACAGACTGGTGATGGGGAGGCCAGCACGGAGCGAATTGCAGTAGTCGAGGCGAGATATGATGAGAGAGGGCATTAGGATTTTAGCTGTGTCAGATAGTGACAGATTATCTTCATATTATTTGTGTAATCTGTATTGTGGATTTAATGTTTTATTTTTCAAGCATAAAGAGTGACTCCTTCAAGATTCTGTTCAAGGAAAATCTGTATTAGGTTTTTACAGGTACATTACTATACACATATCATGTAAATAAATGTATGATTGTAAATATATGCTTGTCAAATTATTTATCTATATTTCCTTGCATATGCTTTTATTTTTTAAGTTTTTGAAAATAAAAAAGATTGCAGTAAAACTGGATTCACAAATATTCACTTTGAAAGTGAAATAAGTGTTGCAGATGCTGTTCTTAAATTTTTTCAAAAGCAATTGCCTTATGATTAAAATCAATACACTTTTCACATTCTGTCGAGATGCTTGTTTTGAAGCTTTGTTTAGTATGAAAATGTGTTCTGTCAATTGTTCTGAAACATTCTTTTTATGTTTAATAGATTTTATACTATATAATACACCCAGTGAATTTCCTGAGCATTTCAGATGTTGTAGTTTAGGGACTAATGCCAACATAAAATGAGCAATCAAAGGGGAAATCACATTTAGATAAATATGCACCAGTATCTTGTTCACAAAGGCATAAGTGAGGAGAACTACGATTTCTGGTTAATTAGCAATATTGGAAGATAGACTATTCAGAGAGCGCTACCAAGTACTTTATAGTACTCACTTAACTGCCCCTTGTATTATTGTTTATCCTTCTAGTTAGCACTCGGTCACAGATATGAAAAAGGTCTCTATGCAACTGTATTTGAGTGTACATACTGATACCAATGACCACAAAGAAAGCAGAACCATTGTTAAGATAACTGGATAAGATTGAAACTAACACCAGACCCATAGTCCCCTTAGAGACCCAGAAGTAGACTTCTTGCTTCTGGTAATGCAACCATATGTCTTCAGAAATGTAAATGCCCCTCTCACACACCTATGTATCATGGATTTCCCAGAGCCCAGCAAAGGCTTCAAATCTATAAAACTAGCTATATGACATTTCCCGCTTAATTATGCTCTTAGACTCAGTTTTCAAACAAATTTATTTTTGCATTGTGCAGAGGGTCTTACAAAATTCAGTAGAGTGCTGTGTACAGTGCCTTTCCTGGAATAGTCAGGATCCTGCAGAGGAAAGTGGTGTAGTGAGGTAAAATATGGAAATAATAACTTTGTAACTCTCACATACTGTATGCATATATTTGTGCTAAGCAACTTATAATAAGACATGCTAGAGTGCATTTCATTCAGTGTGTATATATATATATATATATATATATATATATATATATATATATATATATATATATATAAATATCTATATATATATATATATATACTAGTTAATTGCCCGTCACAAATGACGGGAGTAAAATAGTAAGCCTGGCAATGGTGTTTGCCACACCATGCGAGGCTATGGGCCCTCTGAGCACTTTTTACATCCTTGGGGCTAGTTTTGCATCCTTCTGCCTCGTTTTTGTTGTGTTTGCGTTTTTTCAGCAGACATTTTTTTTCTCCCTTTTGCAATTTTCGTTGGTGAAAAAACGCCAAATATGGCTTAAATTAACTTGCAACCTCACTCACAGGCTCCCTGGTTCTCCAACTATGCTGTATGTTAGTGTGTAAGTTAATTTGAGGCATATTTGTTGTGTTTTTCCGGTCTTTGCGGTTCCGTGATTTGGGCATCAAAGATGGATCTTTGCGAGCCGTACAGTGCATGTACAGGTTTTGGTCATATGGCTTATAAGGCCCACATGCTTCAACTGCTCACCTTGCTTCGCAAGGCTTGTAGTTACGGCAAAGTCCCACGAGACTTGCGATGAGCCCTGCAATGAGCGCCTTCAACGCTCATTGCAGCCTTAATCCCGCATGACGGCCTGCCTCACTTTGCGAGGCTCGCAGTTGCGATCATACCGGCCCGAAAACGTCAAAGTCCTGCGTGCTTCAAACACTTCATTGCAGCCTAGGTCCCCTGAGTCCTGCATGACGGCACACCTCGTTTGAGAGGCTCACAAAGTGTGACCAACATTGCAAGCTTTCTGGACTACCCTACAGATCCACAACTATATATATATGATATATATATATATATGATATATATATATATATTATATATATATATATATATATATACAGAGTGGGGGAAAAAATATTTGCTCCCCTGATGATTTTGAATGTTTGTTCACTGACAAAGAAATGATCAGTCTATAATTTTATTGGTAGGTGTATTTTAACAGTGAGAGACAGAATAAGAACAACCCCCCCCCCCCCCCCCCAAGAAAAACGCATGTGAAAAAAGTTATAAATTGATTTGCAGGTCAATGAGGGAAATAAGTATTTGATCGCCTATCAATCAGCAAGATTTCTGGCTCCCGTGTGTCTTTTATACAGGTAACGAGCTAAAATTAGGAGCACTCTCTTAAAGGGAGTGCTCCTAATCTCAGCTCGTTGCCTGTATAAAAGACACCTGTCCAAAGAAGCAAACAATCAATCAGATTGACCAAAACCAAAGAGCTGTCCAAGGATGTCATGGATAAGACTGTAGACCCACACAAGGCTGGAATGGGCTACAAGACCATCGCCAAGCAGCTTGGTGAGAAGGTGACAACAGTTGGTGCAATTATTCGCAAATGCAAGAAACACAAAATGACTGCCAGTCTCACTCGGTCTGATGCTCCCTGCACGATCTCACCTTGTGGAGTTTAAATTATCATGAGATTGGTGAGGGATCAGCCCAGAACTACATGGGAGGATCTTGTTAATGATCTCAAGGCAGCTGGGACCATAGTCACCAAGAAGCAGGCTCAAGAAAGCACATGTTCAGGCTCGTCTGAAGTTTTCCAATGAACATCTGAATGATTCAGAGGAGAACTGGGCGAAAGTGTTGAGGTCAGATGAAACCAAAATCAAGCTCTTTGGCATCAACTCAAGTTGCTGTGTTTGGAGGAGGAGGAATGCTGCCTATGACCCCAAGAACACTATCCCCACCGTCAAACATGGAAGTGGAAACATTATGCTTTGGGGGTGTTTTTCTGCTAAGGGGACAGGACAACTGCACCGCATCAAAGGGAAATTGGACGGGGCCATGTACCGTCAAATCTTGGGTGAGAACCTCCTTCCCTCAGCCAGGGCATTGAAAATGGGTCATTGATGGGTATTCCAGCACGACAATGACCCAAAACACACAGCCAAGGCAACAAAAGAGCGGCTCAAGAACAAACACATTAAGGTCCTGGAGAAAATCTGTGGAGGGAGCTGAAGGTTCAAGTTGTCAAACATCAGCCTTAATGACTTGGAGAGGGTCTGCAAAGAGGAGTGAGACAAAATCCCTCCTGAGATGTGTGCAAACCTGGTGGCCAACTACAAGAAATGTCTGACCTGTGATTGCCAACAGGGGTTTTCCTACCAAGTACTAAGACAAAGGGGCCAAATACTTATTTCCCTCATTGACCTGCAAATCAATTTATATATTTTTTGACATGCATTTTTCTTGTTTATTTTTTTGTTATTCTATCTCTCACTGTTAAAATACACCTACGATTAAAATTATAGACTGATCATTTATTTGGCAGTGGAGAAAATCAGCAGGGGATCAAATACTCCCCCCCACTGTATATACAGTGCCTTGCAAAAGTATTCACCCCCCCCTTGACTTTTTACCTATTTTGTTACATTACAGACTTAAATTCAATGTTTTGATAATCTGAATTTTATGTGATGGATCAGAACACAATAGTCTAAGTTGGTGAAGTGAAACGAGAAAAATATATAAAATAAAACTATTTTTTAGAAATAGAAAAACGAAAGTTGGCATGTTGTTGAGAAGTACAAGTCAGGGTTAGGTTATAAAAAAATATCCAAATCGTTGATGATCCCCAGGAGCACCATCAAATCTATAATGACCAAAAGGAAAGAACATGGCACAACAGCAAACCTGCCAAGAGATGGACGACCACCAAAACTCACGGACCTGGCAAGGAGGGCATTAATCAGAGACGCAGCACAGAAACCTAAGGTAACCCATAACCCTGGAGGAGCTGCAGCATTCCACAGAAGAGACTGGAGTATCTGTACATAGGACGACAATAAGCTGCACGCTCCAGGAGAAAACAAAATGGCACGTTTTGAGTTTGCGAAAAGGCATGTGGGAGACTCCTAAAATGTATGGAGGAAGGTGCTCTGGTCTGATGAGACTAAAATTGAACTTTTTGGCCATCAAAGAAAACTCAATGTCTGGCGCAAACCCAACACATCCCATCACCAAAAGAACACCATCCCCATAGTGAAACATGGTGGTGGCAGCATCATGCTGTGGGGATGTTTTTCAGCAGCCAACACTGGGAAGCTGGTCAGAGTTTAGGCAAAGATGGATGGTGCTAAAGACAGGGATATTCTTGAGCAAAACCTGTACCACTCTGTGCGTGATTTGAGGCTAGGACGGAGGTTCACCTTCCAGCAGGACAATGACCCCAAACACACTGCTAAAGCAACACTTGAGTGGTTCAAGGGGAAACATGTAAATGTGTTGGAATGGCCTAGTCAAAGCCCATACCTCAATCAAATAGAAAATCTGTGGTCAGACTTAAAGATTGCTGTTCACAAGTGGAAACCATCCAACTTGAAGGAGCTGGAGCAGTTTTGCAAGGAGGAATGGGCAAAAATCCCAGTGGTAATATGTGGCAAGCTCATAGAGACTTATCCAAAGCGACTTGGAGCTGTGATTGCCGCAAAAGGTGGCTCTACAAAGTATTGACTTTAGGGGGGGTGAATAGTTATGCACATTGACTTTTTCTGTTACTTTGTCTTATTTGTTGTTTGCTTCACAATAAAAAAAAACATCATCAAAGTTGTGGGCATGTTCTGTAAATTAAATGATATAAATCCTCAAACAATGCATGTTAATTCAAGGTTGTTAGGCAACAAAACATGAAAAATGCCAAGGGGGTGAATACTTTTGCAAGGCACTGTATATATGTATTCCTAGCTGCATTATAGTGGATATGTGCATGTATATGTATCCTAAACTGTCCTAAATATGTATCCATTTGTGTTGGTGTCTGCCGCATTTGCGGAGGTGGAGGCTCTACAGGGCCTCACAACCGGTTACAAAAGACCACACAATCGGGACTTACACAAAAAAATACGAGCCTCAGGACTTCGAAACAAATAAATTGCGGACTTTCACAAACAAAATTACGACTCGCAGGAAAAAATCCATTACGGACTCACAAAAATACGACCTTAACGGACAACCCGCGCACATCAGCAAACATTAAAAAACACAAAAATACACACACAAATAAAATAAAAACCTTACCCACACCGAGGGGGGACACCCTGGACCTCTGGAACACTGCTTGAGCCTCGAATTCTGTCAAATTTACAAAGTTTACACACTAGAAAATCTCCTAAGCGAGAGAAAAAATGGCCACCGAAAAAAACAAAAACGAGGCTACGCGACCCCTAAAGCCGCTAAATTCCACAAAGCAAATACAACTTTTATAAAAAAATACCTGTACAACCTACAGCATACACCATTAGCAAAAAACGCTTCATCATACAAACCCGCCTATCACATACACATTCGCCGCCATTTTACAACACTACCTTACAGAATGCGAAAGTACCCAGCTACACTAAGGGCTCCCCCTCGCACACACAGCCTATTTACACTACACACTTCAAACACTTACAACTCAGCTCCACAACAGTGCAAACCTACATTGTATGGCGCAGGAACATCAAAACAGATTGTCAGCTCTTCAGCACAATGCTTCCTGCATGTATTACTTACAAATAGTTAACGTATAATAATTTATTAATTTATTACTTATTTAATTACCAACACAAAATATATATACACACAAAAAATAAAAAAAACACTATTGCAATAAACGTAAAACACATTCACTGCTGGCCTCACAACGAGCGCCAACGCTGCTCATAACACACAAACTACACCAGGGGACAGCCTTGCAATAAGGGCAGAAACCAGATCAGCGCCGACCTTACAATGACAGCAAAAGCGCCTCTGAGAAAAAAAATACAACCACCAAGAGGCTCGAAATGAGCGCCAAAGGCGCTCAGTGTGAGCCTCACAATCAGCGCCGAGATCTCAGATCACCATAAAAAATAATGTCTCTGCCAAACAACATTCCTTGACTTACAATTCTATTGCCGTCATTTTTTGACGGGCAATTCGCTAGAATATATATAATAGAATATTGCCCGTCAAAAAATGACGGCAATGAAATTGTAAGTGAGCTAATGGTGTTTGGTGTATTTAATGTGGCTGATGTAGCGTTGTTCATTTTCTATGTCGTGCGACTTTTTCGTAATATCCGTAGCTGTTTGGTGGGCTGTACTCGAGCCCGCAAGCGTGAGCAACGGCCCGCATGCTCACAACTATATATGTGATTTTATCAGTGATCTGCTTTCTAATCCTGCAATGCTTAGTAAATTTAGAGGAAATAGCTGAGGGAGAAACGGAGGTAATTAGGATAGACAGGGGTGAAACAAGAACAATTGAAAGGGACCCCCAAATTATTTTGGATCAGGGCCCTCCAATAACTAGACCAAAGCCTCTTATTTATTCAGTTTATTCTAAATCTCTTAGTTCCCCTTCTTATCACTGTTTTTATAAGAGCATAGCTGAACCCGGAATTTTAACTTCATATGTTTTTTACTTTTACCTTGTATGTTCTGCCTGCCAATCACCAGTTCATCCCTACTCTCCAGTCATTTACCCAAACTTATACAAGACATAAATACACTCAATTTACGCGTCTTGTCTGCTAAAAATGGAATGTTACGAAGTGTCTGACAGTTTGGAAAGACAATTGCTAAATTAAAGGGACACAGAAATAATTTGATTATTTGTTGCATCAGAAAGAGGGATTTTAATAATGTGCAACCATGTTTCCTTTTTCAAAATAAAAGTCTCAGAGCACAAATACTTATTTAGAAGTTTAACTGCTCTTGTGGGCTTGCCCTCCACCACCCAATGAGATCTACAGATTGTGTGATGTGATATGAATTTCCTGTTAGTTTCAATGTAGTTTAGACAGGTTTTACTTAATGTTTTTCATGTCAAAAACACTTTTGAAATGTGTAAATTATGCTTCATTAAATGCAAAAAAAGCACGGGTATACACTTTGACAAAGCCTCCCCTCAACAGTGGAGAATAAAGTGTGGCAATACTGTGCCTGATTGCTATGAGGAGCAAGAAGCAAAAAAGGCTTAAATAACCACAGTAGTTTAGGAAGAACAATTAGAAGCTGAGTAAGCAATAATTATAAAGCATTTTTAAAGAAAATATCAAATTTAGCTGATTCTGCTGAGACAGAGGTGATTCCACATTGTATTTGTAGTGTACTTGTAGCCTGAGAAAGAAGACTATCCTACTGAATAGGCTTGGAAGTGGCAGTGTTTCAATTTCAGTTTTGTGTGCCCCCCCCCCCCCCATGTGCCACTTATAGCTCCTCCTTTCCGCTATTTATCTATCAAATTATATTATGTGTGTGCTCTATCGATACTAAACTTTAAGGAGTGTGCTTCAGTTACAATCTTTGGCCCCTATTTAATTGTCCAAATTGCAATTATTGGAGCCCATAAAGGAGCCATTAAAAGTTACAGATATTTAATTTGCTACATTTTGCCACTTGCAATCCATTTGCGAGTTACAGGCTCAAAATCACTGCTGTGGTCAAAATCGTAACTCTGTCCCATCTCCTCCTATTATGATACAAGGTCACAAATGTTACCAGTGCTAAAGACGCAAAATCCATATTTATTTGCAACAATTCAACAAGTCTGCAATTGCTTTCAAACCCATACATTGCAAATGTATCAAAAATGTATACGAGTTCTAGATAAGACTCACAAGGACTTTAAAAGCCTTTCCGTACTGCTGCAGGAGCAGTTAAAGAGACATTCAACTGTGTCTATGTAACACCCTTGGCCCCTAAAACACTAACTCCTGCAAGGGGGCTCCATAAATGACCCTGCACTCCCAAAATCAACCCCCAATGCTGCAGGGGTCCCAATGAGGAAACCCTGCAAAGCCCCTACATTAACCCTTGCTACGTGGGTCCCAATCGGGACCCCCGCTGCATTTACATTTTTAAATTTCACACCACAAGTCTTTAACTGACCTGTGGCTTCCAAACAGTTAACCATTGATATTAACCCCACCCAATGCTGTGGGGTCCCCATCGGAACCCCAGCAGGGTCCCTACATTAACCCTTGCTGCGAAGGTCCCAAAAAGGACCCTCGCAGCATCAAATATTTAAATTTCTCACTACAATAAAAATTAACTCCTGCACCTGAAATGACCCCCCCCCCCCCCCCCCCATGCTGCGTGGTCCATAAATTATCCCTTGCTGCGGGAGTCCTGATTGGAACCCTGAAGCATTTAAATATTTCAATTACCCGCTACAATTAAAATTAACTCCTGCCCTACTTAACTACCCCACTATCTAATTAAACTCTTCCCTATTAGCCCCCCCACTACCTAATTACCGTAGATATTCAAATATAGTGCCACCCGAATATACCACAAGGGTTACAATTTTGGTAGGAGAATAAGTAAAACGTGCAAGACGCGAATATAAATTTATGTGAGGGTTAAAATTTATGGAATTGTAGAAAAAATATGTGCTGAATCCTGTTCCAAAAGCATCCCCAAATGGTGCATAAATGCTTTAATATTCAATATAACAAGTAAATACAACAGATTATTATGGTTAATGTCATGTTCATATATATATATATATAATATGTACTGTATGCTTGAGACCTCCATGCCATTCCCACCTGCCCCCGCAGGACTCATAACAGAATGGCTGCACTGGCTTCAGCAGCTGGATGCACTCTAATAAGGACATGACAGCGAGGAGACGTTTGTTCCTGCATCAATGGGAAACTATAAACTTAATTCAACAATAAGAACTGCAGGGAACTAGTTTACCACAATTTAAAACAGCTGTATCTTGAATATGTCAAGATCCTCCGATTATTGGTTAAAATGGGAACATAAAAAACTAGCAGTATACTCGAGTATCTACAGTAACCTCCCCTCTACCCTTTAAAAGCCCCTCTACCTAAGTAAACCCTACCCTATTAACCCCAACCTACCTCATTAACCCCAATTAACTATTAACCCCCTCTAATTAACTAAACTAATCCCCCTCTATTATTTAAATACCTATCCCCCTCTAAAACCCACTAAAGAAAAAAAAGGAAAAAATACCCCCCTAAAATAAGAAAACCTACATTACAAAAATAAAAAAATTATATTACAAAAAATAAAAACAACTGACATTTGAAATAAAAAAAGAGTACACCAAAAAAACACACTATTAAAATAAAAAACAATATACAACCTGTAGAAAAGAAAGGGTTAATAATGTACCCATTCTGATTAGCTGAAATTGGATTGACAGCTATTTCAACCAATCAGAACACTCCAATGCATTTTTTTATGCTGGAGCATGCACGGAATTGGGACCCAGTAGTATGGGTGGGGGGGGATTTTAGGTGCCTCGGAGGTACTTGTAGTACCCCCATGGCAGAGTTAACTGTTTGGATGCTGCGAGTCACAAATTTAAATTTTAGATTGTAAGTGGCAAGTGTCTAATCTTGTGGGGCGCTTTGAGAAAAAGCATTTCTTTACTAGACTTGAAGCTCAAAACAGGGCCCTCCATGTTCTGCTTGTTGTCATTATTGTATATTGAATATTTCCTTGTTCTACTCCCCTGTACAGTGCTACGTAATATATTAGCTTGATACAAATAAAATATAATCATTTCATTTTGCTACTGGGGTTCCGATGGGCTCTCCCATTACAAGTTTTTTTTAACCTGTATGTTTTACTGGCGTCATGATGACGTTCTCATTTACTATTGTCTCTGTATAACTATGGGCTTGCTTGAAATGATCATGATCAAGCCCTGAAATGCTGGGTTTGTGGGTTTGAGCTATGAGACTGTACTTGTGGGCTTGAGTCAATTAAATACATCTGTAACTGCACCAAATTTATAACATGCAGATATACGGCCTGCATGAAGGTAATTATAGGCTTGGAATTAAATGGGGGCCTTTGCTTTTATATGTCTGATTGCTTGTGAAATGGTCTCGGGTAATTAGGGTCCTAAAAAAGATTATACACTTTGTCTCATGTGAGTATGCTGTTTCACTCTTGCTTGTCTACTTCAATGGTCAGTGTATAAAACAAAATAGTGTCCTTTCTGAATATATTTTTTATCTAAAATAGAATATCAATAATTTGGACCACCATGTAGTAAATAACAAAATACAACAAGGTTTCTATACTTGAAGTGCAGAGTTGGCTATTTAAAGAGCTGGACCTATTTCAACTCTCTATACTGTCCGGTTTTCAGATTTTATGAAACATATTTCTCATTCTTTGGAAAACGTTCGGTTGGTCGGCAGAGTCAGGAGTTGTAATCTATGAGAAAAACAGAGAAAATTACTTTTTTTAATAAACACAATAAATAAATGTTTATTCTTTCTTTTTAGTGTTTACAAAGCAATGTTTAATGTCTGTTAAATGAGTAATTGACAGGTTTGTGTCTTCCATATTCCTTTAATTCGATGATGGGATAATATAGTTCTGACTGAGTGCTGCAGCAGTTAGCTACCTTACTATAATGTACTTTCATTTTAACTAAGTGTGACGTTAGGGACTGATATATACAGTACATCACCTTTGTGTCTCCTAAATAGAGGCGGTATTTGCTGCTATAAGGTAAGTTTCAATTACCCATGTTCCATACATACTTTGCATTACACCTGGCAATTGAACTATCATGGCTTGTTCCAAGAAATGTAATCAAGTACATATATTACTATATATTTTTAATTACACTAACATTCAAAATATTTTCAATGGGGGAAAACATTCATTTTGTATATATTTGAGTATCTATATATATTATGAAATGTATTGAATTAGCATTTTTTGATTACTTGCTTAATGAGATAGGAATCCTTTGTTCTTTCTTTTTCTTTTTTGTTTATGGTTACACTAACACAGTAACATTTATAACCCAAATCCAAATATATTTATATATCCAATGAGGAGGGCCTAGTGGGGCAGAAGGGTGCCTAATACCCCGGGGCCCTACATTCACTAGCTCTGCCACTGCATTGGGGTTATTTTGTTCTTTATGTTCACGACTAGCATAGGTTAGCATAGTTTTTTAAAAGGCATACTGCCTGTATAGGCAGTATGCCAAAGAATAAGAATTTATTATGTTATTAAAAAATATATTTTTAAAGCATTTTATTTCTATTCAATGTGACTCTATCTGCAGCTCTGATCAAGTACTACATTGCTCCTTTGATGTTGAGTCACTCTTAGTGGCTTCTATGTAGATCATGGGGGTATGTGTTAGTGCACACGGTTTCTCCAGGAGCTCAATGAGCCCAGAAGCGGCTTAGTGTACAGATATACACACCCCATAATTTAAATAGAAGCCTCCAGCAAAGGAGGAATATAGTGCTGAATGGGAGATGCAAATAATAAAAGTAAAATGTTAAAAAAATAAGTATGTTTATTTTTTAATAATATGCTGAATGTTCATCCTTTGGCAGTATGCCTTAAAAGCCTTCCATATATAGACATGGAGAGTGTATTTTCAGGGGATTTTTTTTTTTTCACAGTTGCCTGTTTGTCTGTATTAGCCAAAGATCAATGTAATACAATGCATATTTGATTGTTGAGGACATCCAGGGTACTTTTTGCATTTAATGACATACTTAATTGTATTAATGAGAACCAAATCTGTGTAAATGAGAACAAAACGTAACCTATAATCCAAGAAGCAATTAGATCAATAAAAAGCGGGGAAAATGGTCTAGCCTCTGTGTTATATAAAGTCTCCAAGACTCTCAGGGTTAAAAGACCATAGGTAACTAAAAATGGTAAAATTGGTGCAGATTTCAAAACTCATTATTCATTTATATAAGTCCATAAAATTATGGACTCCATAAAAAAGACTGTTTAAACGACCACCTTATCAAATCATAAAGATGGATGAAGTTCAGTAGCATTGCAGACACGTTGCTGGTGAAACTATCTAGTTCAAGCTTGACTTCTTCATGCACACATAAAACAATCACTGTACCAGTAAGAAATATGGCCTCTACACTAGTGTTACAAATGCTTTGATTAACAAATATGGCTTCTGCAAGCATGCTTCACACAGCTAAAAAGTAAAACAAGGCCTGGCTGCTCATAGAGAGAAATAATCATATGAGATTGGGGTGTTCAAGATCAAGATAATTTTCATTCTTGTTGAAAATATATATTATCATATATACAAAAATAATAATTTGAGAAATATTCTTTATATATAAAAAAATGTTTTATCTTACATACCTTAATTATTGCACTCCATTCACCTTCTCCAGCTAAATTTACTCCACGCACTTTGAATACATATTCACTGTTGGGTTTTAGATTGTTTAACTCAATGCTCTGTTGTTTTATCCCATATTTCTTCTCAGTAAAGTCTTCAAACAATAAATCCTCTGCAGACTGATTAAAACCAAGCTCTTGAAATTCGGCATCATAGAAATCCACTTTCTCTGGCGGTGATATCCAGAAAATCTGTGAAAATGTGATTTGTGTTTTAATTTGTTTATATAAACACATAAAGTGTTTCAATACTTTTGTTTTGCTTTCCCTCCGCATCTTATCAATACCAACTACCACTTGACGATATTTAGAAATTAAAGTCTAAGACACTTTAAATAAGCACATACATTAATAGTAAACAATTACCTCTAGGAAGACAAGTCTAGAAATTAAAATATTTTTGAGCCTATATGACAGTTTTTATATGAAAAAGGGGCTGAAGATTATGCCAACATCTTACAAGATGTATCTATATAAGATCAGGGTTCCCTGGTGGTCCAGTGGTTAGGATTGGGTGCTTTCAACGCTGCAAACTGGGTTTGATTCCAGTCAGGGAACCAAGAGATCACACCACCCTGAAGCCATACAGGGCTCGGCCTGGTCAGTACTTGGATAGAAGACCACCTAGGAATATCAAACTCTGTATGCTCTGGCCCACTGGAGAAGGAACTAGCAACCCACTCCAGTATCTCTGCCTTGAATAACAAGTGGATCAGCACGGTGTGTTGCGGTCCATGAGGTCATGGAGGCAACTGAACAATGCAACCACATATTATGCCAATCCCATGTGCATGCTGTTTCTTCAAGTTAGCCAAGTTTTTTAATTGATGTGGAATCAAATAACATTGCAATTGTTAACCTGCATCATTAACATTTCCACCAGACCCCTGCTCTACTATCTCTGTAGTAATGTATTATAAGAGAGCTGCCTATAATGATAGCTATAAATTATATTATTGGTACAATAAGTCTCTCTCCTACAGTTTATTTTTCTTTCTTTATATATTTAGCATTGTAAGGGGGCCCGGGGGGTCAATGAAAACAAAAGATGGAAGGGAATTTAATTTTGCGCTCTGGCCCTCGTTTCACTAGCTCCGCCACTGATTATTATTATTATTAATTATTAGTATAAGTAGTAGTAGTATTGTAATATAATGTTCCTGCATGGTGGTGTTGGTTTATCATATATCAGAAGTTCTAGCTATGACCATTCTAACTTGTATTAGTTGTTTAAAGCATTCATTTCTTGCCCACACTATATTCAATGGTTTATATACCTGAAAGGCCATTTTGGCTTTTATTTTCTCAAAAATGCACCGTTTTAAAGTGCCATAGAATAACAAATTAATGTTGAAGACTAACAATGTGTTTACTTTCCTGTAATGCTCAAGGTTGCCGACCCAGAATACAGTATAAAATATTTTATAGCTTCTATTTGCCAGTGTCTACATTGCTTGATAAATATGCTCCACAGAATAACATAAAGATTGGTATTCTTTATCACAATATATCTTAACTTCTTCTGATAAATAACCCCTTTATCTAAAATGTGGACAACAATAATTCAATTAATATAACTCTTGTTGCATTGACTATAAAATTCAGCAGTGCACACTATCGCATTTCAGCTATAAATCAAGAAAGATAAGAGTGCTTAAGCCTGTGTGATATGTAGGGTGTAGTAAATAAGAGTGATAAATTCAGAAAGAAACAGACTATATAAATGTAAAAGTGGTAACAGATGAATATATTCAAACATACTGTTGTTATACAGTGTGTTATTATTATTGAATTGTTCAATCAGAGTAGAATTTACAGTCATTTGAGATTTTTAATAATGTAAATGCACTGATAAAAACAATATTTATATATTTATATATCCCAAAAAAGACAATTACGGTAATCTAATCTTTCTCAGATATATGATTTATTCAATAGCGTGAATATTTGTCACTGTACCAATCATTTAACTGTACAATGCAAATATATATACAGGTTAGACACAGAATTTTTGGCAATGAATAATCCGGCATCTCCACTGAACTGGCAGAGGATCACCTCTTCTGCTGTGAGTCTGTGCTGGATCACTGCCCCGCGCAACACTGCATAATCTGACGCACCCTCACGCCTCTTCCCTTATCCTTCTGTTGCTACAGGAACACACAGGGTTAAGGGAGGCAGTGAGGTGATCGTGTGCCTTTAGCAGATTAACCTGATTCTCTGGACCACCTCTAGTCCAGCAAAAATGTTAATCTGGCATGCTCCTGGAATGGAGCATGCCAGATTATTGATGTCCAACACGTATATGTGAAAATAAAGAATCTAATGATGAATATAATATTTAATTGACTAACCTTTCTGCTTATCTATTTCCTCAGATGAGATTCTAAGTGCAGAGCAAGCCAATTATCAATTCTTGTTATTAAAAATACCACATAGACAAACATGTGACTTGAAATGTTCCTTAATCAATACCTTTATAAACATGATGTTACCTGCTCTCTAAAATACTAATTGATATAGGCTTGTTTATTGTGTCACTGAAGGAAAATAGATGTTCAATGTATAGATGCCCTGCATTTCCAAAACCAATGGGCTGGGTTGGGATGGGATGGCCCACATGTGATGCCTAGGAGGGCCTACTGGACTTTTGGGGATTATGGACTGTTGAAGACCCTGAGAGGAACCTGTTACCTGGAGTCATGGAGTTATTTGTAACCCAGCCCATTTGGTTGCTAATATCAAAATGCACATGAGATGTGTTCTAATGACTGTGACAATTGGTCTTTCATTTGCATCATCATGTGTCATGTTTAAATAATTTATGTATGTTCAGAATTCGGTAAGAATATGCTAAGATATGACACTATTAGTCTCTTTAAAGAATGCAGTGTAATTTTCCCCATTATAAATTATTATGTCATGGCCTTGACTGGAAGGTGTTAACCATCATGGAATTTGCAGTTCTCTCAGCGGGTCATAAAGTAATAAACCGAATTGGGAGTTTTACTGTTCCAGTAGGGGAGAGAGAGAAGCTAATGGGGGTTGGTCCTTGGTACTTTTTAAAACCATGGCCCCTATTTAATTGTCAAAATCTCAATTACTGGAGCCGATAATGGAGCCTTTAAATGTTACTGATATTTAATTGGCTACTTTAAGCTACTCCCAATTGAGAGTTACCGGCTCAAAATCACTGCGGTTGTCAAAAAGTAACTCCTTTTTTTTATTTATTTCAATATAAAAGACATACAAAAGATTTACATACAGATCTTCCCTTATTGCACCCAACTTATATATATACTTTTGATAATCAAGAATGAAAGGACAGCAGAAAAAGAATAGGCATCATATAATAATGAATGGATCCTCCGAAAGTATTTAGACCCCTATATATTCATCCATATATTTATCCTAAATGTTCGAATCAATAGAACTCTTTTCTCTAGAGCCCCATGTGTAATCAACATTCATTAGATCTCTATTATAGTTTTTTTCATTAACAACTTATTTCCATGATGGAATTGTGGATTTAATCCATTGTTTCACTAGTAAATATTTAATAATTAGTAATATATGAGATATCAGTAATTTACCTTTAGGAAATATTTTATCGATCTCTAAATGAAATAGAGTTAATGCAGGAGTACAAGGGCATTTTACTCCTATCATATCAGTTAAATGATCGCAACATTCTTCCCAAAATTTTAACATTTTAGTACATTCCCACCACATATGGGAGGCTGAGCCTGCTATACCACATCCTATCCATTATGTTAATGGGGAGATCTGGGGATCAAACTCATTCATAATAACAGGGACTAAGAACCACATTTGTGTAAATTTAAAGTATAGCTCCCTATATATTTTATTTATAGAAGATTTCTTTATTATCCTTAACTCCCTTATCCAATCTTGATCTTTATATGACAAATTAAATTTACCGTATTTATCGGCGTATAACACGCACCTCATTTTAAGATTAAATTTCAGGAAAAAAAACTTACATTTCAAATAAAGAACTTTGAAGCAAAATAAGGTAAATAACGTAAAATGACACTAAAAGCAACTGTTTTAACAAAGAAACTTGGATATTATATGTTTTTACAAAAGTTTACTCAGAAATCGCTGCTCCTCCTCAACCCCCCTCCTCAACCTCCCTCCTCATCCTCAACCTCCCTCCTCATCCTCAACCCCCTCCTCAACCTCCCTCCTCAACCTCCCTCCTCAACCTCCCTCCTCATCCTCAACCTCCCTCCTCATCCTCAACAATCCCTTATCCTCCCTCCTCAACCCCCCCATCCTCAACCCCCACCTCAACCTCCCTCCTCAACCCCCCTCCTCAACCCCCCCATCCTCATCCTCCTTCCTAAACCCCCTATCCTCAATCCCGTCCTCAACCCCCCTCCTCAATCTCAACCCCCTCCTCAACCTCCCTCCTCATCCTCAACCTCCCTCCTCATCCTCAACCCCCCTCCTCAACCCCCCCCCTCATCCTCAACCCCCCTCCTCATCCTCAACCTCCCTCCTCATCCTCAACCCCCTCCTCAACCTCCCTCCTCAACCCCCCCCTTCTCAACCTAAACCCCCCTCCTCAACCTAAACCCCCCTAAATACCTCCCCCACTCCCTTTCCCCTCACTTACCTGCTTCTGCCCTGGCCTCCGCTCCTTCTTGACCCGGCGGGCATGTGACGTCACATTAACGCCACGCCATTAGCATATACCGGGTGCCGGCACCCAGTATATGCTTATGGCGTGACGTCACATGCGCCTTGCTGGAGCCTTGCTGGAACCGCGAATTGATACAGTTACGGCCTAGTTTAATGCCCTATGCATCCCTAATATAGTGCACTAAGCCTGCAAATACTTTATATTGTCCTTGATAACCCTGGTTATATATACCACTGATTCTACCTTTCACGTAAATTTCAGGCACCCAATGTGTTGTACCTGAGTCAGATGAAAGAAAGCTGATATATACACAGCCCGTTTCCCATGCTGTAAACTGATAGCTGGGATCACAGCTTTCTAAAACTTTAGCAATTATTTCCATAAGATATATGTGAAATTGGTACTACATTGAATGTACCCTTTTTTTAAAACGGGTTAAAGACTCTAAAGTACAGCAAGCAGTGGTTTATACAACCTTTCCATAAAAGTGCAGTGTTATGGGAAAGAACTACTGTCCTCTGGACCTCTGGAGGACGATATATATAAACATGAGGGTTTTCTATATATATATATATATAAACTTATGAGAAGACTTGGTTACTTTACCTTTAAGTCTCACTATAACATTTTGGCTCGTCCGCAGGTGTGAATAGGAATACCCACTCATTAGAGATATATACTGCACAATATCAGTGCCATAGGGTTTTCACTATTCCTCACATTTGCCCCTTTTTAATCTTCTCCTGTCACTTTTTTAAGTATTTCCTTGTTTTTAAAATACGCCGCTTAAATAAAATTATTTTTATATTGATTCCAGTTATACTAGTCCCACCATTTTGTACACTGATTATTAGGGCGTAACACACCCAGGGAAATGATAAATCCTCACTTTCTTCTATGTATCTTTTTGTAAATAATAATCAATTAATTAGTTACTTAATGAATTAATATACTTTACCTATTTGTAATTAATATATCCATCAATCAATAGGCTGAAGAGCTAACAATCTCTTTTAATTTTCCCACAGCATATAATGTCCAGTTGGACTGTTGCTGGCCTGTGGAGATATTTTTATGAACTGTGCATTAGAAGTAGGCTGCGTGCACGAGGTTTGTTTGTGTAAAGCACTACTCTAGATGAGTAATGTTGTGATTTGCAAGTTCGGAGTGTAAAGTAGCGTCGTTTGTGAATGTGCTACTCGGTTCGCGAGTATTTGGCGTCCTTTGTAGTAGTGTATTTTGTACCTTGTACTTTCCTGTGTGAAAGTGGTATGCGCTTGTCGGAGTGTTGCGCGGTCCAGGGTCATGTAGCCTCGTTTTAATTTTTTTGGGCTGACATTTTTTTCTCGCTTAGCCAATTTTCGAGTTCTGAAACTCTTGAAAATCGACTTACACAGGATCAGTGTGGGAGCTCCTACTTTTTTTGCCTGGAACATCAAATCTATTAAATGTCTGGTGTTGTCTGAGGCCTAAATGCCTCTGACAAAACCAGACTGGTCTAAATGTATTATACGAAGCCTATTAGCTAGGATTTTTGCATAAGTTTTTAAGTGAATATTAGTAAGGGAAATAGGGCGATAACTTGTAGCTTCCTCTGGATTTTTCCCAGGTTTTAAAATATTTATGATTTTAGCCTCAAATAATTTTGGCAAACTTATAGAATAAATGATCAAACCCATCGGGGCCTGGGGCTTTGTTAGATTTCGCTTTATTAATTTTCTCATCAATTTCGTCCAAAGTTAAATCTTTATTTAGATAATTTTGATCCTCTTCACTTGTAATGGGAAGATTTTCTTTGTCTAAGAATTGATTTATTTTGACTCTACTTTCTATCTAAATTGTATAATGATTTATAACATTCTGTAAAGATGTCCCCTATCTTATCTGGATGAGTATAGATCTTTTTATCCGGTCCCTTGAGGCTTAATATTTTATTTTGAATGTTTTGCTTCTTTAGCTTATTTGCCAACTATTTACTTGTTTTGTTTCCCAGTAGGAAGTGGGTCTGCTGAAATCTCCAAATTAAAGAGTCTGCCTGATTTTGTAAGATTTTATTTATTTGAGCATTCAATTTAGAGATTACTTCTCTGCTGTTTCTCCAGTTTTATGTATAGGAGTCTTAGGGGTTTCCTCCTAAAATTTATGTATTTTGGCCATTTGGGAAATCATTTGCCCTCTTATTACAGATTTATATGCACACCATAGAGTGATGTTTGAATCAACTGATTTCTTATTTATTTTAAATAATTCTCTGGTTTCTCTCTTTAAAAGCTCCAAAGTCTCTTCATTTTTAAATAATATTCGGTCTATCTTCAATTTATTTGTATGACTATAGTCTTTCCGATCTTCCTTAGTAGTACAAATAATGGGATAGTCCGACGAAGAGGTTACACTAATATCTATATTCTTTACTAATCTCAGAGTATATATATCCATAAAAATGTTTTTTTAATCTTGAGTAAGAGTTAAATCAATTAGAGAAATTAGAATAATCTTTATCAAAAGGATGTAGTATTCTCCAAGGCCCTCATTCAATTGAAATTTTGCCAATTCAATAGAGGTCTAAATAAGCACATCACATATTTTTTTAAATAAGTTTTTAGTTGCTAAACATCTATCCACAAAGAAGATTTTCACTAACTAAAAACTGATTTAAAAAAAAAATGTTATATGCTTATTTAGAACACTTGAATTGAATAAGGGCCCAAGAGTCCAAGAGGTCATATTCTAGAATGTCTTTCTAGAATGTCTTTATTAAAATCTTTGGACAACCTTTTAATCTGGTTTTCTGTTTTTTATTTCAATTTGCCAACTCTATATTTTATAGGGTCCATCAGCATATTAAAATCACCTCCAATAATTATCATACCCTTTCTAATTTTTTTTTTATTTCTTTAAGAATCTTTTTTAAGAATCTAATTTGGTTTGTATTTGGCAGATATAGATTAGATATTATCATAAGTTTGTCACAGAGCCACACCAAATTATACTGTATATCTACCTAAAGGATCTATAATTCTTGCCTCCTCTGAGACTTTTAGCTTATAGCTAAATTAAATTGATACGCCCTGTGATCTTTTATTGTATGGTAAATCGACTCTAATATTATAATTTGTATTTGACATATAGCATAAAGATTCTATACTGCAATGTGTCTACTGTAATAGCAGAACATCTGCTTTAATCTTTCTATATTCCTTAAAGGCTATATTGGAAGGGTAATTTAATCCATTTACATTGTGTGTTATTATTTTAATCATATTTAATTTAACTTGATAATTACTTAGGAAGACCTAAGTATCTTAAGTACATTTCTCTAAAAGATTTATACATATTGTTCTCCTAGTCGAGGAGATTATACTGTTGTCTGGAGAAATCTGATTTGATCTCCTTTGGATGTGACATTTTTCCTTTTCCCTTCACTGTTTTTTCTACTGTATCCTTTCTCATTATTTTCTTTACAAACAACTGATTATTGGAAAGTTCATACATTCTCTCGTTCAAACAGCTAACAAACATATTCTGAGTTGGACTAAACTTTAAGTCCAACTCCGTTCTTAGGGCAACTATGCCAATTTTAGGAAATGTTAGGATAACCAACTTAATTGGGAGGTCATGTATAGCAAATATAGCTATACTTTATAGAATCATAGTACATATAGTTATAATAAGAAAATATTTCCGGGACATCATCACACTTTACTTTTAATCTCACACCAAAGGACCTAAATGGAACATCCCATGGGAGGGCATCAAATGGAAGGGGACCAATGTTCCGGCTCCCATCATCCTATAACGGGATCTGTGAATAAAGAACACTTGGTAATCCCATTCCTAATGCAATCTCATCCGTCGATCCGCTGAGAGCCATCATAGCCCTATCATAATATAGTACAATTACCTTACAATTAACATATCATTAACATACTATCCCATCCTCATATCTAGCTAGTAGCGATCCCAATAGAAGGGACCAAAAATAATACATTTACCTTACAGAACCTAAATATTGTGCTATAAACTATAAAGTTCATACTTATATAGTGCAAAATATTCAACAACCCTCTAGTATGTAATTTTGATATACCCCAAATAAAGTGCAATTTAGTGTAGTTTTATAAATAAAGTGCTAAAGTGCTAAGAGAGTACACTATTGTATTAACTTGTGATATTAATTTTCTCCATTCTTTAAAGTGAGGAGATTAACTTTTTATTTTTTTTATTTTATATTTTTCGATTGTGTACTAAAGCTATATAGACCATTTCCGGTACTGCCCTCAAGCCATGATCAAAAAGTAACTCCTTTCTATTTCCTCCCCTGATGTTTCAAGCTCCTAAATGTTACCAGTGCTAAAGACGCAAAAACCCATATTCAATTGCAATAATTCAACAAGACCGCAATTGCCTTCAAACCCGTAAATGGCAAATGTATCAAAAAATGATACGAGTACTAGATAGGACCCGCAAGTGGGTTAAACACCTACTCGTAACACTGTTTAACTTGTTTTAGACATCCAAATGGAACACAAATTTACTATTTATTTACTGGGGAGGGCTTCTATCGCTCTCTTGCACACCATATATTAAATGATTGTTGTGGTGAAGTACCAACTCAAAATATCCACTACTCAAGCTAAGGAACCGGCCCCACGCTAATGAGAGGCAGTAACCTTGAAACATGCCATGTTTGATATGGTTATGAATTGCAAGAGCGAAACATTTGTGGGCACATTTGCATGTCCCTGCTCAGCTTCCTAGAGTGCAGTGTAATAACTGTATTTCTAGGAATTCTGGGCATCAAACGTGCTTTTCAACTTGTTTTAGACATTCAAATGTGAACACAAATGTACTATTTATTTACAGTTCTACTGTACGGTGGAGGGCTTCTATCGTTCTTTTGCACACCTTCCATGTTTCTCTTCCCCCCTCTCCTTCCCTCCCGTTTTTTATTCCCCCCCACCTCCATCCCTCCGCTGTGTCTCTTTCACCCTCCTCCCTTCCCTGTTTCACGTTCCCCCTCCTCCCTCCACTGTCTCTTTCCTCTCCTCCCTCCACTGTGCCTCTTTCCCCTTCTCCATCCATCCCCTGTGTCTATTTCCCCTCCTCCCCAAACCCACCAGTGTGTAATGCTCCCCACCCCCTCTCTCCCCCCCACATTTCTCTCCCGTCTCCCCCATGTCTCTCTCCCACCCTCTCCACTGTCTCTCTCCCTCCCTGTCTCTCTCTTCCCTGTCTCTCTCCCACCCTCTCCCCTGTCTCTCTGACATCCTCTTCCCTGTCTCTCTCCCATCTCTCTCCCATCCTCTCCCCTGTCTCTCTCCCCCACATCTCTCTCCCCCATATCTCTCTCCCCAATATCTCTCCTACCCTCTCCCCAGTTTCTCTTTCTTCCCTGTCTCTCTCCACTGTCTCTCTCCCACCCTCTCCCAGTCTCTCTCCCATGCTCTCCCCTTTCTCTCTCCCCTGTCTCTCTCCCCCATCTCTCTCCCCTGTCTCTCCCCCCATCTCTCTCCCCCGTCTCTCTCCTATCCTCTCCCCTGTCTCTCTCCCCCATATCTTTCTCTCCCCATGTCTCTCTCCCACCCTCTTCCCTGTCTCTTTCCCCTCTCCCCATCTCTCCCCCCTTTGCGGTGATCAATGCGCATGCACGGCTAACATCGGACACAGTGCGCTTCCTATCTCACCATGATTAAAGGACCCTGCTGCTCACTTGTTTGTCTGGCCAATCTCAACTCTGTAGCAATTTCTTTGGAGCCATTAACTCTGATTTAAGCTATATTGAGTTTTTACCATTGAGAAAGCCTAATTTAATAGATTAAACACATTTGATTGCTTTTAATACATTTATATTTATATATATACTAGCGACTTGCCCGTCAAAAATGACGGGGCAATAAAATTATAAGGCAGGTAATGCTGTTTGCCACAGACATAAATTCTTGTGGTGGTCTGAGATCTCGGTGCTCATTACGAGCCTCTTGGTTGTTGTATATTTTTTTATCAGAGGCGGTTTTGCTGTCATTGTAAGGTCGGTGCTGATCTGCTTTTTGCGCTTATTGTAAGGCTGTCCCCTGTGTAGATTGTGTGCTATGAGCAGCGTTGGTGCTCGTTGTGAGGCGCGCAATGAATGTCTTTTGCATTTATTGCGATATATTTTTTTTTTTTGTGTATATGTATTTTGTGATACTAATTAAATAAGTAATAAATTAATATACTTTACCTATTTGTAAGTAATATATGCAGGAAGCATTGTGCTGAAGAGCTGACAATCTGTTTTGATGTTCCTGCAGCATACAATGTAGGTTTGCACTGTTGTGGAGCTAAGGTGTAAGTGTCAGCAATGTGTTAAGTGTGTAAATAGGCTGCATGCGCAAGGGGAAGCCGTTAGTGTAGCTGGGTACTTCCGCATTCTGTAAGTTAGTGTGTTTGTATGATGAAGCATCCTTGCTAATGGTGTATGTTGTAGGTCGTACGGGTATTTGTAAAAGCCATATTTGCTTTGTGGAATTTAGCAGCTTTAGGGGTCGTGTAGCCTCGTTTTTGTTATTTTCGGCGGCCATTTTTTCTCTCGCTTAGGGGAGTGTCTAAGCTTTGTAAATTTGACCGAATTCGAGGTTTCGTAGTTAGTCATTGCATGTTTATTGTTTTTTTTTCAAGTCCCACTCGTGTGGTCATTTGTAACTGGTTGTGAGGCGCCGTAGAGCCTCCACCTCCGCAAATGCGGCCCCTCGCTTTGTGAGGGTCCGCATTTGAAGCCTGCAGTGAGACTGCGGCTAATTGCAGCCAACGTGGGAGCGTCCACCTACGCAAATGCGGCCCCTTGCTTAGCAAAGGGTCCGCATTTGCGGTCGGAAAGTTGTAGGGGGTCTTAGGGATGAGCTCCTTGCCAGCAACTGCAGCACTCACTTCGCCCGCAAGCGTTAGCAACAACCCGCATGCTGACAACTGTATATGTGATATTTTCCACACATTCAGCAGATAAATATTGAATGGCACTCTAATTTCAGTAGAGTGTGCAGAGAGAGTCCTGCCACATGGACACAATAAGGTGTAACAATCAACAACACTTTATTGACTTAGATTTGTTATAAAGGATGGGATAGTGTCCATGTGTAGTATTCCAATTACACACCTTGGGCATAGCAACCGATTGAGTGTGTATTGAGAAAGGATCTTGCTAGACCAGGGGTGGCAATTATTTTCCCAAAGGGACCACATAAGAAACTGGGACTGTTGTGGAGGGCCAAACCACCCCTCCATGCAAACATTATATATGTATATATATATATGTATATGTCTCTCCCTCTCTCAGTGTCTTCGTCTCCCTCTCCCCCTTTTCTCTCTCTCTATCTCTCCATCTTTCTATAGCTACCCTCCCCCTCTCCCCTTCTTTCTGTGTGTCTCTCTCTGACACCCACTCGCTTTCTCCCCTCTCTCTCCCTCTCTCTTTCTCCATTCTCTTTGTCTCCCTCTTTGTCTCTCCCCCTTTCTACCTCTCTCTCTCATTCTCTATCTCTCTCCTAAATGTGTCTCCATCTCCCTCTCTCTCTCTCGCCCCCTCTCTTTTTTCCCTCACCTTTTCTCTCTATCTCTCCCTCTATATCTCTCCCCATCTTTCTCTCTCACCATTCTTTCCCTCTTTCTGTCTCACACCCACTCTTTGTCTCCCTCTCTATTTCTCTCTCCTCCTCTCTTTGTCTCCCTCTCTCATTCTTTCTCTCCCTCTTTCTCCCTGTGTCTCTCTCATGCCCACTCTCTTTTTCTCTCTCTACCCTTTCACTTTCTCTCTCTTTGGCTCCCTCTCTTCCTCTCCCCTGTCTCCCTTTCCTCCTCTTACTCTCTCTCATCTCTCCCACCCCTGTCTCACTTGCTCTCAATCCCCTCTCTTTCTCTCTCGCTCTCATCTCTTTCTCTCCCTTTTTATCTCTCTCCCCTTTCTCCCCCACTAACCCTCCCTCTGCCCTCTTTCTCCATCTCTCCCACTCTTCCCCTCTCTCCCTCTTTCTGTCTCTCTTCTCCCTCATTCTCTCTCCCTGTTTCTGTCTCTCTTCCCATTTTGTGTCTAGCTCTTTATCTCCCCATCTTTCTCTCTCTCCCACTCTCTTTCTACTCTCTAACCCTCTCATTCTCTCTCCCCTCTCTTTGTCTCCCTCTCTCTTTCTCTCTTCTCCTCTTTCCCTTCCACTCTCCCTCTTTCTGTCTCTCCCTCCTTCTCTCTCTCTCCCTCTCCTTTTCTCCCTCCCCCTTTCTCTCACTCCCCTCTCTTTGTCTCCCGCTCTCTCTCCCCCTCTTTGACTCTCTCTCCCTCTTTCTGTTACTCTCCTTCCCCTCTTTCTCTCTCTCTCTTTCTCTCCCTCTCCCCATCTTTCTCTCTCCCCCATTCAGTCTCTCTTCACACTCTTTGTGTCTCCTCCTCACGTTCTCTCTCCCCTTTCTGCCCCTCTTTCTCTCTCTCTCTTCTCCCTCTTTCTTCCCACTCTTTGTCTTCCTCTTTCTCTCGCACTCCCCCTCAATTTCTCTCCCTCAATTTCTCTCTCCCCTTTCTCTCTCTCTTTTTCCTCTTTCTGTCTCTCTTCCCACTCTTTGTCTCTCTCCCTCTCTCTCCCTCTTTCTGTCTCTCTTTCTCTCTATCACACTCGCTTTCTTTCCACCTCACTTCATTTCTCCCTATCTCGCTCCTTTTCTCTTTATACCCTCTCTATTTTTCTCCCTTTCTATCTCTCCCCTCTCACTCTCCCTCCTCATTCTCTCTCTCTACTTTCTACCCCCTCTCTTTGACTCCCTCTCTCCTTTTCTTTCTCTCCTCCTTTATGTCTCTCTTGCCTTCTCACTTTCCACATCTTACTTCCTTCTCCCTCTCTCCTTTTCTCTCCGTACCCTCTCTCTTTCTCTCCCTTCCTCTCCCCCTCTCACTCTCCATCATCTTTCCCTCTCCCCCTCTTTCTCTCTCTCTCTCTGTCTCTCTCGCCCCCTTTCTCTCTTTCCCTCTCCCATCTTTCTTTCACCCTCTTTCTCTCTTCCCACTCTTTGTCTCCCTCTCTAGCTCTCTCTTTCTCTCTATACCCCTCTCTTTCTGTCTCTCGTTCACTCTACCCTTGTTCTCTCTCCTCCTTTTCTCCCCCTCTCTCTCACTCTCTCCTTCCCCCCTCATTTTGTATCTCCCTCTCCCCTCCTCTTTTCCCCCTTTTTTTGTATCTCCCTCTCTCGCTATTTCTCCCTTTCTGTCCCGTCCCCCTCTTTATCTCCCTCTACCTGCCTCTATCTCTTTTTCTCTCTCTCCCTTCGCTTTGCCTCCCTCTCTCTTTCTTTTTCTCCCTCTTTCTCCCCATCCCCTCTCCCTTTCTCTCTTGCTCCTCTCTGTCTCCCTCTCTCTTTCTTTCTCTCCCTCTTTCTCCCCATCCTCTCTCCCTTTTTCTCTTTCCCCCCTCTCTCTCTCCCTCCTCTCTTCTTCTCCGCTCTCTCTCCCATTTTCTCTCTATCCTCTCTCTTTCTCTCTCTCCCCTTTCTCTCCACTCACTCTCCATCTGCCTTTTCTCCCTCTCTTTTTCTTCCCATCTCCTCTCTCCCGTTCTCTCTCCTCTCTTCCCTTCTCTTTCTTTATCCCTCTCGTTCTCTCTTTTGCATCTCTTTCTCTCCCTTTCTCTCTCACCCCTTTCTCCCCCACTCACTCTCCCCCTTCCCTCTTACTCCCTCTCTCCCCATCTCATCTCTCCTTTTCTCTCTCCCCTCTTTCTCCTCTCTTACCCCCTCTCTTTCTCCCATCTTTTTCCCTCCCTCCATTTCACCCCCACTCACTCTCCCTCTGCCCTCTTTCTCTTACCCCCCCTTTCTCTCCCTCTCTTCCTCTTTCTCTCTCTCTTCTACCTCTTTCTCTCTCCCGTTTTTCTTCCCCTCCCTCTCTCTTTCTGCTCCACTCTTTCTTTATCTCCCTCTCTCTTCCTGTCTCTATCCCTATTTCTGTCTCTCCATGTCTCTCTCTCTCCTTTCCTCTATCTCACCTCTCCCCCTCTTATCCCCCCCCCCCCCCCACACACACACTTCCCTTACCTGTGTGCTTGGGCGCCGATTTCCGGAACCTCCTTGCACAGATGACTACTCCCACTGCTGGCTCCTCCTCTCCTCCAACGGACTCAGAGCAAAGAGCAGGGGCTGTGGAGTAGGAGGGAGTCAGGGGGAGGGAGCCAGGGGGAGTGATTCTAGCGGTGAATGGCAACTGGGGGCATTTTTGCCGCCCCAAGGAGCTGCCACCGGGGGCTGCCGCCCCTGGCACCACCCGTTTGTTACGCTACTGAGCACACAGGAGAGTGGAAGCAGCAGGAACGGCACAGCCGGGCATAAAGTAATGGAGGTTGGGGAGCTCCGCGTGGTCACCTCTGCTCTGGTGGGCGGGCCAGACAGAAAGAGTCAAAGAGCCGGATGTGGCCCACGAGCCGTACAATTCCCAGGTCTGTGCTAGACCCTCTACACTGGAATTGGGATACCGTTGGATCATATCATTATCACCAATGTCTAGCAAGCCAAGTCCAAGCTCATCACATGTCCAGTGGACTCAGGACTGCATGTGGACTTTGCAATTGAACTGCATAAGTAGTTAATTGTGAGGATACAGAACCTGAGTGCATTTTTATTTGTGTTTTACTGATATTATTTCCAAATTGTGACTGAATTACACGATTAAGTGGTAAGCACTTCTCTTCCCCATACATCTATCTCAATCTCAGCTTTGTGTAGAGAAAAGAAGCAAGGGCAGATGTGCCAGATGCTTCCACTATTACCTGATCAAATTGTGGCTCCTCCTTCCGTACCTGATGGAGGAATCCATATCAAATTTCCCATAACATCTCCACAAGAGATATGAGGCTTAGCAGCCAACCAGACACCTCCTCATGTGACTCCAATGCCATACAACCAATTGCACATACTGGGAAGCAGCGCAACCTAGACGCTACAGAAAGCAGAAGCTGCACCACACCTGTAGATGCCATTTTAAAGTAAAAACCAGCCTTCATCAACTTGTTGCTGACCAGCAATAGACTAAAACAGGCAGGTGAGCACACCACATGTATAAACATGAGGTGGAAATAATGATTACTGTGAATTACCTTTTCAGTCCTGCCACTGCCTCGGATAAGACTCACCTGCTACTCAACACACACTGTTGTCCAAAGTGTTGCACAATGGAAGACAGCATTAAACTGCATAACTATGAAAAGGAATACCAGTTGTAAAGAGCAATTACAGCAGAGAGCAACAGGCCATCTCAGCTCTTTTACCAATAAATGTTGTACAAACCAATACACAGTACCTACTTTCTTGTTCAGTCTTCTGTCAGTTAAAGTGTGAAGAGTTTACTACCTACTTTGCTTCTGAAGTGTACTCCATCCATGCTAATATCACTTTACTGGACCAAGATACATTGATACCAATACATTGATACCTATCGCAAACCTTTCCATTTTTGGGAAAGTCATTGAGAAAGTTGTAGCAACCCCAATAAGAGACTTGGCTGTCATTGAGCAACTTCTAAGACTCATTCAGTCCAGATTAAAAAAAAACTGTGTTATACTGAAATATTGTTGGTAAGTGTTTTAAATGATCACTTAAACAAAATAAAAAAACATTTAAAAATATCACACACACCACAGGGGGACAAGCAGGATGTCTGTCAGAGGGGTTGGTTGCGAATTAAACTTGGATTTCACCAATTTCAAAACTAAAAAAACTCCGAATCGAGAGAAAAAAAGGCGTACAAAAAAAAAAACGAAAACGAGGCTAAGCACATAAAATTACAACACCTACTCGGAAAACTTACCGAAACTCAATAACACTTCATAAGGCAGGTAACACACAACATGCGCTCCATAACACATACAAAAGTCGCTGACATTTTAGATGCAAGAACTAAGTAATTTACACAAAATGGCAGCTGGAACGCCAATTGATGGATGGAACGCAAATAGCGCATGCGTATTGCGTTCTAACGGTTTCTACTTCAGCTCCAAGTCTATAAATACTGCTAACTTTCCATAAATTTCTACATTTCTCATCAGGTGATGAACAGTGTGACAGGACATTTCACTGGTGGCGTTACTTCTGAAGCAACTTCATTATAACTTTAGAAGCTTAAAATCGGCAAATTACTGAAAATAGGTAAGCTATAATTAAATAATTAATACATTATAATTATTACATTTAGAATAAAAAAAATAAATGCAAAGGACAATGTTATTCATATACAGTAACAAATATATATATATATATATATAAACTTTCACCATTCATTAATATCACATATATAGTTGTGAGCATGCGGGTTGTTGCTGACGCTGCAGGCTCGCATAGCGAGCCTGCAGCCCTCGCAAAGCAAGGGCCTCAGTTGCTGGCATGGAGCTTACCGCCCGAAACCTGGGCATATGAAAACATTAAAAACACAATAAATACACACAACAAATACATAAAAAGCTTACCTACAGCAAGGGGGGCACCGAGGACCTTGAAAAGTGAAGTTACAGCTCAATTAAACTTGAAATAAAAGAGTTTAGACACTCGAAAATCCCCTAAGCAAGAGAAAAAATGGCTGCCGAATCAAACGAAAACGAGGCTAAGGACGCAAAACTACTACACTTACTCGCAAAACAGAACGAACGCACGTACCACACTGCTATTACCCACCATTTTACATGAAACACACAACTATTAGCCGCAAAATGACGGCTGGAACGCAAATTTAACGCTGGAACGCAAATAGCACATGTGTATTGCGTTCTAACGGTTTCAAGCACCTAAAAGTTTATAAATACTGCCTACTTTCCAGAAAATTCTACATTTCTCCTCAGGTGATGAACAGTGTGACTGGATAGTTCACTGCTGCCGTTACTTCAGAAGAGAATTACTTCCAAATTTCCAACTTTCCAACTGAGAGGTAAGCTAAAATATATTTAATTTATTAAGAAAGACCCCAATTGTTTTTTGTTTTTTTAAAAGAGAAACATTTTGAACATTCCTAACCAAGACGTCATTCATGTATAGTGACATGTGAAATGCACATATATGTGTATAGGCCCTACAACAAGCTAATCTTAACTCAAACTAATCAAAGAAGTATATTCAACTGACATTAATTCACAGGAACTCATGCCACAAAAAAAAATGACAACCATACATATTTAACTTGCAGCTCAATCTTTCCCATTTTTTTCACTATTCAAACAGACTCTACATCAACAGCGTCAATCAAGAATTTGCAGAGTGGACTGTGAAAGTGGATTACTTTTAAAGAACAGAAAGAAAGAAGAAGAGGTAAGATCCAAAAATACATTACATGCAGAAAAAGACCATGCTTTGCAAAAACCAAAACAATGAATATACAATGAACCATTTCTCTTTCAAACAGACACTACAAGAAGACTGGCGGATTAACATTGGCAGTAGGGGACCCTCTGTCATTCAGACAAGAAAAATACTTCAATCAAGGTATAGTATAACAAGTACAAAAATAAACAGAAATCCCATGTTTAGTGCCCGCCAATATCACAAGTCAAACAAAAAAATACAAGCCTCAATCCAAATTACAGCAACACAAAAACACCACAGTTCAAGAAACTTTGCAAACACATATACAATTCACAAATAAGCACACTTGCATAGAAAAAACTATTGTTAACACAACGCAGTACTAAAAAACAAGCGGCGGACACAAAACAGGATAGCAAACCAAACATTAGCAACATAGAGAAAACAAAAATATTATTCCTGTTTACTCTAGAACAACCACTAACTATCACCCAGAAGCCAAATGGAGCATCCCAAAAGTGGTGGACACAAAACAGGATAGCACAAAAAAAGCACCACAACTTATAGAAAAGTAACTTAACATTCCTGTTTATTGTCGAACAACTTCAAACACTCACAAATAAGCCAAATTAAGCATACCAAAAGTGGCAGACGCTAAACAGGATACTACTGCAAATAGTTCCAACATAGAGAAAATACAATTCACAGTCAGCTTTACTCTATAACAACCTTTAACCCTCAGCCACAAGCCAAATACAGCATCCCAAAAGTGGTGGACACAAAACAGAATAGTCCAACAAAAATTGCTAACATATACAAAATGGAAATAACATTAATGATTACTCTCCAAAAATATATAACTGTAACCCAGAACTAAAATCAAACTATTTTGAAGTGGCGCACAAAAAACAGCATAGCATAACAAATCAGGATAACAGATACACTATAAAAAAAAACATTAATCCTGTTTCAAGCCCAACCAACTACTACAGTAAAAGAATAATACAATTACAACAGTGGTCTACACAAAACACCATACTAATCAATTACAGCCAACGCTGTATGCTTTCTCACACACTCTCAAATCAATAACATTTTACACACAAGAAACAAAACTAATATCAGAACACATTGCTTAGCAAAAAAATCAACTATGCTATTCATGAAAACTACATTATAATCAAATAACATTTATCTTTTTCTTTTACAACAGACACTGCGTCAAGACTTTGGCATGAAGATTTCCAACAGCGGATCCAGGGATATTCATCTTGAAATCACACTTCCAACAAGGTACAGTATAACAAGTAAAAAAAAGAGAAAACAAAATGAACATGTTTGCTGTGCAGCAATGTCAAGAGAAAAAAGAAAATAAAACAACACACCAACAACAATAAGACCCACAAATCACCAGCTTTGACAAAATATTACTGACACATTTCTCATTTACCTACTAATTAGCTTTTACCTACAACAACTTTTAACAGTAAACCCTAACTTCAATCTATCAAACAAAATGTGCCCAAGATAAAACAGCATAGTACAAGAAATAGTGAAAACACATCAAAAATTAAAATATAAATTCTCAGTTCAGAGCCCTAACGTACAATATTAAGGACAAAACCTAAACAGACACATAAAATAGAATTCTACAACAAATACTACTAACACCTAACAAAGAACAATACAAACCTTATTTTCACACCCACACCATATAAGATTCTAAGTAAACTAGAAGTGTACTATTACAACAATTACCTGCAGTACAAATTTCAAAGAGCAATATATTACTACCATTTTTTGCCTCTACTATGCCTCTAAGCCAACCCTACAAACCTACTTGATAAAAACCAGCAAACAACCAAAAATAAATAAATAAATAGCACATACTCATTTAACACTATAAACCTACTACATCTACAATGACCTCTAATGCAATTACCTTGGGTCTGCTATGCCTCTAAGCCAAAAATTATAACTTACAAGATAAAAAGTAACAGCAAAAAATAACACAGACTAATTTAACAATAGAAAGCAAGTTCATCTACAATGACCTATAATCACATACAAACAAAGTTAATTTAGAATCACAACAGTGTTGCAACAAAAACATTTTATAAACAACTTAACATCACAAACTAAACTAATGAGACATTATTTTCATTTACAGATTAAGATGGCTGATAACGACACCCAACAGGAAAAGATTAGACGTCAAGCTTGAGAACGACAACAAAGATGGGCAAACGCCGGAGCAGAAGAAAATTCGACGAGAAAAAGAACGGAAAAGACTTGCAAGCAAAAGACTATCAGCTGAAAAAAAATAAAAGCTACACCCAAAAAAAGCTACTAAAAAACAAAAGCATTTAGAACCTGATCTTGAAACATCACATAACATTTCAAATGATGAATTACAAACTGAAACTGATATATGCTCTTCAAATTGTCCTTTACTCAAGTCTTTAGCAGTAGAGGTTCATAATTGTGGTGACATGAATATTCTCTGTCAGTTTTGTGAGGCTTATCATTTTAAACAGGAAAGACCCAGAGATGGACAGTTCATTAGTTGCTGTAAAAAAGGCAAGGTCAAGTTTCCAGAAAGACATCAATTCCCAATATATTTAGAAAACATTATGACTGAACCTACTTTTCCAAACTACAAAAATTTCAAAACAAACATAAGATCATACAATAGTGCCATATCCTTTGCATCTATGGGGGCAACATTAGCTGCTAATGTGCAAGTACATGGTCCTGACTGCAGTCCTGAAGTCCAAGGCCAAATGTACCATCGTACTTCCCATTTGCATCCAGAGGAAGGAGAGCAAAGAAAATTTGCTCAACTATATGTCCTAGATACAATGGAGACTGTTGACCAATGTATGCAGCTGCAAGAAAATAAAAAAATGCTTACCCAGTGTTTTTATAGAGCTAGATAAAATTATGGCCAATAACCCCTACACTCAAGCTTATAAAAAATTGGCAGAAGTAGAAAAGGAACAACAACTTCATGCAGAAAGACATCAATTACCAATTCCAAAGGTCAATATGGTGCTTTAAAGAGATAAACATACTGATAAACGCTGTTATAACTTGCCAACATCAAATGAGGTTGCAATGGTGTTTCAAAATGATGAAGAAGAACCACCATTTCACAGTGACATTAGAATATATCCCAGAAATGAGGAGCAACCATTCATTAATATCAGTATCTTAAGTACTAATTTAGATCCAATGACATATCCCATTTTTTTCCCACACAGAGAAGCAGGCTGGCAACCAAAATTAGCCCTTCCCAGTTACCCAAATTCTAAAGTACGAGTGCAAAATAATATTTCAATGCTTGAATTTAAAGTGGCTCAAATTGACATTCAAAATACATTTAATCCAATTTTATGTGGTGGAAAACTAACACAATAATGGATTATTGATTCCTATTTGCAAGTTGAGGCCAATAATTTAAACTTCATAAAATATCAACAAGATAAACTACGTGTAGAACAGTATTGTGGATTAATGGATTATGTCGCTGAGGTTGCTACAAGCAGAGACATGACAGCTGGCAAAGCCATCATTTTACCATATTCTTTCCAGGGATCTCCTCGCAATATGCGAGAAAGATACAATGATGCCATGGCTATTGTCACCACATTTGGGAAACCAGATTTATTTATTACATTTACATGTAATCGCCAATGGCCAGAGATTACCCAAAATTTACTTTTTGGCCAAACTGCTTCCGATAGACCAGATTTAGTAGCCAGAGTTTTCAAAATTAAATTAAATGAATTAATAAGTGACATCACTATAACTCACTTATTTGGCAAATGTCTTGCTTATGTTTATACAATTGAATTTCAAAAAAGAGGCCTTCAATAAGCACATCTTCTGATAATCCTTTTAAGAAAAAAATAAATTAGATACTGGTGACAAAGTGGATTCAGTCATTGTTGCTGAACTACCAGATCCAGAACTATATGGTAGACTATATGAGATTGTAACTCATCGGATGATTCATGGACCCTGTGGAGATCTTAATCCACAATCACCATGTATGGAAAATAATAAATGTACAAAAGAATTTCCAAAAGATTATAGAGACAAAACGTATGCCAATTGTGATGGCTATCCATTATATAGAAGAAGAGAGGGAGATAGTTGCCATTATTCGTGGCAAAAACGTTGACAATAGATATGTGGTACCATACAATCCACATTTACTTATGAAGTATAATGAACACATTAATGTAGAAGCCTGCACTTCCAACAAATCAATTAAATATGTCTACAAATATATTTACAAAGGCTATGATGCAGCTACTGTAGTCGTCAAAAGTGCAGACAATACCAAAAGCACTGAGTTAGTACATGATGAACTTGCATCTCATGTAGATGCTCGCTATGTAAGTGAGCCAGAAATATGTGGCGGCTTTTAAAATATGAAATGCACGATAGATCACATGCAGTATATAGAATAGCAGTACATTTGCCACAAATATATTTAGTGTATTTCCATGCTGGAAATGAAACTAATGCATTAGCCCAAAGTGAGCATCGTCACACTACACTAACTGCATGGTTTCAATTAAATTCTACAGATTCACAGGCAACACAATTCTTATATATTGAAATTCCATATTATTATGTTTTCGTTAATGGATTATGGAGACCAAGAAAAACCAGAGGAAATAAAATATTACCAAGAATTTACACCATCAGTCCAAGAGAACTTAAACGTTTATGCTTACAACTACTAATTTTAAATGTTCCTGGTGCACAAAGTTTTGAACACTTAAGAACTGTTAATGACATAGTATATGAATCCTTTCATTTAGCTGCCAGACATAGAAACTTACTAGCTGATGATACAGAATGGGAAAGATGTCTAGAAGAAGCAGCACTATGTCAAATGCCACGGCAGATGTGGGAACAATTTGCATTAATTTGTATCTTCTCAAATGCTCCAAATGCATTAGCTTTGTGGGACACATTTAAAAGTAATATGGCTGAAGACTTTATGCAACGATACAATGAACCCATTGCACACTTAAAAGCATTAATGGAAATCCAAGAAGGATTAAGTTGTGCACGTTTTAATCTGCCTGATCCAGGTCTTATAGACGACATAAACTTTGAAGACTATGACATTCAACTAGAAGCAGAAAGGACACAAGAAAGACTGCAACTTTGAATACATTACAATTGCAAGCATTTAATGCCATAAAAAATGCACTAGATGATGACATGGTCAAAGAGCGTTATTTCTATCTTAATGGACCTGGCAGATCAAGAAAAACTATCTATATAATTTATTAATGAGTTTTGTACGAGCACATGCTCAAATAGCACTTGCATTTGCCACCACTGGAATTGCTGCACTTTTGTTAGAAGGTGGAAGAACTGTGCATAGTGGATTTAAACTGCCAGTGCCTATTTTAGAAACATCAGTGTCAGATATTGGCATGACATCATTACAAGGAAAAAATCTGAAAAAAGTAAATTAATTATAATAGATGAGGCTACAATGATGTCCTGCTATGCCCTCCAATGTATTGAACGTTTGCTTTGTGAAGTCATGGATAATACTTTTCCATTTGGTGGAAAGATAATGTTGTTAGATGGTGATTTTAGACAGACATTACCTGTCGTTGTACATGGAAATCGAACAGTCATGAAACCTGTATAAAGTCAAGTACACTATGGAAACATTTTACCCATCTTCAATTACAACAAAATATGAGATCAGAAAGCCAAAATGATTTCAATGATTGGCTTATTAAAATTGGAGAAGGAAAAACAGAAAAAATACCAAATTTACCTGACGACACTGTGCACATCCCACCTCATATGATTTGTCAACAAGATATTATATCGGCTATATTCGAAAGTACAATAAATAACCAGGAATATTCTGAACTTGCCAACCAAGTCATACTAACATGCAAAAATAAGGATGCATTGTTCCTCAATAATGAAATATTAAAAAAAATAATGCACCCAAAGAAATTATCACAGTGCTGATTCTGTACTTGCTGATGACAAAGAAAGTCAGGTAAACGTTTCCACTGAATTTATAAACTTATTAACTCCCTCTGGAATGCCACCACATATTTTGCAGCTAAAGAAAGGTGCAATTGTCATGTTACTGCGAAATATGAACCCCAAAAAAGACCTATGCAATGGGACAAGATTAATTGTTCAACAATTAAAGTACCATTTCATAGATGCTGAAATTTTAACTGGTACCCATAAAGGAGAGAGAGTTTTCATACCAAGGATAGATTTAGCACCAAGTGGAAGTAGTCTCCCTTTTATACTTCAAAAAAGACAATTTCCCATCATTATGGCATTTGCCATGACCATTAATAAATCAAAATGACAAACTTTCAAATCTGTGGGTATTTTCTTAAAACAACCAGTATTTGCACATGGCCAATTGTACGTTGCCTTATCACGGTGCAAAAATCCACAGGCTATTAAAGTTTACATTGAAAACAATGAAAGTCAAGGTGATTTATTAGAGGATGGATGCATTTTTACTAAAAACATTGTCTACTATGAAGTACTGTAACTTTCAATCAAACAAACAAAAGCCATGGCAAACCAATTTAAGACAAAACTCAAAAATCTACTAAAGCACAATATAACCACAAAAAAATCAGAAAAATTACAGACAACCGTTCGTTTCTTTCAAAAAATCATTATTACGCCACAGAAATTAGTTTTACACCACCAATATTTCCATATTAAACTCCATACAATGGCAAAACACATACAGAACAGTGATTACACATCGAGGACCAACTTTAAGGTCTCACGTTCTCTTTTTAGAGAACCACTTTTCCACAGATAAAACTCTATGTGCCATTTTAAACAATTACTATACCAACAAACAAAGGTCAACCATTGAAAACTACCAATAAATAAATCATTCAGTCATAATTCATGGAAGTACTGTTTATTCATGATTAGCCCCACAAAACACTTGCCTTGCATTATTTGAAAAAATTCTGTTCAAATGTTAATTAACTATGTTACTGTTTATAACATTACAAGTTGGACAAAAAATGTAAGTTTTTAAAGCAATTTAAATTTCCTTACTTCGACAGAACAGAAATTTCAAGTTTCACAAAAAATAATGTTAAGTTCCTTACTTAGACATATTACAAAGTTCATGTTAAGCGCACAAGAACGTTTTCAGGCACAATGTATATGTTGTATTTCATGTTAAACATTGATCCAGGGAGTAATCCGACCGCCAGTTAATGCGGTCAGGAAGGAATTCATTTTTTTCCCGCTTTGATACGGCTACTTTTCAAGAGGGTTTTTACTGTTTGCCTTCCTCTGGATTCAATGAATATTTAAGTTAACAGTTCTTGAGCTACAAGTTCCATGTTAAAAAAACATTACCTCAAGTTTACAATACTGATTAATCTAAAGTTCAACTCTTCTAACATTCAAATGTTTTTTACTACAAAACTCTTTGACAGTAACTCAACAAGAAAAAAAAATGTTACAAAAATAAACATGTTTAATATAAGAATTCTACTTATTTCGACATAACTAAAAGCTTACAAGTCGCAAATACGTATATTACTAACTAAACAAATTTACAAACATACATATCTCATTGCAGTCATTTTTTGACAGGCAAGTTGCTAGTCAATAAATAATAATTTATAAAAAAATCTAAATATTTACACAAAAAAATTAAAAAATGTATTGAAGAAATTAGAAGCCGTTATTCATGTATAGTAAAAATTCAAATAGAGATAAATGTTTAAGTAGGCTAAAATACTAGATATTTCAAATTAACAAAAAAGGAGACAATTCTACAACAACATAGCTTTTATTAGCATATATTTTAAAACATAATTTATGCTTTCAGACACTGCCTGAAGAGTGTCACAGGAAGATTGGCAGCAGGGGACCCTCTTTCATTTATACACAACAATAATTGAACACAACAGGTAAAGTATAAGAAGTAAACAAAAAAACAAAAAAATCCTGTTTGGTGTGCACCAATGTCAAAATGCACCCCAGAACCTACAACCCTAATGCTAACACACACACACATACAAAACCGAATAGAACAAAACAAAAACAAAAAAATTCAATCCATAATGACAATAGTGGCGCACACAAAACAGGATACTACAACACATTTTGTTAACAGATATAAAATGAAAAATATATTATGTTTTCGATGCTACAACCTATAAACCTAACCCCACAACCATAACACATCATCTCAACAGTGGCATACACAAAATAGGATACTACAACAAATATGGTTAACACATATAAAATAGAAGGATATATCCTGTTTTCTGTGCATCAAGCTCAAACACTAACCCCATAACCTAAACCTCTAATGCCAACTGTGGTACGCACAAAACAGTATACTGCTACCAATATTGTTAACACATATAAAATGGAACAATAAATACGCTTTTCTGTGCACCAACCTCTAAGCCTAACCCCATAACCTAAACCTTTAATATCCACTGTGATGCACACAAAACAGGAAACTACAACAAATGTTGTTAACACATACTACATCAAACAATACATCCTGTTTTGGGTGCACCAACCTCTAAGCCTAACACCATAGCCTAAACCTATAATGACAACAGTGATGAAAACATTATGAAAACATAATAAATGCAAGGATCTATCCTGTTTTATATGCACCACTCTCTAAGCCTAACCCCATAAGCTAAACCTCTATAAATACATACAAAATGGAAGTAGATTTCCTGTTTTATATGCTCTTAGTGCAAACAAAAACATATTGATAATGTTATTTTAACATTTCCATCTTTCTCTTTAATTCTCAACAGACCCTGCCTCTCTCATCATCTCCAGAGCAATTTCAACAGAACACATTGAAACAAAAGTACAGTATTACAATAAAAACAAAAATATTTTATAAATCCATAATGCCAATACTGCTGCACATAAAATAGGATACTACAACAAATGTGGTTAACAGATATAAAATGAAAAATATATTTTGTTTTCTGTGCACCAACCTCTAAGCCTAACACCATAACCTAAACTTCTAATGCCAACTGTGGGGCAAACAAAACAGGATACCACCACAAATGTTGTTAACACATACTAAACCAAATAAAATAGCCTGTTTTCTATGCAACAACCTCTAAGCCTAGCCCCATAGCCTAAATCTATAATGACAACAGTGGTGCACACAAATCAGAATAATACAACAAATGTTCTTAAAACATAATAAACATAAGCTAAACCTCAAAATGGACATGTTATTTTAACATTTCCATCTCTCTCTTTCATTCTCAACAGACACTGCCTGAAGACTCTCATCATCTTAACAGCAATTTCAACACAACACATTTGAAGAAAAGAGGTACAGTATTAAAAAGTATTACAAGTAAAAAACAAGACAAAACAAAAACTGCTGTTTACACATATCAAATGGAAGTACCTATCCTGTTTTGTGTCTGCCTTTGTACAAACGTACTGCACACTAACTAACACTCTAACATAACCCCATAACCGTAAACCCCCATTAACAACATTGCCGCATGCAAAACCGGATAGGAAGACAAATCAAAATAAGTCCTACCCTACACCCTAATGACAACAGTGCTGCAAACAAAACACAAAACGACAATGCTTTTAATATATACAAAATGGAAGGATATATCATATTTCTGGTAAAACACAATCTAAGCCCAACTCCAAACGCCAAACACCTAATGACAACAGTAGCGCAAAAAAAACTAAACAAATAATAACAACACTGCCACAAACAAAACACGATAACACAATAAATGCTGTTCTCATATACAAAATAGAAGGAACTATCATATTTGCTGTGTGCCTTTCACAACATACACTGTGACCTAACTAATCTGATAAGTCTAACCTCACAAACCTAACCTCATAATGCAAACAGTGGTGCACACAAAACAGGATATGAGAAAAAAAAAGGTAAAACAAATCAAGAAACAAAGGAGCAAAAGTACTAATGGACTACTTTTATATACAGATTAATATGGCAGATACTGACAAGAAACAGGAAAAGAAAAAAAGTCAAACTAGAGAACATCAAAGAACATGGGCAGATCATCAGACTCTGGAGCAGAAGGAAATTTAACGACAAAAAGAACGGGAGAGACTTGCAAGCAAAAGATTACCAGCTGACAAACTAACATCCAAGCCCAAGAAGGCTACTAAAAAACAAAAGCATTTAGAAAATGTGGATCAACAATCAGATAAGAATTCTAATGAGGATTTAAACAGTCACATTGATATATCTTCTCACAATTGCCCTTTATTTAAATATTTAGCAGTAGAGGTTCATAATTGTAGTAATATGAATATTGTCTGTCAGTTTTGTGGGGCTTATCATTTCCAACAGGAAAAACCCAGAGATGTCCAGTTCGTTAGTTGCTGTCAAAAAGGCAAGGTAACACTTCCAGAAAGACAACAATTCCCAACATATTTAAAAAGTATTATGACAGAACCTTCTTTCCCTAACTACCAAAATTTCAAAGCAAACATAAGATCCTAAAATAGTGACATATGCTTTGCATCTATGGGTGCAACATTAGCTGCTAATGTGCCAGGACATGGCCCTTACTGTTTCAAAGTGCAAGGGCAAATTTACCATCATACTTCTTATTTACATTTAGAAGAAGGGGAGCAAAGAAGATTTGCTCAACTATATGTCCTAGTAACTATGGAAGCTGTTGAACAACGTATGCAGTTTCCAGAAAATAAAAAAATGCTTATCCATTGTGTTTATAGAGCGTGAGAAAATTATGGCCCAAAACCCGTACACTAAAGCCTATAAAAATTTGGCAGAAATAGAACAAGAACAAATAACTCATGCACAATTACGTCAGTTACCAATACCAAAAGTCAATATGGTTCTTAAAAGAGATCGCCATACTGATAAATGCTGTTACAACTTACCAACATCAAATGAGGTTGCAATGGTCTTTCAAAATGATGAGAGAGAACCACCATTTCAAAGGGATATTAGAATATATCCCAGAAATGAGGAGCAACCTTTTATCAACATAAGTATCTTAAGTACAAATTTAGATCCAATGACATATCCAATTTTGTTTTCAAATGGGGAAGCCAGATGGCAACCCAAATTAGCACTTGAGAGTTACCCAAATTCAAAAGTACGTGTTAGAAATAACATTTCTATGCTTGAATTTAAAGTGGCTCAAACCTATATTAGAGATGGATTTAATCCCATTTTATGTGGTGGAAAACTGACACAACAATGGATCATGGATTCATATTTGCAAATTGAGGCAAATAATTGAAATTTCATAAAATAGATAAACTACATGTAGAACAGTATTCTTTACTGATGGATTATGTCGCTGAGGCAACTACAGAGAGCTTGCAGCTGGCAAAGCCATCATTTTACCGTCTTCTTTCCAAGGATCTCCTCGCAATATGCAAGAAAAATACAATGATGCTATGGCTATTGTAACTAAATTTAGAAAAACAGAATTATTTATTACATTTACATGTAATCCACAATGGCCATAGATTGTACAGAATCTGCTAATTGGACAAACTGCTTCCGATAGACTAGATTTGGTGGCAAGAGTCTTCAAAATAAAATTAACTTAATTAATACATGACATAACCATAACTCAGTTATTTGGCAAATGTCTGGCTTATGTTTATACCATCGAATTTAAAAAAAGAAGACTTCCCCATGCACATATGCTTATAATTCTTCAAGAAAAGTATAAATTGGATACTGGTGATAAAGTGGATTCAGTCATCATTGCTGAACTACCAGATCCAGAAATACATGGTAGACTATAAGATATTGGAACTCATCGCATGAGTCATAGACCATGTGGAGATATTAATCTACAATCACCATGTATGGAAAATAAAAAATGCACTAAAGAAGTTCCAAAAGATTATAAAGACAAAACGTATGCCAATTGTGATGGCTATCCATTATATAGAAGAAGAGAAGGCCAAACTGCCATTATTTGTGTCAAAAAAGTGGATAACAGATATGTGGTGCCATACAATCCACATTTACTCATGAAGTATAATGCACACATTAATGTGGAAGCTTGCACTTCTATAAAATCGATTAAATATGTCTACAAATATATTTACAAAGGCTATGATGCAGCTACTGTAGAGGTAAAAAGTGCAGAAAATCCAGAACAAACTGAGTTATTACATGATGAACTTGCATCTCATGTAGATTCTCGCTATATAAGTTCACCAGAAGCAATGTGGCATCTTCTCAAATTTGAAATGCATGATCGCTCACATGCAGTATATCGATTAGCTGGACATTTGCCCAAAGACACTTAGTTTATTTCAATGTTGGAAATGAAAGAAATGCTTTGGCACAAAGTGAGCATCAGTAAACTACACTAACTGCGTGGTTTCAATTAAATTGTACTGACTTGGAGGCAGGTGCATTATCCAATCAGAGTGGTATTTTAGGGTGTATCCCTTTCTGATTGGCTCACACATTGGTGTCTCCTGATTGGGTGAATTTGATAGACAGCGTTTTCAACCAATCAGAAGGCTCCATTGCCTATTTTCATCCGGAAAAGTCTCTGGGAGCCTCATTAGTGTCGGGATGTCAGTGAGTGCGGATGTAAGTACTTTTTTTTTTTTTTTACATGGCGTGGCAGAAGAGGAGTAGGAGGAGGCCAGAGACATCGTGGGGAGGTAAGTACAATGTAGATTATGTTTATTTTATTTTGTTTTTAGGTTTATGTATGTGTATTAATGTTATGTTTTTTTAACACGTGCCGCGCCGGAGCAGAAGAAAAGAATAAGGACAGGACATGCCGGAAAGGTGAGTAGAATATTTAGAATGTTTAGAATGTTTATTTATGTACTGTAAATGTGTTGTACTAATTTTTTTATTTTTTTCCCCTCGGTGGCTGATCTGAATGGACATCTGCAAAGGTAAGTGGTCTTAATTATTTTATTTTAGCTTAGAATTAGATTATTTAATATATAGATAGCATTTATTGTATGTTAGCTAGGGGTATGTGTTTTATATAGATAGCATAGCATGTATTGTATATTAGATTATGGTATTTATTTAGATAGATTGTGTGATGTATATTATATAGATAGGATGTATATTAGATTATGGTATTTATTTAGATAGATTGGGGTATGTATATTAGATAGATAGAATGTATTGTATATTAGATAGGGGTGTATTGTATTGTATGTATTTGTATTATATTGTATTGTATTGTATTATTTTGTATGTATTATATTGTATGTATTGTATGTATTTGTATGAAATGTATGTCCTTTTCAGGTGTGTAATTTTTTTTTCTGTAGTGTGGGGGGGGGGTGTAATGTTTTTTTTTATTTTCTGTAATGTTCCTTTTTTATTTTTTGTGACTTAGGTTTTTTATTTTCTGTAATGTCGATTTTTTATTTTTTGTGATTTAGGTTTTTTATTTTATGTAATGTAGATTTTTTTATTTTTTGGGACTTAAGGCTTTTTTATTTTCTGTAATTAGAGTGGTGGGATTATTAGGGGGTAGGTAGGTAGTGTAGTTGTTAATAGGTTAGTGTAGAGGGTTTTTAGTTGATATTTAATGTTTTATTGGTGGGGTATAGTGCAGTGTAGTGTTTATACTTAGTGTCATGATGGTCCTTGAGGACCGTCATGGCACTTATGTGGATAATGTTGGGTTGTATCAGGTCCATAATGGTCTTAATATACCCTTATGGGACTGATGGGGTTAAATAGAGGCTTATGAGGGTCTGTATGGACCCCTATGAGTGACAGGGTTAATTAGCGGTTTATGGGGGTCTATATTGACCCCCATGAGTGAAGGGGTTAATTAATGGCTTATGGGGGGCTGTATTGACCCTCCTGAGTGACAGGGTTAATTAAGGGTTTATGGGGGTCTGTATTGACCCCCATGAGTGAGAAGGTTAATTAAGTGCTTATGGGGGTCTCTATTGACCCCCATGAGTGACAGGGTTAATGAAGGGCTCATGGGGGTCTATATTGACTCCCATGAATAACAGGGTTAATTAGGGGTTTATGGGGGTATGTATTGACCCCCATGAGTGACAGGGTTAATGAAGGGCTTATGGGGGTCTATATTGACCCCCTTGAGTGAGGGGGTTAATGAACTGCTTATGGTGCTCTGTATTGACCCCCATGAGTGACACAGTTAATGAAGGGCTTATGGGGGTCTGTAATGACCCCCATGAGTGACAGGGTTAATGAAGGGCTTATGGTGGTCTCTATTGACCCACATGAGTGACAGGGTTAATGAAGGGCTCATGGGGGTCTATATTGACTCCCATGAATGACAGGGTTAATTAGGGGTTTATGGGGGTCTATATTGACCCCCATGAGTGAAGGGGTTAATTAATGGCTTATGGGGGGCTGTATTGACCCTCCTGAGTGACAGGGTTAATTAAGGGTTTATGGGGGTCTGTATTGACCCCCATGAGTGAGAAGGTTAATTAAGTGCTTATGGGGGTCTCTATTGACCCCCATGAGTGACAGGGTTAATGAAGGGCTCATGGGGGTCTATATTGACTCCCATGAATAACAGGGTTAATTAGGGGTTTATGGGGGTATGTATTGACCCCCATGAGTGACAGGGTTAATGAAGGGCTTATGGGGGTCTGTATTGACCCCCTTGAGTGAGGGGGTTAATGAACTGCTTATGGTGCTCTGTATTGACCCCCATGAGTGACACAGTTAATGAAGGGCTTATGGGGGTCTGTAATGACCCCCATGAGTGACAGGGTTAATGAAGGGCTTATGGTGGTCTCTATTGACCCACATGAGTGACAGGGTTAATGAAGGGCTCATGGGGGTCTATATTGACTCCCATGAATGACAGGGTTAATTAGGGGTTTATGGGGGTCTGAATTGACCCCCATGAGTGACAGGGTTAATGAAGGGCTTATGGGGGTCTATATTGACCCCCATGAGTGAGGGGGTTAATGAACTGCTTATGGGGGTCTGTATTGACCCCCATGAGTGACACAGTTAATGAAGGGCTTATGGGGGTCTGTAATGACCCCCATGAGTGACAGGGTTAATGAAGGGCTTATGGGGGTCTATATTGACGTCCATGAATGACAGGGTTAATTAGGGGTTTATGGGGGTCTGTATTTACCCCCATGAGTGAGGGGGTTAATTAAGTGCCTATGGGGGTCTGTATTGACCCCCATGAGTGACAGGGTTAATGAAGGGCTTATGGGGTCTATATTGACCCCCATGAGTGAGAAGGTTAATGAAGTGCTTATGGGGGTCTATATTTACCCCCATGAGTGACAGGGTAAATGAAGTGCTTATGGGGGCCTGTATTGACCCCCATGAGTGACAGGGTTAATGAAGGGCTTATGGGGGTCCGTATTGACCCCCATGAGTGACAGGGTTAATGAAGGTCTTATGGGGCTCTATATTGACCCCCATGAGTGACAGGGTTAATTAGGGGTTTATGGGGGTCTGTATTGACCCCCATGAATGAGGGGGTTAATTAAGTGCTTATGGGGGTCTGTATTGACTCCCATGAGTGACAGGGTGATAGTGTATATTTGTTTTCTTTTATAACGGGTCCTTTAAGGACCTTTACGGTCCTTTAAGGACCTTTAACGCGGGAATTTTGAATTTTCATTGCAGCAGGGTTCCCCGATCCTGTGCAATCGGGACCCCCACTGCGATGGTTAATGTGTGGTTAATGCAGGTCTCTGAGCTTATCTCGGATCCCATGGGGTTAATGCAGGATTCCGAGCTTATCTTGGATCCCTTCTTGGTTAAGTTGTACGTGGCTGGGCTTTGAGCCTCGTTTTCGTTTTTTTTGGCGGCCATTTTTTCTCTTGCTTAGTAGATTTTCGTGTGTCTGAACTCGGGAATTTGGACTTAAATGGAGGTGTAACTTCACTTTCAGAGGTCCTGGATGCCCCCCCTTGCTATGGGTAAGCTTTTTATGTAGTTTTTGTGAGTATTTGGTGTGTTTTGACGGTTTTTAGGTACGCTCGGTTCGGCTGTTATGGTCGTATTTTTTCGTGTGTGTGGGTGTTTGTTACGTTAAGGTTGGTTCCGAGGTCGTTTTTTTTTTTTTCTAAGTCGTGCGTGTGTGTGTGTTTTTAACCACGTGTGAGGAGCCTTTAAGTCTCCACCTCAGCAAATGCGGACCCTCGCTTCCCTCGTGACGACGAATCATAGTTTGACAACTATTATATGTGATCACTGTTTTATTTAGTTCAGGTTTTTAAATTGTATTCTGGAGGCAAGAGGAAAATACTACATATGTTACAAGACCAGTGGTGTATTTCGGCCAAGACCTATAAGGCTTAGGCCTAGGGCAGAGCATTTCAGGGGGCAATAGGTTGTCTGAAGACACTGGTGCAGTGTCATGAAAGTTTCATACAAGGAAATTACTACATACAGTGACAAGGTGAGTTTTACTCCAAATCCATGATACATCATTTTCCTCTTATCAATTATTGGATTAAATGTTAATATTAACCTTTGCATCCTGCTTTATGATTTTCTTACCGGCAGTTACTTAAAGCAAAATTTTAGATTCTATTATGAGCCCAGTGGGTATTGATTTTGCACTTTATGGATAATCCTGCATTGGTTTGTTAAACAGGTCTACTATTTAGCGAAGATTTCTTTAAGTATTTTCAAGTTTAGTCTGCAATAAATCTTGAAGAAAAAAATTGTAAAATATCTGCAGATCTATTGTTTTCTTTTTACAATATGCCTCTCTTTCTCTTCCCTTAAATATCTCAAGCATGTGCAATCACAAAGGTTTTACTTACAACTTAATTGCTAATTATTGATTTTGCATGTGTTATGAACAGACACATTTAGTCTAATGTTCCCTGAGCCTGAGAAGATCATTTAGAATTTGAAAGTCTGTCAGATAATGGAGAAATTGTACATCCACTCTTATGCATGGGGATAAATAAATGCATTATGCTAAATACAGTAAATGGCTTTTCATAGAGGTTTACTTACCGCAATTCTAAGCAAACATACTGAAAACCAGGGTACAAATCAGTAAGCATTTATATGCAAAAAAGCTTTTGAGGTTTTGCAGAGGTTCAGGCTGAAGTGGTCAATTAGCTGAAACATTTTGTGCTATTTCCCTGTCCTAAATTAATGGTAACACAAATCCCATCCATAACCCTGCTTCCAAACTTTTATCCCCAATCAGACAATGAAGTGACAAAGTGAAGGTTCCAAATATGGTATGATTTAAAACTATAGGTCATAACAAGTACTTTACCTGCTAAATGTTAATTTGGATGCTCCTACAGTAAACAAAGATTACTTTTTGCAATTTATAGTTGTATGTCAGCCTTTCTGATACACTCACTAAGGAAGATTACCAATAATTACTTTGAGCCCATCTTTGAAATCACCTGCATAAAAAAGACTGGTCATGCTTTCTGGATCTGAGGATTTTTTTTTTTCATGCGGGTACTTGCAGTAAAAAGTATGGGCCCAAAACCCTGATGGGTAATCAGTAATTAATGGTAATGATTGGTAACAAAAGATTACAATATTTCTTTGTGGAAGGATCAGAAAAACTAAATAACAACTAGGAATTGCAAACCTCATTATTAATTATACTACAATTAGACTATCAGGAACTAGGTACTTAAACCCTAATTCATACCTTTCAGGAGGGAAGTTGCTTAAAGAATTTAATAACAAAAACTACAAACAGGATTAGTAAAGCTTGGCGTGCATTGCTTTAAATCAAAACGTCCATTGGATCAGTCCATATTCTAGAACAAACAGTAGAACACAGTAAGCAGACATCTCAGACAGGCTCAGAAGCATACGGCAAATGCAGTAGACAACTGTTGCAGCTATAGCAGAGATCCTCAAGAGCAGACTGGCAATGTCGCAGACAACTATGCAACAACAAATACAGGGAACAGAGGTCCTCTGGAACCATCTAGAACTTGAAGGCAGGAACTGACACACATGTGGAGGTGAATATTGGGACATTAAGAGAGTGGTTGATGCAGGCATTAACCCTGCCAAACAGGAAGAGAAGTTAGCAACAGGGTAGAATACACCAGCTGCAGCAGTCCTCACGCAGACCAAATGCTTGCAGCAGTATAGCACAACAGGCACTTTGGTGTGACCTCAGTCTGATCTTAAATGTTTCAATATGGATTGGCTAAACCCCAGTACCTATGAGTGAATAAGCAGAAGAGCTATGACACACAGAATCAGACCTAGCTCTCCCTCGCAACCTACTCAGGCTGTGAGTCACTACAGGCTGTAGACTTGATTTACCCCTGACCCCTAACAGAACATTTACCCCTGACATGGACCCCCCAGTGTGTTATTTAAATCAACATATGCTAATTATCCTACAATTAATTATGAATAAGTAACAAGATCCAATATATTTGACTTTGGTTATCCGATGTGGTAGCTCGCCTATTCCAAGCTGCTAAAAACTCATCAGTTCTGAGCCTGTTTAATTTTATATGGTAGTGCTTTACTCCTTAGGAACCCAATTGGTGCTTTCCTGAGTGGTTACCTGTTTGTGCTGGATTTGGGAAGAGGAGTGGAGGTGTATCGTGTCTCCGTCGTTCTTGAGTTGCTGAAATATTGCATATCGTGAAATATGATCCACACCTTAAGCATGAAGACTCCCAGGGTAGAGAGGAGCGGTACCAGATACTACATTGCATACTGAGTGAGCACCATCAGGTGAAGAATGAAAGCAACCTTATATGTGTGTCTTTTATGAACTGGGATAGAGCTGCTGATTTATAAATCATTTCATCAATTATTATTAACATTTCATCAATGATTACAACTGTTAGTAACTGTCATGAAGTTTTGATTAAGTCTTCAGACCTGTAGACATATATGTGGAGACATTGAGAGATATCTTGCTGGAGTGGAGCTCTTTTAGAATCTGAGCATGGTGAATTGATACATATTTGGGACGCCTTGAAATGCCTGAATCACGGATGATAAAAAACAGGCTCTCAGCAAGAGACTAAGGAAAACAGAGATTTAAAAAAAAAATATATAAGCACAGAGCATATTTATTTTACAGAAGTTTTTAGTTAGTAAAGACCTTGCTTTTGGATAGAAGTTCACTAACTAAAAAATTCTGTAAAATAAATATGCTATGTGCTTATATAGAGCCCTTTTTAATTGGCCGAACCGCATTTTGTTTGCAGATTAGAATTTGTTACAATTACTGATGTATTTAATTGACTCAAGCCCGTAATTACAGGCTCACAGGCACCACACGCAAACCATGAACCCATATGTAGCATTTCAGGGCATAATCATGATCAATTAAGCAAGCCCATAAGTTACAATTTAGACAGAGCCAATAGTAAATGAGACCGTCATCATGATGTCGGTAAAACATGGAGTTTAGGCTACATTTAATTAGTGTTTAAAGGTGATCAAACTCGCAATCCAGGAATGTAGAAATAAATAAAAAATAATAAATCAACTGTCCATGTGGGTGGTCTAATATGTATTAACTCCTTGATTCCTGGGATCAATATAACACGTAAATAAAACGTAAAAAAAAATATTTGTAGTTGCTGATTTGCGAGCATGAGACTGTTGTGCAGTTAATTCAAATGGCTTTCATTGCTTTCTCAGTATTTAAAGTACAGTAGTGTGTTTATATTTGCTTTTAAAGTGTTACGAACAGGTGTTTAACCCACATGCGGGTCCTATCTAGTACTCATAATATTTTTTTATACATTTGCCATTTACGGGTTTGAAGGTAATAGGAGGCTTGTTGAATTGTTGCAATTGAATATGGATTTTGGGTCTTTAGCACAGGTAACATTTGCGGGCTTGAAACATTTAAGGAGGAGCTAGGACGGAGTTACGATTCTGACAACTGCAGTGCAAATTTTGAGCCTGTAGCAAAATGTAACCAATGAAATATCTGTAACTTTTACAGACTTCTGTAATTGCGATATGGACAATTGAATAGGGGCCTTGGTTGGGTATGTCATTGAATATTAGTATTATACTAGATCCAAAATTGGTGATGTTTGGTCTGTTAAATAGATCTGAAATTGTGCTTTGAGGTTTCTTGAAAAGTGTAAATTTACTCATTAAGAAACACATTTTAACTAATTGGATTTTGTCTAGATCCCCTATGTTAGGCAAGCTTAAATTGGAAATTCAGAGACAAATTATCTTGGAACATTATGATGAGGTAAAAACTCACAATGGAAACAGGATCTAAAATTTTGTTATAAAATGGGTACCTTTTTTTGGATGTGTCTGGACAATGCTAGTTAATGAAAAATATAATGGTGGCATTTATTATTTTTGTATAATGCTTATGTTTTCTTTTCTATCTGTATTTTTTATTTGGTTTATGTGAATTTGTATTAATAATATAAAATGAAAAACAAATTAACATGATCCATATAAAAAGTTAATATACTTAAAATATTGACACTGTGTTTTATATCACACTCCTGAGCAGAAGCAGTCACCAACTAACATCTTTCCAAGTTTTATTCGCCATCAGGACTGAAGCAGTCCCTTCAGCAGTGGCTCAGCTAGTGACTCTGGACCTCATGTCATCCACCTGTGTAGATGCATTTCCCAGTTCCATTCACCATCAGGAAGGAATGACTTCTGCAGGGGCTCAGTCAGTGACACTGGGTCTCATACCATCCATCTGAGCAGAAGCCCTCACCAACTGACAATCCTCCCAGTTCCATTCACCTTGCCCTCTTTTACCTCCAGATCTAGAGCCTTGCACCACTTTTCTGCCTTTGAACTTTAAAACATGCCCTACTCTGTCTACACCCAACCACCTTTGATTTATGTTACTTTATAGTGTAAGTTTCTGCACTATCACCTCCATTTTTCACAGCTGCTACATTCAGAATTAATTGCTAATTAACCCTCTACTCATTTTTCACTGATGTGCCAAACCATTGTTGCTCCATTTTAATTATTTCACCTTTTGTTTCATTAATCATTTAGGGCCCTGTGCTAATCCCTGAAAAAGCACTTACAAGTGCCCTAACTCAAGAGTTAATCCCTCATAGCTCTGATAATTACCCATCTCTAAAACAATGTGCGAGAACTCCTACAGGTCACTGCTCTGAGTGAACTTCACTACACAGTCAAAAAGCAAGGCATAAATCTCCAATGAGTTTCCACTGAAAATGAATTACGAGTTATTCCCTGACACTCTGACACACAAACCCTATGCTAATAACATTTTATGGACCACTTACAAATCAGAACACTGCTGTTTTGGCTGTAAGCTGGGGGAGCTAAAGATTTACATTAGTGTAGAATTAGGGGGAAAAAAACTCCTGCAGCCAATTTACTGCAATGCCCTAATTTAGAGCACCTGATTTACATACTGTAGGCTATTAGTCTGCAATATTGTGAACTCTCAGTCATGAGAGGCATTTTGTCATGAGAGGCATTTTTCATGAGAGGCAAGTTTCATGTGCATGATTCTTAACTCAGGGGCAGGGTCGTCAACACCTTTTGTATCAATCTGTCACATTACTGTACGACAGCGCAACAGAATATGTTGGTGCTATATAAATGACAGAAAATATTAATAATAATAATAATAACAAAAACATTTAAATATTACAAAATCTATATATTTGGCATGCAAAGAAAATAACATAATTAACCTAGTTAAAACATTAATATTAATATTTTTGCTTCCAGTGTCCCTTTAAATAGTCTATTTAAATCTAAGAATAAATACCATAAAGGTTTTGTCTGTGACATTTCATAATTAATTATTGCTAAAATAATGGCACAATGGAATCCCAAATTGTTGGCAAGAATTGTAAATTTCAATTTTAAAAACTACAGAGATCTCCAGTGTAGAAATAGATTTTTTTTTCTTCTTTTAAAGAGTTTTGCCCAAAATCATGTTTCAAAACTTTCAGAATAGGTGCATACAACTATTATAGACATCATTTTGTATTTATAGATTTGATGATTAATATATTTTATGAGGTTTTCTATTCCCCAGAACAATTATGTATGGATTTTTCCATCAGTGGATTAGAGACCTGTGTACTTCCCTCTGCAAATTTTCTACATTTAAATAATTCTGAATACGCAGTAGAAACATGTTTAAAATGCAGTGAACTTATAAAATAGCACAGTATGCAGAATACATTTGTGGATTCATGTAGAGAGTCTGCCCTGTTTAACATGATGTGACATTTGTAAATAAAATACTATTTCTAGCAACTGTATATACTATTAAAAGTACCAGCGACTCATATAAGCATACAAATATTTCAGAGTTTGTGTTGTATATTTAGTAACGTTTTAACATTGTATTAATAATATCAGTCGTCCTTTTTAAACAATGTAAAGGGATCCTTCGGACGTGTTTTTATTTTACGCACCCAGGTGTTATAACTTGGTTTATTCAATTCAATTTAATTTCTCATTCTACTTTTCAAATGCAATTTACACCTGATTTTTATGAGCAAAGGGCCTCATTCAATTGCAATTTGGTAAATTGAATAGGGCTCTATATAAGCACATGCATATTTGTTTCCAGAAATTTTTAGTTAGTGAAGATCTTGCCTTTGGATAGAAGTTCACTAACTAAGGTCCTCATTCAATGGCGATTTGGCCAATTGAACAGGAATATAAGCACAGAGCATATTTTTTTACAGACGTTTTTAGTTGGTGAACTTGTACCTAAAAGCAAGGACTTCACTAACTAAAAACTTCTGTAAATAAATATGCTCTGTGCATATATAGAGCCATATTCAATTGGCCAAATCACAATTGAATGAGGCCCTAAAAACGTATTTTAAAAAAATGTCTGTGCTTATATAGAGCCCTATTCAATTGGCCAAATTGCAATTGAATGAGGCCCAATGTGACTAACAACTTCTGTAATAGCTGCCTTTCTTCCCGTGTCTCCCATGTTGGCAGACAGCAACTCAGATGGTTTCTATGCACTGGCAGCACTGCATTCTGGGAGAGAAAGCTACACTTAAGGTGTGTCCTACTGTGTTGCATGCTGTCTTGTAGAAGCAGCCAAGACACAATATAAATGTATCTTATTTCAACATGAAAAATGTGGACATATGTAAATGCTCTGTGTCATATTCTATATATTAATCACATTAGTATTACAGACAATTCAATATAATGGTAATCATGAAAAAGGAGGACATTTATGAAAGGGTCATTTGTAGCTTATAGAGTTTCAGTTTTTAATCTTGAAAATAATAAACCCTGCATATATTTTCTCTTCTGCCACATAACTTGAGACAATGGGAAAGTGAAGCCTGTCTCTATGGGTATGACCTTAAGGAACACTGTACAGTAAAACAAATATGTTTGAAAACTTTGACCAAAAACATAATTAATTAAGCAGGAACAATTAGATAAAAATAAATGTTGATGCCTCTGCTGGACCTTGGAGCATTAGGCCCTCATTCAATTGTAATTTGGCCAATTGAATAGGGCTCTAAATAAGGACATAACATATATTTTTTTTAAAAGTTTTTAGTTAGTAAACATCTATCCAAAAGCAAGGTCTTCACTAACTCAAAACTTCTTTAAAAAATATATACTAAGGGCCTCATTCTATTATCGGCCGTAAAACGGCCGCAAAGCTGCGATTCCTTGCGGGGCTCCCGTTACCTTGCAATTCAAATAGACGGCGCCGCAAGGATATCCACTTACGGCTGGTCGCATATCTTGCAACCGGCCGCAAGGTCTGAAAACTTTAAAAGCAAATGTAAATTCAAGACGGCACTGTAAAGCTCTGTAAATGCTAGGGATCATAATGGGGGACATGAGGATTAATAGCAACCCCCTCTCAAGCTTGTACATCAGCCCAAATCCGAGATTTCATTAACTGTTTATTTTCTGGCCGCAGCATGGGCGGGTCTGAGGTGCTCCAAGCCCTCGGGACTTTGTCCACGGATATTTGACATAAATTAAAATAAAAATTATTTACGGATTTGAGTGTAGGGGAATGTTGTGCTATGAATGCTAACACCCCCAATCACTTTATCGTCTCATCAGAGTGCAGGATGGCTTTATTATGGCTTTATTATGTGCTTAATTGTGTGCTTGCGGGACCTTTTTGCTGCAAGTAAGCTGCGGCTCGGTTTTAGCCTTGCAGAGAAAGTTCCCGGAGCAATTGAATAGCAACCGGGATTTTCTTGCAGCCGAAACTCTTGCAGCCGTTTAAGATCAAAGGCTTTCCTGCGTCGCGTGCGGCCGCAAGGGATAACAAGGCGCCGACCGCAAGCCTGCCGGAGTCCCCGGCCGGAAGGGAATAGAATAGGCAAATAGCCTGCCGGCCCCGCATCTCCTACGGCTGATAATAGAATGAGGCCCTATGTGCTTATTTATAACACTACTAGCGACTTGGCCGACAAAAAATGACGGCAATGAGATGTGTATGTTTGGAAAGTTGTTTAATTATTAATATCCATATTTGACATTTCAGGAACAGTTTCTAAATCGCTTGTTTGCTTATTATCTTTTTTTGGTGTATCTTCAATTTTGCAGCTTATAGTCTTTTGCTTGCAATTCTTTTGTGTTCTTTTTCTCGTCGAATTTCTTTCTCCTCTGGTGTCTGCTGGTTGGCCCATCTCCGTTGTCGTTCTCTAGCTTGCCGTCTCTTATCTTTTCTTGTTTGCTCTTGTTAGTAGCCATATTAATCTGTAAAAGTTTAGTTTGAGATGTTAAGTTTGTTTTTTACATTTTTTATTATCAACAGTTTGTTTCTTTGTGCTTGTAGTTCATTGTAGCGTTAGTTTCTTTGTATTGTTAAATAACTGTTTTTCTTATTTTTGGATATGATCGCAATGGTTTTTGCATTATCCTGTTTTGTGTCAACCACTTTTGCTATGCTAATTTAGGATTCTTTGTAAGCCTTATAGCTTCTTAAAGAGTAAAGAAGAATATTAACTTACATGTGTTTGTGTGATTTTTGGTATAATCCTATTTTGAGTCTACCATATGTTGCATACTTTATTTGCTTAATAAGTCTTTTTTATGAAGGTTAAATGTTTTTGTACAGTGAAATTGAATTTTTTTTTGTATTTTGGATATGATGGCAATGTTTTTAGCATGATCCTGTTTTGTGTCCACCACTTTTGGTATGCTTATTTAGGCTTCTTTGTAAGGCTTATAGGTTCTTAAACAGTAAAGAAGAATATTATTTAACTTTTCTATGTGTTTGTGTGATTTTTGGTACAATCCTGTTTTGTGTCCACCACTTTTGTTATGCTTATTTAGGCTTCTTTGTAAGGCTTATAGGTTCATAAACATTAAAGAAGAATAATAATTTAGTTTGCTATGTGTTTGTGTGAGTTTTGGTACAATCCTGTTTTGTGTCTACCACTTTTGGTATGCTTATTTAGGCTTCTTTGTAAGGCTTATAGGTTCTTAAACATTAAAGAAGAATATTAATTTAGTTTGCTATGTGTTTGTGTGAGTTTTGGTACAATCCTGTTTTGTGTCTAACACTTTTGGTATGCTTATTTAGGCTTCTTTGTAAGGCTTATAGGTTCTTAAACATTAAAGAAGAATATTAATTTATATTGGCGGCCATTAAACATATATAGTTCATTTGTTTTTTGTACTTGTTATACTTTACCTTGATTGAAGTGTCGAATGACAGAGGGTCCCCTCCTGGCAATCTTAATCCGCCGGTCTTCTTGTAGTGTCTGTTTGAAAAAGAAAGTGAAATGGTTACTTGTATATTTCTTTTTTTTGATTTAGCAATGCATGGTCTTTTTCAGCATGTAATGTATTTTTCTATCTTACCTCTTGTTCTTTCTTGGAGTTGTTTTAAAGGGATTGTGGTTCACAATGCACAGTGCAAATTCTTGAGTGACGCTGTTGATGCAGAGTCTGAATAGTAAAAAAAAGGAGAAAGATTGATCTTTAGGTTATATATTGAATTACAATAAATTAATGTCATGTAAATTTACTTCTGTAATTACTTTCAATTAACATTACTTATTTTTTGGGCCTACACACATAAATGTGCGTGTGACATGTCACTATACATGAATCATATTTTAACAGTAAAATATTGTTTTTTTTGTAATGTCATTTAAATATAGTTGTTTAATTAGTTTGAGTTAAGATCAGTTTGTTGCAGGGGCTATACACATAAATGTGCGTGCCACATGTCACTATACATAAATCACATTTTCATACTTAAATGTTTGTTTGTTTTTTGTCCTGTCTTGATAATAAAATGTAATATATTATAGCTTACCTCTCAGTTGTAATTTGCAAAATGTAAAGTAGTAAATTAGGAAACAATTCTCTTCTCAAGTAACAGCAGCAGTTAACTATCCAGTCACTCCGTTCATCACCTGAGGCGAAATGTAGAAATTTCTGGAAAGTAGGCAGTATTTATAAACTTTCAAGTGCCTCAGACCGTTAGAACGCAATACGCATGCGCTATTTGCGTTCCAGCTTACAATTTGCGTTCCATCCGCCATTTTGTGCGTAGTAGTTTTGAAAATGGTGGTTAATATGAGTGTGGTACGTTCCGCGTAGTATGTATTTCATTATTGCGAGTCACTGTAGTATAGTTACATCTGAAGCCTCGTTTTCGTTTTGTTCGGCTTCCATTTTTTCTCTCGCTTAGGTGATTTTCGGCAGTTTAAACTCGTTTTTTTGTACTTAAATGGACGTGTAAATTAACTTTTCGAGGTGCCGGATGCCCCCCCTTGCTGGAAGTTTTTAATGTGTTTGTTGTGTTTATATCTTGTGTTTCTGATGTTTTCATGCGCGCCGTTTTCAGACGGTTTTGCGTGTTGGGAATGGGTCGTTTCGCGGACTTATTTTTTAGCAAAGCCGGAATTTGTTTGCGAGGGACGCAGTTGTTTTTTTTACGTGTACGACGCAGTGTATTTTTTGTAAGTCGTGCCTATGTGTGTTAACCGCGTGTGAGGCGCCTTTGAGGTATTTTTTTGTTAAAAAGTCGTGTGTGTGTGTGTGTTAACACAGCCGACGTTGGAGCCTCCACCTCCGCAAATGCGGACCCTCGCTTCGCGAGGATCCGCATTTGCGGGAACATTGGGATTTTTTTTGTTAAAAAGTCATGTGTGTGTTAACACAGACCGACGTTGGAGCCTCCACCTCCGCAAATGCGGCCCCTCGCTGTGCGAGCCTGCAAGTGTGAGCAACGGCTCGTATGCTCACAACTATATATGTGATTCAATTGGACAAATAGCAATTGAATGAGGCCCTTAGACAGGTAAAAGTGGTGTATTTGAGAAATGCAATCACATTTCTGGAAGCAATTATTGCATCTGTTGATGTGGTTTCCTGATTCTAGATCATTAAGGGGATGGGTTCTTGTAGCAATTTCAATGTTATCCAATTATCTAACAAATATTCTCTAGTTCTGCCTTCCACAAAACCAATCCTTGTACTCATAAAAAAAAGTCTTCAAAAAATCTAATTTCCTCCCAAATTTTTATGTCCATGTCTTTTGCAGCTGGTAATAATATTAGTTTTGTAGTACATACTTTACAACCATTGCCATTTGTAATGACCTACAGTGGTCCTTTAAGTTATCCAAACTATGAGAATACAGTGCTGCCAAGCTACACACCTGAAGGTTAGCTGGGAACAGAAAGGAAGTGAAGAGGTCCCAGTATGAGTACATTGTAAATGGAAATATCACTGAGGAGAATATCATAACTTCTAAAATTATAATTTTAATGTATATTAAAGCAACATATTTGCCTAGCATGCAATAACTTTTATTCTTTTATTCTTATTATACTAATTTATATATATATATATATATATATATATATATATATATATATATATGTGTGTGTGTGTGTGTATTTATTTACTATAATATATATATATATATATATATATATGTATACTGTATATATATATATATATATATATATATATAGAGAGAGAGAGAGAGAGAGAGTAAATAAATAGTACATCTGTGTTCTCATTTGACTGTCTAATACAAGTTAAAGATAAAAAAAATAAGAGCGAACCTCTCTTTCTCAAGTCCAGAGCTATACTGATATTAGTATAGCTCTAGACTTGAGAAATAGTGGTTCATTCTCAAAAGCTTGACATATATTTATGAATATGTTTATCCAATAAAACAGGTATCAATATATTGTCAGAACTTTTGTAAGAATAAAATCCAATCTTATATGGGTATTATAAGCTAATATAATAATAATGTTTTTATAACTTTTCTCTTATATCCAATGTATTAATATTTTATATGATATATATATATATATATATATATATATATATATATATATATTTGCTTTTCCATTTGGATATACTCTGTGTCAATATATTTTTTCCAGGTTTTCATTGAAATAGGATTCTTAAGAGTCCTTTGTTCTGTAGAGACACAAAACTAAACAAATTCCTGAACTAATTGATAAAGGTTAACTTAAAGGTTCGTGGATCTTAGAAATAATAGGATACTACTTTAAATTCCCATATATCAGACATCATGTCTAGTTCTCAAGAACATAAATTCTGTTACTTAGTATACTTAGTATACATAACTGACACGCCTAGTTTTTAGGCCAAGGGGTCATTAGTTTATTTTATTTAAATGTTTCTTTGTAATTCGAATGTTCAAGAGCACCCTCTGGTGTTCTAAAAAATAATTGACTCTTAAAATATATTTTTTTAAAGAATACATCCTATTAAGATTTAAATATTTTGTGACATCATAGGGATTTCTGATTGGTTACCAAATACATAGCCTGACTGGAATTTCCAGTAAGCAAATTACATTTGGGGTTATAATTGTAGAATCTCTCTGACCAAGGGGAATCTAAGATTGAAACAACATCTGAAGAAAAAGAGAGAGGGGACAGAGGACCAAGAACAAGGAGACACATAGACACACTTTGGTGAACTTCTTAAGATGAATACTTTAACACTATTGGGATTTCTGCCAAAACACATTGAAAACTAAAAATGCATTCTCCCAAGAAATTGCCACAGCTCACTAACAAAATAATTTATACACTTACATACCAAGAACTTTTGAAAAGATCCAGACCTCAATTGATTTGATGGAATCAAGTACAAGGACCGGGTATGTTATAAGATTAATATTTCTTTAAATTGTATTTCTTCTTTTCATTATAATTATGTAATAATAAAGAACCAGAGAAATCAAAACAATAAATCTTTATTTAATTACTTGGAGACAACGTCGATTAAAAACTTGTTTAAAATCAAGGGAATAGGAAATGATTCCTTAAAAACAATTAATATTGACTCCCTTTATATTGCACCCTAGACCAGTTACTGAGAGATAAATTCAGTGTTATAATCTCTTCTATTATGTCTTGAGAGGTGCTTTTACAATTGTAAAGCTTGGCTTCCTTGGTGTGTATATACGTATATATCTCTCTGGGAGATTATACTTAATATTTATATCCAAAACAGTAAGTCCTACAAATTCCCAGTCCATACATCAATCTGGTGGCTTATCATGCCCTTCTATATGTTGGCTACAATATTTGTGTCAGATCTAATTTACAGCTCTATATACAAAGTAGTTCACCATTTATATGTAAGATGGCATTTATCTTTAAATCCACATTATTGTCTGCATTGTTCTAATTTGCAGCGTTCTGTGGTTTAAAACAGTCTATGCTGCTTATTAGGGCTCAGTGTGTATCTAGTTTGCAGCGTCCTGTTGTTTAAAACAGTCTATGCTGCTTGTTACAGTTCAGTACTGGGCTCTCCCGTGCGCTGCACTTCAAGCACCAGATATATTCCTGACAAGGACTTAGAGATCTAGTTACAACGTCCTGTGATATATCGGTCTGCGCTGCTTGTTTGAACTTAGCACCGGACACTACCGTGTGCTAGGGCTAAAGCACCAGTTGTATGACTGGTAAGGACTTAGAGATCACGGAGCTGCATTCAGCTACATGGGAAGCACTTGCTTGTTACAAAATTAGCGTCTGACGTCAGACGCTGCCCTGACGCACGTTTCGTCACGTGGGAGTGACTTTCTCAAAGGGGGAAGGCGATCTCCTCAACGGTGCCTCCTATTTATAATAGGTCAGTAGTCATGGTTACCCTTTGCCTTTGTTAGCAAGTGAAGGGGTAATATGTATAAGTCTGGTATGACAAATCCCACAAAATTACAACCAGAAGCAAATTCCGATTACTTTAATATTTATGTCTGAATTGCATATATTTAATATGTGTATGCTATTTAGCCAGTTTAATCTGGGGTGATGATATATCTTTAGATATAATTCACTATATATCAATGGCTCCACATGTTTTGATATCCAGTATGTTATATCTTTCTTCCATGTGTGGAGTCAATCTCCTATTCCCCATTATTCCAGAGGGATATCTATAGTTTGCATGCAGAATCACAACAGAAAACTTGGGTACTATATACATTATAACTCTATCATACTACACTGAGGTATATCCCTATTTCTTCCACTAGATTAATAAGATCCTTATTGTATGATTATTTCCTCCATTGTCATTTTGACAAAGATATATCTCCCATATAATTCCTCTTATTGTTATTCATACAATAGATTATATTATATTATATAGATCATGTGAAATATATTGTGTAAAGTTATACTTATATAACTCCTATCGTGCTGGTTTTATAACCAATCTATTATATAGGATATCTTCAGAAACCAAAAATCAAAAACCAGAAAACAATTCTCCTATATATGTGTATTTGTAACTACAATCTAATTCATAGTGAATCAATAATGATTGAACTGTGTCCTAATTATATGACATATATTCGTGCTTATGTCCTCATATAATATGAGGATACCCACAATCAAAAATTATATACAAACTGTGTATGATTGTGTATGTGTTGCGGTGAATTTTATAATAAAGAGATCTATATATAATTCCTCCTCTAATTGTAGACATTGGAGGTTATGGTATATCTATATCTTGGTATAATATGAGGAAATTTCTCAGAGGGTGTACTATTTGATAGAGTATGTCACTTCTTGTTCCTTTAAAACTGTGTATTCCAAATAAGATGGCGAGTCTAAATATAGATAGTTGGAAATTTATCAACTTACATAATGAAGCAGCAGAAAGTTTCAACTTTACAGCCATAGAAAAGAAAGATGAGGATATTAACATCAAAATTGCATTTAGAGACCTGAATAAAATTTTTTAAAAAAGCAAGTGAAAATAGTATGGGAAATGACAAGCCTTGAAAATTACATAAATCAAAAGATTATTCCGAGAGGCCTGAGGATAAAAATAATGCCAGCAACAAGTTTAATCAGTGATGATTTTTTTAAAAAATGGACAGACATTCTATCACAATGTTCATTAGATTTAATGGACTTAATAGTGCAAACAGAAAAAAAGCACTTAGAAATGTTCAGCACTGACCTAGACAAAAGCCAGAAATTGGTTGAAACCTTTAAAGAAAAACCAGAATATGAAACGAACTGTCAGAAATTGACTGAAAATCTGGAGAGATTTAAAAATGAAATAAAATCTAGAAAGCAGAAGAAGTTTATGAGAGATCAGGATGATTATAAAAACAATAGGGTATATAAACCCACCCAGAGGAAAAATAGAACTAAGATATCCTCTGACATAAGTTCATCAGAATATGAAACTTCAGACATTGAAGACCCAAATATGAGATTGGGAACTGGTATAAGTACAGATGGAATACAAAGAGGTTTAAGGACTAGGTCAATGCAGGAACATGAACAGAGATAAGAGAAAGCTTTTTTAGACAGAGGCCAATATATCCTAAGAGGAAAAAGGAAAGCAACCAACACACAGATAAGACCAAATCGACATCAAGGACCACCACATTAAGTCCGAATGCCTCTGATTTAGAAGATTCCTTACAAATAATAAATTTATCAACTTTTGCACTAAATGAAACACATAAAGCTGTCCTAAAAAGAGGCCTCTCTTTTGTTCCGTCATCCAAAGTAGAACTTTTCACAAACATAAAAGATTTAAATCTCTTTGGAAGGAAATTGGCACTTTATAAATTTTATAAAAATAAAAACATGAAAGAGTATGCCTATTTAAACATTGATAAGGAAGATCAAGACACATTTATGGATATGATGGCCCTAATAGAGGAAAATGAGAACGCACTCATATCAGAATCAGGAACACCAAAAATATGGAAAAAAAAGAGTAAATTCACTCCTCAAATTAAGGACTATCCAAATATTAGTGTCTTTATACAACAAGTCACAAGAGAATTGGAAAATTTATATACATCTAAGCAAAAATCCACATACAATCTAAGTAAAAAGGAAAATGCAGCATTAAAGGAGCTCCAAGATTGTAAAAATATACAAATAAAACCAGCAGATAAAGGGGGAAATATTGTAGTAATGGCAAACGAAGACTACAAAAGAATGTGTGAGAAGATTCTAAAAGATAAATCAACTTATGAAACACTGAGTGCAGACCCTACAAACACATATAGAGAAGAACTTAAATCAGTGCTTGATAAAGCATTGTTAGAAGCAATAATCAACAAAAGTACATATGACTATTTATTACCAAATAGTCCAACAATCACCACTTTTTATGCACTTCCAAAAGTGCACAAAAAGATGTCACCAATACCTGGCAGACCAATTGTATCAGGGAACAACAATTTATCCGAAAATATCAGTAGATTCCTGGATTACCATCTGAAAGATCTAGTCACAGGTCTTCCTTCATATATCAAGGATACAACACACATACTGAAGCAATTGGAAGACATAATAGTACCAACTAAAACATGGCTCATGAGCATAGATGTAGAAGCACTATATAGCTCTATACCACATATACAAGGCATCGAAGCTGTGGGCTTCTTCTTAAGAACCAAAGGAACGAAAATGGAACAATTCAATAATTTCCTATTAAATCTTCTTGAGTATATACTAACTAGAAATTATTTCATCTTTGCTGATAAATGGATACATCAAATTAGGGGCACAGCAATGGGGACATCGTGTGCCCCGAATTATGCAAATTTATTTCTAGGGTGGTGGGAAGAGAGATGGGTCTTTGAGGAAACCAAGAAAGATATGACAGATAATATACTAATGTGGAGACGATTTATAGACAACATAATTATCTTTTGGACCGGAACAAAGGAAGAACTATCTCTCTTCATAGATACCCTTAATAATAACACCTTGGGCCTAAAATTTACATATGAAATAAACTCAACTGAGTTGGCCTTCTTGGATTTAAAAATAATAAAGGATCACCTGGGAAATATCAGTACGACCACATACAGGAAAGATACAGCATCCAATAGTTTACTAGAGTGGTCAAGTCAACATTATGAACCCCAAAAAAGAGGGATACCAAAAGACCAATATCTACGCATCCGAAGGAATTGTAGTGATGACATTTCTTTCAAGTTAGAGGCTGACAAACTTAGGAAACGTTTCAAAAGTAGGGGATATCCAAATAAATGCCTTAAAAAAGCATATAAATATGCCCTGAATGTTAAAAGAACAGATCTCCTAAATACTCAAGGAAAACATATACTAAAGACAAAACTGGAACAATCACAAATAGAGAAAGAGGAAACTTCCAGTGAAGAAGAAGACATAATACGATGCATACTCACATATGGATATAATGCAAGAGAAATTAAAGACATCTTCTCTAGATTTTGGTATCTATTAACGGCTGATGAGGACCTAAAAACCAAGGTCTCCACGAAAAGTTCAATAACATATAGACGGAGCCCAAATCTGAGAGATCTGCTTGTACATAGCCACTTCTCAGAACATAAACAAAAGGAACAAACATGGCTGAAACCTTTGACTGGATGTTATAGATGTGGACGGTGTAAATATTGTAAATTTATAAAACCTTGCAAGGAATTTATCCACCCAACATCAGGTAAAAAATATCCTATAAAAGAGTTTTATAACTGTAAAACCAAAGGAGCTATTTATGTGATACAATGCATTTGCCTGAAAATCTACGTCGGGAAAACGAGCAGAGAATTCAGACGTAGGATGGGAGAACACATCTGCTCAATTACGAATGAATATGATACACCAATTGCACGCCATGTAAAATTAAAACATCAAAAAGACACATCTGTCTTAAAATTCTTGATAATAGATGGAGCAAAATTGGGCCCAAGAAAAGGGAACCTGGATGACATACTACTTAGGAGGGAATCCAAGTGGATTTATGAATTACAGGCCCAAACACCTAAAGGTCTTAATGAAGGATTCTCCTTTAAGGCATTTTTATAAGCAAGAAGTGACATACTCTATCAAATAGTACACCCTCTGAGAAATTTCCTCATATTATACCAAGATATAGATATACCATAACCTCCAATGTCTACAATTAGAGGAGGAATTATATATAGATCTCTTTATTATAAAATTCACCGCAACACATACACAATCATACACAGTTTGTATATAATTTTTGATTGTGGGTATCCTCATATTATATGAGGACATAAGCACGAATATATGTCATATAATTAGGACACAGTTCAATCATTATTGATTCACTATGAATTAGATTGTAGTTACAAATACACATATATAGGAGAATTGTTTTCTGGTTTTTGATTTTTGGTTTCTGAAGATATCCTATATAATAGATTGGTTATAAAACCAGCACGATAGGAGTTATATAAGTATAACTTTACACAATATATTTCACATGATCTATATAATATAATATAATCTATTGTATGAATAACAATAAGAGGAATTATATGGGAGATATATCTTTGTCAAAATGACAATGGAGGAAATAATCATACAATAAGGATCTTATTAATCTAGTGGAAGAAATAGGGATATACCTCAGTGTAGTATGATAGAGTTATAATGTATATAGTACCCAAGTTTTCTGTTGTGATTCTGCATGCAAACTATAGATATCCCTCTGGAATAATGGGGAATAGGAGATTGACTCCACACATGGAAGAAAGATATAACATACTGGATATCAAAACATGTGGAGCCATTGATATATAGTGAATTATATCTAAAGATATATCATCACCCCAGATTAAACTGGCTAAATAGCATACACATATTAAATATATGCAATTCAGACATAAATATTAAAGTAATCGGAATTTGCTTCTGGTTGTAATTTTGTGGGATTTGTCATACCAGACGTATACATATTACCCCTTCACTTGCTAACAAAGGCAAAGGGTAACCATGACTACTGACCTATTATAAATAGGAGGCACCGTTGAGGAGATCGCCTTCCCCCTTTGAGAAAGTCACTCCCACGTGACGAAACGTGCGTCAGGGCAGCGTCTGACGTCAGACGCTAATTTTGTAACAAGCAAGTGCTTCCCATGTAGCTGAATGCAGCTCCGTGATCTCTAAGTCCTTACCAGTCATACAACTGGTGCTTTAGCCCTAGCACACAGTAGTGTCCGGTGCTAAGTTCAAACAAGCAGCGCAGACCGATATATCACAGGACGTTGTAACTAGATCTCTAAGTCCTTGTCAGGAATATATCTGGTGCTTGAAGTGCAGCGCACGGGAGAGCCCAGTACTGAACTGTAACAAGCAGCATAGACTGTTTTAAACAACAGGACGCTGCAAACTAGATACACACTGAGCCCTAATAAGCAGCATAGACTGTTTTAAACCACAGAACGCTGCAAATTAGAACAATGCAGACAATAATGTGGATTTAAAGATAAATGCCATCTTACATATAAATGGTGAACTACTTTGTATATAGAGCTGTAAATTAGATCTGACACAAATATTGTAGCCAACATATAGAAGGGCATGATAAGCCACCAGATTGATGTATGGACTGGGAATTTGTAGGACTTACTGTTTTGGATATAAATATTAAGTATAATCTCCCAGAGAGATATATACGTATATACACACCAAGGAAGCCAAGCTTTACAATTGTAAAAGCACCTCTCAAGACATAATAGAAGAGATTATAACACTGAATTTATCTCTCAGTAACTGGTCTAGGGTGCAATATAAAGGGAGTCAATATTAATTGTTTTTAAGGAATCATTTCCTATTCCCTTGATTTTAAACAAGTTTTTAATCGACGTTGTCTCCAAGTAATTAAATAAAGATTTATTGTTTTGATTTCTCTGGTTCTTTATTATTACATATGAATAGGTGTTATGCACCGAGAGAAATAATAACTATTATTTCCCAACACTACAAAGAATCATTATAATTATGGAAATATTTTATTAATATGATATAGAAAAATTGCTATATCAATATTATCTGATATATAAATATACCATATCATTTGTGAATTATAAGTCGACGGATAATTAGCAAATTCATTTTATAAATACTACAAAATAACAGCTTTTATAATGACATTTTCTCTTTTTAATTAGAGACAATATTTTAATTGGAGATAATACTATAATTCTACTATAAGATCATATGATAGTAAAAGGGTATGATAGCTTAATAAATTGATAATCAAAACCATCTCTTACCATATCACATATTATAATTGTCAAACTGCGATTCATCGTCACGCTTGCGACGAATTGCAGTTTGACAATGATCCGATAGCAAAGGCAATTGTATCACGCGCATTGCGCGGCGTTAGCAGCGCATATGAATATGCATGCTCAGAACGAAGCACAAGCCAAGCATGCGCAATGCGCGATGTGAGCGGCGCATTGCGCATGGGCGGCACATAAGGAGAGGGAAGACACACAGGGGGGGGGGAAGAGACACAGAGTGGAGAGACACAGAGAGAGAGTGGGAGAGACACAGAGGGAGAGGGGGAAAGAGACACAGAGGGAGAGGGGGAAAAGAAACAGAGGGAGAGGGGGAAGAGACACAGAGGGAGAGGGGGGAAGAGGCACAGAGGGAGGGGTGGAAGAGACAGAGAGGGAGGGGGGGGAAGACACAGTGGGAGAGACACAGAGAGAGAGGGGGAAGAGACACAGAGAGAGGGAGGGAAAGACACAGAGGGAGAGGGGGGAAGAGACACAGAGGGAGGGGGGAGAAAGAGACACAGAGGGAGAGGGAGAGAAAGAGACACAGTGGAGGGGGAAAGAGACGCATGGGAGGGAGAGGGGGGACAGAGACACGGGGGAGAGGGGGAAGGAGACATGGGGAGATGGGGAGGGAGAGACTTGGGGTAGAGGGGGAATGAGACATGGGTAGAGGGGGAAAAAACACCAGGAAGAGACACAGGGGGGGAGAGGGGGGAAGAGACACAGGTAGGGAGAAGGGGGGGAAGACATAGCGGGGGAAGAGATACAGTGGGGAAAGAGACACGGGGAGAGGGGAGAAAGAGACATAGGGGGGGAAGGGGGAGAGACATAGGGGGAAAGAGACACAGGGGAGGTAGAATGAGACACGGGATGGAGGGAGAGGCGGGGGGAAAGAGACACAGGGGAGGGAGAGAAGGTGGGAAGAGACACAGGGGAGTGAGAGCAGGGGGAAGAGACACAGGGGAGGGAGAAGAGGGGGTAAGATACAAAGGGGAGTGAAATGGGGAGGAGAGACATGAGGAAGAGGGGAACAGACATAGGTGAAGGGGGGACAAGGGGGAAAGAGACACAGGGCACGGGGAAAAAGACACAGGGGAGGGAGAGGGTGGAAAGAGACACAGGGGAGGGGGAAAGAGATACATGGGAGGGAGAGGAGGGAAGAGACACAGGTGGGAAAGAGACACAGGGGAAGGGATTAGAGACACTGGAGGGAGAGTGAGGTAAACACAGGGAGGAAGGAGATACAAGGGAGCGAGAGGAGGGGGAAAGGAGACACAAGTGAGGGAGAGGAGGGGAAAAATGAGACACAAGAGAGGAAGTAGACAGGGGAGAGACTCGCAATGAGCTCCAAAGACAGTAAAGTAGAAAGTGGGAGAAATGGGGGGGAGGGCCTCGCAATGAAGGCGATCATCGCGATGCCAGTAAAGTAGAGGGGGAGAGGCTCCCATTGTGTGGCAAACAGCATTGCCAGACTTCACTTTTTATTGCCGTAATTTTTGACGGGCAAGTCGCTAGTTTAATTATAATGAGCATATTTATGCATGTCTTATATATGATTATGTGGACAATGTGATAATACCTAACACTTTATAATTGATGTACCTTGATATATATATGTTACAATTGTTTATACCAACTTGTTATATTACAATATACTGAATTATTATCTATATTCATTTATAATAAATATATACTCACATAATACAGTTCTGTTTATTTCATGAGGCCAATGCTATTTTTTTTTATAGTTCTTCAAAACACCATTTATACATACATACAATACATACTTACATAAAATGAACTTCCCTAATATCAGTTGCAATGTAAGCATCTCAGTATTTAAGTCAACAGAGACAAGTGTAACTTAAGGGGCTATAGATACAAATTGAACAGCTCTAATTTATTTATATTCAGGTTATTGTGTTGCTTCTATATGTTTCCCAAGGTATACATTTAACAGACAAAGCTTTACCTTTATAAGCTAAACAAGACCAATCCTTCTCTAATTCTCTACTTCTAGCAATGTGTGAAAGAGCCTGCTTCCAAGAAAGAATCTTATCGGACTTCCAATATTTAGCCATATACCACTTCACCACCAACAAAATATGTTTTAATACATTTCTATTGTGGGGGTAAGTTTTTATCCATCTCTAAATGTAAGATGGCTGTCTGAGGGCTAATTATTACCTATCTTTTCAACATTCCTGATGTAAACCTTTTACATTCTCTCCAAAGTGGTCTCATTTTTTAACAGGACCACCATAGGTGAAGTGAAGTGCCTATTTTACCACATCCCTTCCAACATATAGGCAAGTTATTAGAGTTTTATTTACTTAACTCTTCTGGGGATAAATGCCATCACTGGACGATTTAAAAAAATTATTTCCTATAGGAAAATTTAATTCCTGATTTTGCTATACTATAACAAGAGCTGAACCAGATATTTACCGTCCAAACACTCTTCAATTCTTTTTCCTAAATGTTCATTCTATAGGATTTTTCGGGGGTACCAAACTTTCCATTACTTTACCACATTTAGCCACTATATGTGTTAATTTCCCTGTGTCAATTAGTTTTTTCAAATGGAGTTATTTCATCTAGAGTGTGTGTTTTATCAGTGTAGTTAATAATCTGTGATACTCAAGCCAAGATAATTCCTCAATTTTGGAATTTAAGGCTCAGGCTTTCCCTGTCTAATAGTGAACCATTTACAAATAAATGTCCTATATATATTATACCCTTTTTTTTTATATCGCCTAGAGTCAATGCCGACTCCCATATATTCAATACGTTTTATTGGAGCCTTAAATGAGGGATAACTTGAGAGTTTCTTCTCTAACATGTATTCATATCTAGCCACATTACTAAGCCAATTGGGATGGGCAATAAGAGGGTTTCTTCTATATCTCTCCATAAATAAGAGCCGTCCGGGCTATTCCAGCCCAGCATAGGAGACAGGATAATAGTATTATGAATATCTTCTATTCTGGGATAATTAATTCCTCCTTTTTGAAAGGTTTTCCTTGTTATTTTAAAATTGATTCTTATTTTTTGCTGTTATAAATATTGAAAGTTCTTTAATAGGTATTTTGGCAAAACCTCCGGCATACACCTAAGGAAATTGGATAGTTTAGGGATTAAGCCCCTATAAATAATGTCAGTTTTTTAAATATTTGTCTTAGAATTCGGAAATTTGCTAAACTCCTCGATCATTTTGATAAGTGGAGGAGGGACTCCTCTGGATCCGTCAGGGTCAAGATAATATCATCTGCTAATAGTAAAGCTTTGTTTTCGATGATACAAATTTTTACTCCCTTTATTCTTATCTCATTAATTCCATCAGGGGTTCTATATAGAGTATAAATATAAGTGGGGAGAGGGGGCAACCTTGCTGAGTACCATTCTCTATTTTAAGCCTATTAGATTTAAAGATGTAACCAGAGATAGCATTAAAATAAAGTGCCCCGATTGCCTTTGAGGCAAATTCAGCCAGGCCAAATTTCTGTAAGGCAGCATTTTAGAATTCCCAGCTGACCCTGTAAAATGCTCTCTCAGCATCTATAGACAGAGTCAGCATGGGAATCTTTTTTATATTGACGTAAGACAGAATGTTTAATAGCCGTCTGGAATTATCGGATCCTTGCCTGCCTTGCAGAAAGCCTGTTTGATCTAGATTGACAAGTTTGGAAATTACAGAACTCAATCGATTGGACAAAATCTTAGAATAGGTCTTTACGTCAGAGTTTATAATTGAAATCTGTTTATAGCTGGCACATTCTTCAGGGTTTTTCCCCTGTTCCAATATATTTCAGATTCTCGCTTCAGCCATTTCTATCGGTATACTATCACTGAGATTACCACTGTATTAAGCTCTGAGGAATTTAGTGGACTTAAGTTACTTTCAAAAGATAAACCTGATTGAGATGTTTCCAAGTATTCTTCCTTATTTTTACTTTTAGTCTGGGGGTTAAAGAAATTTGAAGGTTTCTTGTTGTTATTTTTCTTATCTCTATTTTTGGCTTTAGTAGAAATTTCTATCTTTTCACCTACCCCTTACTTCTCTCTCTTAATTTAGGCTAATTATCTATAGAATTAGTGTTATAATTGCTGAATACACTTCAACTTTAACAACATTTCACAAAAATAGATAAGTATTTCCCCAAAAGATGTTTTTAAATGTTATGGTTATTGATTTGGGTAACCCAGTTATTCTCTTATATAACAGATGATCATGCCATTACAGGTTAAGTTGTCCTAAAGGGAAAACAAAGAGTGACTCCAGACATTGACAAATCAGTCCAGAATCCCAAACAACAGGCCACCGGGCCCAAACCACTTAGGTCCAACAGAGCCAGGAGCCCTATTCCCACCTCTCCTGGAACACCCCTCCAATCGCGACCAGATGCGAGAGAGCACTGCCGCGCCTCCAACGTCTCACCAACCCAGCAGTAAGATTCAGGTAAGTATGTGACATCAAGCGCAGCTCCTATATCTTCAGCTCAGTGTCTTGGACTTTCCCTCTGTATATTCTGTAAATCCTTGTAAATCGCTCATAGGATTAGGTGGCTTTTAGGAAGTTTTGAAAATGTTATATATGGAAGGTATCCAGTGTATTGATAAATCTGAACTCTATATATTTCTAAAAGTCCAGCAACTGCTTTTCCAGAGTCTCACTGAGCTAGCAGTAAGTGAATAAGCAGTAAGATGCTGATAAGTGTGTAGCATCAGGTGCAACTCTGTTCAATATCCGTATTAACTGGGTCAGCATTTTCTCTGCTTTGAGATTGCATCTGCCCATAAGATCTGGTGGCTTGTTGTAGAGCCTTAACATTTAATATACAGAAGGGAACCAATAATTTAGTAAATCTGAACTCTATGAGTTCTATTAGTCCATCAGCACTATATTACTTCAGGTAACCGCTTGGTGATGGTTAGAGAGAGGATAAATGCATACGCCCTGCTATTCTGCCAATAAAGTCACTGGAGGTTATAAAAATCAGCCAGTTTACAGAGTTAGCAACTCCTTCCTCTAATAACGTTAGCTTCCAAGCGGACTTTACTCACTGCGATGTCACTGAGCTTGGCATCGCCATTAACCATTAGGTCACTTCATCCACCATTTGGTCACCGCATCCACCAATATGATGACTGCCAGATGAAGGTCAAGAAGAAGATGGCAGGGGAGGCCAGAGCAGCCCTTGCAACTGGTGGTGGCCCACAACTCAGCATCACCTCCTCGGAATGGAGCGTACTAATAAGGAGTTGTTGCAGGCTGCAGTAGTGGGCTTTCCAGGACAGCTGGGCACTGGCTTTCAGAAAACCTTGCAATGTGGGTATTATATGCACCATCACACCCTCATATGCACACATATGAGCCCCACACACATAGATAACTGACATACAATAGCACTGTAAGATCTCTGGTTATGACTACAGATATATGGGGCAACAACATTGTACATGCAGGAAGCATAAATATTATTATCATAATTCTTATCAATGAAATGTCTGTCCAATACTTGTGGTTCAAACGGATTCTGAATAGCAGTTGCCAATGCAGTTTGTGTTAATGTTATGTTTGCTGTTTGTTCAAAGTTCATATAACATAAAACAGTTTAAATATTAATTTCAATTGTGTATTTTTTGTCATGTGTTCCCCTAATCCTATCTTCCCCATGTTAATCTACACCGTTTAGAGCTGTTTTGCTTAACACTCCTACTGCTTGGAAACTATCCCCAGCGTTAAATGAGGTATAGCTGTAGATCATCATTGATTTTACATCTAAGGGAGAGTACATGTATGGGTGTGCACACTGCAGCATGTGTGGATACAGACTCTGAAGGACTGCATGTGAGTGTCATGTACTAGCCTAACCTGGACCATTTTTCATAAGCATGGAAACACCCATTGCTAAGAATTGGTCACAGATTGGTCAGTCTCACACACTGCACAGAGTCAGATGAGCATGTGTCCTAATAATCTGCAGATGGAACACCACACCAGTTAGATATATATTGATATGAGCCATGATCTACAATGCTCATAATACAGCTCAATGTTGATCTGCAAGAATTAATCACCACAGCCAATTACAAGTGACCATGATGTCAAGGATATGGAAACACACAGCAAACAATTGTATAGAGAATCAATAATACAATTGTCCTCTCATTTCATTTCAGTACCCCGGGCGCAGAGACCCAGGAGGCGGCACCACAAAAGCAACCACAATCACCAACACAGGTGGTGGTGAAGGAAGCTGTGGGCCCGGGACATCAGCTGGGCCATAAGCAGCAAGGCCATTATGGGGCACACCGAAAAGCCCTTTTGACCTACTGAAATATCATTGAGCCTTAACCACCTGCAGGGATGTCGAGGTCCTGGGGACCACTCTCAACAGGCCCACTACTGACACCTGGTGACATGCAATTGATGCAATGTAGCAGTTGTTGTCCCAGCAGTTGTTGCCCCAACAGACCGGGCCAAAATCATCCCTACGGGCAACACCATCTCCAATGGCAACACCATCTCCATTGGCAACACCATCTCCATTGGCAACACCATCCATATGTGCAACACCATCGCCAATTGCAACAACAACACAACGGGCCACACCACAGCACATCCACAGTCCAACTTTGTCTAGAGACAGAACTCACTGCCCCTTACAAGGCACCTGGAGGGACATCTTTCGGCACATCTGTATGGCGGATGAGCGTGACAATATAGCAGTACAACAGCACAGCTACAGCACAGCTTTAAAGGCAGAACAATATTGGTACAGAGCAGGTCGAAAGCATCAGAGCAATATATGGTCAGGTGAGGAGTCATAATCTAAGGATGGAGAGGTATGAGCTAATGGCTCATAGAGACAGACAAGCCCAGACACATCTATTGGCTTGGCTAGTGCAGTTGGCAGAAGCCCACATCAACACAGGGTCCACCCCCACATCAACCAGAGCCTGCAGCCTCCTCATCTCACCCCTTACCGCCAGTGCCAGCTGCTACACAGCCACCCCAGTTGGATGCACCCCTCAATCCAACACCTTCTGGCCACGGTAGAGGAAGGAAGTGAAAGAACGTTCCTCAGGTCAGTGGTTGTCAAACCTCTCCACAGGACCGACCCACCACACAGACCATGATTTGGGAGAAACACTGTGTGAATACACATGTGAAGCAATTTGAGGCTCCACCACCTGTTAAATATTAGTTGCCTCACATTTGGCTTCCGAGTTTCACATAAATCCTGGCCTGTCTGATGGCACCTGAGGAGAGGATTGAGAATTATCGCCCTAAGTCCTCCTCATCCACACTTCACAATGAATATTAATTTGTATTAATGTTGACATACTATTAACAGGCTACAGAGTGTGTACACGTATGGTTATGTTGAATATTTCTGCAATTGATGTTCAATGTGGATTGCTGTTGAGATGACATGTTTCAGTCAATCCAAATAGTGTTCTGATTGATATCTTGTTCTTGTCTCTGTAGGTCTTAATAGCCCAATCTCATGACCATGAAGGCATGTTCCTCAACCTCCTCTTTCTGTGTCACAGATTATTCCTTAATATCTGAAAACCCACTGTGTGTGAAATAGATCTGTATGACATTATCCATGATTATGTTCATCTGTTTAATTTGGCAGATATAGACAAGTTGTAAGTGCTATGCACATGACTGGTTTCTTCAGTTACATGGAGTGATTTCTGATGATCCATTTTTTTCACCAGATTCCAGTTGCAGTGGTGTAGTGACCACACATGACCCTGGTAGGTGCTATGCATCATGCTGATTTTTGATTATGACATTACCCCCTTTAGGTATCCCCTTTTTCCCAAACACAAACTCTTGTTCTTCCAGGATCTGCCCACACCACACCCATGGTATTAATGCACAGTCTTGTCCATTTCTGATTGTGCTCTGTGTATGAAATAAAGCGTTGTTATACCGTTCTCACCGTGTCAGTGTGTTTTCAATGGTTGGGGTGTCACATTCCTATATCTGTAAACTAATGAGCCCTAGTTACTATGCAACAGATGAATGCATATTATAATAATAATAATATTAATAAATAATAATATATATATAAGATTCATACACATGACAGGTCCAATTGTGATTCTGTGGAGTATCAACATTCCCCTGACGGGCAGATAAGAATATGACAGGTGATAATATGAATTGATTGATAGCAAAACACTTGATAATAGGTATGCATCTTGGCACATGGCCACCAGCAATGGGACTAGCAGAAAATATCCCTGATAGAGGTGAGTTGGCCGTAGCTCCACGTGCCTCTGCACAGCCTCCATGTGTTTTTGTGGCCCTTCCTGATGGGTTAGGGTAGATTAGCGTGGTGCTCCCCAAGTCAGACAATTCACAGTCCACTAGCGAAGGAACTGGCAACCCACTCCAGTATCTTTGGAATGCAAACCTTGTGGAAAAACACAGGCATAGACATAGCTGAATGTGATGCAGTCCAAACGGTCACAGAGAGTCGGATACAACAGAGGGACTGAACAACCAAATGTGATATGTTTCCCTGGTACTTGATATATGCCATGTGGCGGTTTAATTTGTCCACTATTTGTTTTCCCAATGTAGATGTGATGAGTGAGATGTATATAAGACGATCTTTGTACTTCTAGGGTCCACATTAGAGCCTCTGTGAGTGAGAAAGGGTTAATATGTCAGCAATTTCCATGCATTTGTGTTGCAGTTTAATGAGGTAGTGTGTCTTTAACAGCTTTCAGCATCTTCCAGCATGACTTTTGGCATATGCATGACCATTACAATCTATGAGAAAATTTAAATTGTATTTAATTCAATATTTGATAGTTGGGAGTTGTAATGCCTTCAATTGCTTTTCCCATATAAGCATATATATAGTTGTGAGCATACGAGTTGTTGCGGGCTCGCAGTTCCCCGCAAATGCGGGTCCTCGTGAAGCGAGGGGCCGCATTTGCAGTGGTGGAGCATCCAAACGTCCCCGCAAATGCGGATCCTCGCGAAGCGAGGGGCTGCATTTGCGGTGGTGGAGCATCCCATGTCCCCTCCAATGCGGATCCTCGCGAAACGAGGGGCTGCATTTGTGGTGGTGGAGCATGCCACGTCGGCTGTGGTTGTCCGCAAATGCGGACCCTCGCAAAGCGAGGGGCCACATTTGCGGTGGTGGAAGGTCCAACGTCGGCTGTGTTGTTAACACACACGCACGACTTAAAAAAACAAACTCAAAGGCGGCTCACACGCGGTTAACACACATATGCACGACTTAGAAAAAAATCAACTGCGTCGTACACGTAAAAAAAAAACGTCCGCCTCGCAAAAAAAAAGGACGCGAAACGACCCATTCCCAACACGCAAAACCTGCTGAAAACGGCGCACATTAAAAAACATCTGAAACACCAGAAATAAACACAACGAACACATCTTACTTACAGCAAGGGGGGCCTTCCGGCACCTCGAAAAGTTCATTTACACGTCCATTTAAGTCCAAAAAAACGAGTTTAAACTGCCGAAAATCACCTAAGCGAGAGAAAAAATGGCCGCCGAACAAAACGAAAACGAGGCTTCAGACGTAACTATAATACAGTGACTCGCAAAACTGAAACACATACTATGCGGCACGTACCACACTGATATTAACCACCATTTTGAAAACTACTACACATAAAAAGGCGGATGGAACGCAAATTGTAAGCTGGAACCCAAATAGCGCATGCGTATTGCGTTCTAACGGTCTGAGGCACTTGAAAGTTTATAAATACTGCCTACTTTCCAGAAAAATATACATTTCTACTCAGGTGATGAACGGAGTGACTGGATAGTTAACTGCTGCTGTTACTTGAGAAGAGAATTGTTTCCTAATTTCCTACTTTACATTGTGCAAATTACAACTGAGAGGTAAGCTATAATATATTACATTTTATTATCAAGACAGAAAAAAAAAAAAAAAAACTTTAACTATGAAAATGTGATTCATGTAAAGTGACATGTGACACGCACATTTATGTGTATAGCCCCTACAACAAACTAATCTTAACCCAAACTAATTAAACAAGTACATTTAAATGACATTAAAAAAAAAACAACTTTAACTATTAAAATATGATTCATGTATAGTCATATGTGACATGCACATATATGTGTATCATGTATAGTGACATCTGCCACGCACATTTATGTGTGTAGGCCCTAAAACAAATTAATGTTAATTGAAACTAATTAAAGAAGTATATTTAAATGCCATTCATTTATTGCAATTCAATATATAACCTAAGGCTCAATCTTTCTCCTTTTTTTTACTATTCAAACAGACTCTGCATCAACAGCGTCACTCAAGAATTTGCACCGTGCATTGTGAACCAGAATCCCTTTTAACGAACACAAACAAAGAAGAAGAGGTAAGATAGAAAAATACATTACATGCTGAAAAAGACCATGCTTTCCTAAATCAAAAAGAAGAAATATACAATTAACCATTTCACATTCTTTTTCAAACAGACACTACAAGAAGACCGGCGGATTAAGATTGGCAGGAGGGGACCCTCTGTCATTCGACACTTCAATCAAGGTAAAGTATAACAAATAAAAGAACTATATATGTTTAATGGCCGCCAATATAACAAAAAATTACATATAAATAAAGAACAAAACACAGTTCAACAAACTTCACAAAGACCTATACAATTTAGGAAGACAGACAGTTTCATAGAAACAAAAAAAAAAAAAGAGGTGGCCACAAAACAGGATAGCATCTTAAACATTAGCAACATACATAAAACAAAACTATTCCTCCTCTTTACTGTAAAATAACCTCCAACCATGACCAACAAGCCAAATGCAGCAACCAAAAAGTGGTGAACACAAAGCAGGATAAAAATAAAAAGCACAACATAATATAGAAAAGGTAATTAACATTAATTTGTACTGTCCAACATGATTGAATACTCATAAAGAACACTAATTGAACAAATAAAGTAGGCAAAATATGGTGGACACAAAATAGGATTGTACAAAAATCACAGAAACAGATAGAAAAGAAAATAATATTCTTCTTTACTGTTTAAGAACCTATAAGCCTTACAAAGAAGCCTAAATAAGCATACCAAAAGTGGTGGGCACAAAACAGGATAATGCTAAAAACATTGCGATCATATCCAAAATAGGAAAAACATTGATTTTCAATGTACAACAACATTTAATCCTCATAAAAAAGACTAATTAAGCAAATAAAGTATGCAACATATGGTGGACACAAAACAGGATTGTACCAAAAATAACACAAACACATAGAAAAGAAAATTAATATTCTTCTTTACTGTTTAAGAACCTATCAGCCTTACAAAGAAGCCTAAATAAGGATACCAAAAGTGGTGGACACAAAACAGGATGATGCTATAAACACTGCCATCATATTCAAAATAGCAAAAACATTCATTTTCACTAATTAAGCAAATAAAGTATGCAACATATGGTAGACATAAAATTAAATATCAAAATACTATTACGACAATCCCCTGTAGTAAAAATTACAAAGACTAATTTTTGCCCTCTACTATGCCTGTAAGTCAAAAGTACAACAAAAAAATAAATTACCAAAAAAAAATATATATACATTTACATTAACACTATACACGTACTAAATGTACAAGAAGGTATAGTGACATTTCCTTGAGTGTGCTATTCATGTAAGGCAAAAATTACAACCTACAACAGAAAGTAAGACCAAAAACATAAAAAACACTTATTTAACAATACAAAGAAAGTACCGCTACAATGAACTACAAGCACATATAAACAAACTGTTGATAATAAAAAATGTAAAAAACAAACTTAACATTTCAAACTAAACTAATTATACATTATTTTCTTTTACAGATTAACATGGCTGATAACGAGAGCAAACAAGATAAGACAAGACGTCAAACTAGAGCAAGACAAGAGAGATGGGCCAACCAGCAGACACCAGAGGAGAAGGAAATTAGACGAGAAAAAGAACGCAAAAGAATTGCAAGCAAAAGACTATCAGCTGCAAAAATTAAACATACACCAAAAAAAGCTACTAAGCAAACAAAGGATTTAGAACCTGTTCCTCAAATGTCAAATACGTATATTAATAACTAAACAACTTTCCAAACATACACATCTCATTGCCGTCATTTTTTGACGGGCAAGTCACTAGTAAAGTATATTAGTGTGTTTTTATTGTGTTTTGCAGTGTTCCAAACTAGTCTGTAAACCCTTTGCGGGTCCTATTTGGAACCCGTAAGCTTTGTGCCGACATTTGCCGTTTGCGGGCTTGACTGCGGGTGCGGTCTTGAGCAATTTTTGCAATTGAATAGAGATTTGCGATTTTAGGGTTTGTAACATGTGCAGATGTGAAAGATTAAAGGCTTCAGGAGGCTGTAAGTTCCGGGTTTAACAACTACAATGATTTCAAGCACGTAAGCCAAAACCTGTTCAGAGGCCGCAAAATAAAAGCCAATTGAATAGCAAATTAACTTACAGCCTCACTTATGGGCTCCGGTAACTTACTATTGCTCAATTGAATCGGGCTCTTAGTTTTTTTTATAGAGACATAGGCCTGAATCCAACAACAAGACCCCCAGTTGCTTGTTGAGAGGCTAACTCCCTCAGTGCTATAACTGTGAACAGCATATAATAATAATAATATTTATTATAACTGTGTTTATTTACAACACTATGTAAAAATATCAGTTTAACATTAATTATTCAGAGACACTCAGTGTCGCCCAACTGTTACCTATTAAAGTTCTTATTCTGGGATCTGTCTGGGCAACCTGGTAAATGTGCAGTGTTTGGTGTCAGTACAACAGAGCTCACACTGTGTGTATGAAGGTGCAATATCAGAATGCATGTGTGAATTGTCAGTATAGTGTAAGTTTGTATTAAAGAAAGTGACCTGTTCAACTACTTGTCATGGTGACCAAAGGCTTGATTATTTAACAAAAAAATAAATAATCATTCCTAGAACTTCCTGTTTATGATTTGCTTTAAATCTACATAGTTTTCAAACTTGAACAGATTTATGGAGCTGTGCCTCTATATCTTGCTCCTGATATTTTTTGCTGAGCCGATTGATGCTGTGAGGTCCCCCGTCCTTCGGTGATTTGAACAGCTGAAGCTACCGTAAGTATGATAAACTTCTCATCATCTTGGTACATTGTGGTTGGCAGTTTTGGAAAACTGAGCCACATTGATACATAGAGGAACAGCATATCTCACATTGTCAGTATGAAGGTGCAATATTCAGATGCTATGTGTAGTGTCAGTGCAGAGCTCACACTATCTGTGTGAAGGTGTAGCATAATGAATACTCTGTGTAGACTGAGGATTAGCAGAGCTCACACTGTTTGTCTGTATGAAGTTGCAATATCCAGATGCTATGTATAGTATCAGAGCTCATACTATCATAGCAATCCTACAAAGCCAGAGACTCAGTCTCTCTTTCTCTCTCTCTCTCTCTCTCTCTCTTTCTCTAAAACCAGTAAAAACATCACCTGACCAATTAAAATTCATGGATTCATTTCATTATTGTTTAAACTATTGTATCTCAAAAATGGCTAAAGCTATCTTAAAGTTCCACAAAAGGCATGGAAATGTAATAGATCACTATTACTGTGACAACTTTCAAACAAATCCATTAAGCCAATTTGTGGATACAAAAACGTCATGCCAACATCACAGAATTCAACATAAATTACTATTTATTGCAGAACAGAATTAAATAAATAAATCAGACCCTCAAATGTAAACATTCCAGCCCTAAGATGGTGGGAAAACCAGCTCATTTTAATGTCAGGTTTCTGATAACACATCACTATCCTGACCTTTTAAAATGAAAGGGATATGGAAGTTTCCCTGTATTTAATATTAAAATAAATTGCCTAAGTGTTTGTTTGTCTAAGCATCATTTTATTCTTTCTTGTAATTATGCTGAGAGACAATCTGTAAGTGGTTAGTACAACTAGTATCGATAGAAACAATGTATGCATGAGCTCTGGGGGTAGACCTTTGTAGTGGTAGTGAAAACAGAGAATAAAAGCAATTGTTATAAAATGATGTTTAGATATGAAAACAAACACTTGGATAGTTTATTTTAATATTAAACACAGGGAAAATTCCATATCCCTTTAAAGACATTAATGTTTGATAGAGACCCAATGATAACTCTTCAACACTTCAACGCTGTATTAAAGAATATTTGTGTGTGTAATCTTACCTTGACAGCATGGGGATAAATAATAGTTTTGTTGATTATTACAGGCCTGGGAGGCTCGTGAGGCAATGACTTTTCAGTGTCATTTCCAATGTTCCTGCCATCACTGTATTGATATTGTCCCCAAAAGTTTGGAGGAGTACTTTTTGGTCTTACATATGCTTCTTTTTCTGTTAAAAAATCTGTTCTACTCACTTGGTCAGTATATGACCTTAAAGATGTATGCGACTTAGAGGGCACAAGTCGTCCACTTACAGTAAATCTTGGGGACTCTCCAGTAACTGAAGTATAAGACTGTCCTGGAACCAAATGGAAATTTGGTTGAGGGAAAAGGGCTCGGAGACTAGAGGCAATTTGTTCAAAGTCAAGTTTGAGGTACTTAACTGGGTCATCTTTTAAAGTGCTATCAGGCTCGTAGGTTTTAAGCACTTGTCGCTCTATATCCTTTACTAAAGCATTTGCTGACTGCAAAAATGTTATAGGATTTTCTTCCTTTAGAGCCTCCTTTGAGTAAGCTATAATGCCATCAATATTTTGAAGCGCATTGCTAGAGTCACATTGGAAGTCTGTCATGTAAATTTGCTTTTGATGTTCAATGTTTTCCACAGTCCCCAGCAATTCTTTCTCTTTCTCTTGAAGAATATCATGCAATTTAACGAACCCATGTCTTATATCTCTCTTCCTGTTATCCTTGTAGCTCTTGGCATTTACCAAATTTATTTCCATGAGGTCATTTTCAAGCAAACACTTAACTGTAAAGTAAACACAGAGTCAATGTTTTAAAATTTCTTTTTGATATTTTTTTCATTTTTATGGATTGTATTTAATGCTCTTATGGTGTAATCTATAGGCTCTATAAATCACATGAAGAATAAGTATAATAAATTGGAGGTCTTGTGTTTTGCATTTTTTTTAAACACCATTGAAAATGATTTATTAGTTCAATTGTTTTATTGGACTTTTATGAGTGGTCCCTTCTGCTTATTAGTGGCACTGTATTAATGCAGTTAGTTCTAAAGGTTCTTTTAAAATAACCAAGGACCCCACAACTTGCAGTTTTATTCTATAATCTACAGTATTATTTTATGTCTGCCCAAGATGTAAGCCTGCATGACAGAAGTCTATTAAATATTCTCTAAAAAATAAAAACTTTAATGTTCTTGGCGTACATACCTGGGGCCTCATTCAATTGAGATTTGGCCAAATAAGCACATAGCATATTTTTTTTAAATACGTTTTTAGTTAGTGAAAACCTTGCTTTTGGATAGATGTTCACTAACTTAAAACTTCTTTAAAAAAAATATGGTATGTGCTTATTTAGAGCGCTATTCAATTGGCCAAATCGCAATTGAATGAGGGCCCTATTATGGCTACTTTGTTTCACATCTCACAAACATGGGAAGTTTGTTCCTAAATTACAGGGGTCCTTTAATGAATATGATAGCTAAATGAATATTGGTTATTTCTAGACATATATCATTAAAGCACCACTGAAGTTTAAGAGAAAATACACATGTTTGTCAAGTATGTACCAAACTAACAATATTAGCAACTGTGTAAGCCATGGGCATAAAATATTTTTTTGGGACCATCTGAATTTTTGAAGACTCTGTTTATGAGTATATGAATCCATTTTATGTTTGTTACATCACTTCCTCAGAGATGAATCATGTGGGAGGGGAGGATGAAGGGGAGTGTAAGGAGGGAAAATAAAGCCTTTGTTTAGATGATTGTATAAGATTGAAATTTACACCACATACTTCACCCTCATTGGCGCAGAAGCAGAATCCTTGCTTCAGAAAATCTAACCATATCTCTCCAGAAATGTAAAACAAGCACCCAGCTTCCACTATGTATCATGGATTCCACCAGGGCCAAACAGAGGCCTCAATATATATATATATATATATATATATATATATATATATTATTTTTTTTTTTTTAAATAAAAGCTAGTTGTATGACATTTTTCCTACTTAATTGTGCTCTTAGTCAGAGTTATCAACCATATTTGTTTCTCATTGTGCAGTGGTATTTAAAATTTTAAAAGCAAAAAAATTAAATAAAAAAGAACTCACCTCTTTTGGCTTTTGCAATAGCAGCAAACAGAGTTTGTGCTTCCTCTGTGGAGGCATCAAGAAGAGATAAGCAGTTGTGGTCCTTATGAAAAATGGACTTGCAGTGCTTACAGACAAGTTTCCTGTCAGTCATGCAGTACTCCATTATGGTTTGTAAAGGATGGTAAAAACAATATTTTGCTTCTTCTACATCCCATAAATTTTCAGTCAAGACATGGGTCCTGAATTCTTTGCTGCTGTGATAATAGCGTACACATATCTCACAGTAGTTAACATTGCACACTGTGCACTTCAAAACTGCTTTTTTTCTATTTCTAGGTTGACACCGTTGACATTGTATTGCTAAAGATGGATCCCCATACTCAGGCCCATATTTCTGTATTATTTTATTTAGTAGGTAGTTCTCAGGCAGCCTCATATGATCTTTGCTAGCGAAGTAGTGTGCTTCTTCACATACTGGACAAGTAATAATAGCATGATTATCTTTGTTAGACTTAATTCGCTCCACACAGGCTCGGCAAATGCAATGCTTGCAGGGTAATATAAAAGGATTCTGGTACATCTTCTTGCATAATGGACATGTGATTTGATGCAGGAGAGCATGTCTGTTGTCACCTGAAACAGGTCTCAAAGCATTCTTCTGTATGCTGAAATTATAGAGTGATTTGGGTGATAAATCAGAATTTAATGTGCAAAGATAAACAATCAATCCTAATACAAATAGCTTGTAGGAAAGAAAATAATATGTTTAGATGAAAAAGAGCAAACACAAGTATATTCATAGAATGAAAAGGGTTACATCCCAAGTACTTGCTTTAAATTTAGAAGATCACTATATAGTACATCGTATAGATAAATAAATAAGTTAATAAAAAAAACTGTCATATAGAAGTTAATTAAGCTTATGGAGTGTTGGAAACAGATTTTCTAATTTGTTTTAGACATGCAAATGTACACAAGTGTATTGTTTTTCTTATTTTTGTACTTAATATGATGGAGGACTTCCACTTTTTTGCCCATCATATGCTTAATGAATGAAGCACAGGGGTCCCAACAGGTACAGCCTTAATCTGCTGGCAGTTAATCCTATATATATCTTATACAGATTTTTTGTATTCACCCTTAGAGCTACCAATTATGGATAGAGTGGTTTAGAAAAGGGGGTTCCAAAATTATATTGCAGCAGGGCCCTCCATTCACTAAATGTTACAATCGCAAAGCACTATTCATTTGCTACAATTCCTCAAGCCCGGAATTGTCTTCACACCCGTAAATGGCAAATGTAGAAGAAAATCCTATGAGTACCAGATTGGACTTGCAAGGGGGTTAAACACCTGATCGTAGCAATGTAAATGAAAATAAATAATCAATACTGCACTTTAAAAGGAAGGGAAAGCAATGAAAGACTTAGAATTAATTGCACAACAGTCTCAAACTCGCAAATCTGTAATCAAAAATTATTATTTTTTTACGTTTCATTTCCATGTTATATTATTCTTGGTAATCAAGGCATTAATACATATCAGGCCACCCACATAGACTAGAACAGTATCGTCTTTCATTTCTATTATTTTGTATAGTGCCGGATTGAGATTCCTGACTTCTAAGCGCTAATTGATTGACGTTTAACCTCCTGTTCTACTGATGTTATGATGATGGTCTCATTTACTATTGGCTGTTTCTAAATCAGTTGTTACGGCTTTGTCTAATTGATCATGATCATGCTCCGAAAAGCTACTTACTGGTGCATGGTTTACGATTTAGGCTTTCGGCCAGGTTGCTGCAGGCTTGATCAATTGAATCGCTCTGTAACTATTGCAAATTTCAAGCCCACAGTTGCCTTCATACCGGCTGTAAGTCTGCTTGAAATTTGCAACAGTTACAGAGCGATTCAATTGAATTGGGGCAGGTGTGAGTTTATTTCTCTCCCCAGATGTTTAGATTGGAATGGGATCCTTATATATTTTTGAATTTTGAGCTGGAAAAAGGTTTTCTTTTTAATCTAATATACCGTAACACACCAACAATCAAATTACTTAGGAATCCATTCCAAGGTTCCTGTAAAAATTCTGGGAAAGCTGACTTGCAACAAAAGTAGTGTAGAAAAGCTAAGTACAGGAGCTATTCTGTGGCTCCTGAAAAAAAGAAACCCATAAAACTTACTAAATCGCACCAAGGAGATTTGCCCAGAGCTCTCTAGCTCTAATGTGTGCTCACAGCCTGCTCGCAGGAGACTCTGAGTCTGAATCTCAGTAGTCTCCAGAGCAACGCTACAGAATGGTACCCACTTACTTACATTACACTAGCCTTAACAACCCTTGTTATCTTAATCTATTTATATGTTCATATGGTAGGGAAGGGGTTAAATAATAATAAAAACGAATGCAGGGATTTCTGAATCCTCTGCCTATGATCCGCTACCCTCTATGAACCAAGGGATGCCCCAAGATTCCCAGTCATACATTTCAACCTCTATGGATCCCCACGATTCACCTTCAATACTCTTTACCTTCTATGAGCAGGGTTTGCCCCAGGATTCCCCCTTCATATGTGCTTACCCCTATGACCCAGGCAATCCCTAAGATCCCATCACAATACTTGGTACGTTTATGAGTCAGGGGATCCCTGTGGTTTCCCTGTTACCATAAAGACCCCCATAGTTAGGTTGGGGATCCCCTGGCTCATAGGGGTAGAGCATATGAAGGGTGAATACCGGGGATCCCTGGGCTCATAGAAGGTAGAGGGTATTAAGGGAGGATCCAGGGGATCCCCTGGCTAATAGGAGATGATTCTATTAACCCCTTAATTGTGCCAGGATTGAACAACCAAGTCTCAAATCCAACAATATTAAGGTGTTAGCTTCTTCATATCAAAGGATTTGAAGCATTCTGGCTTCTCAGATGGATTTTTGGGGCGTTTAGAGTATCCGTAGTCTTTTTTAATATTTTGGCACAGAAATACTTTTGAATAAATGTTAGCAAGATTGGATATCATTATGGGAGGCATGTGATAGCAATTTGTAAAATAGTTACGGGACAGGAACTCATGGATAACAATATTAGGTACAATTGGTGATGGCATTTCTCAGAGGTTAGATTTAAGTGTGTGATGTGACAGCTTTTTGGTGTTTTACCAGTGCACTTCACTCGACTCAATTCTTATGGGAGCTATGAAATTGAGGCCTTAACCTGTACAGGATCCAAATTACAAGATCATATTAAACATTCAGATTACTTGTTGGAGTCAGGAATATCATATGATGTATTTATAATCAAGTACCATCAAATTCAAACCTCCTCCTTTACTATCTGACAGTATAGCATTTGCATTATTGAAAACAAAAAGGTTTTCAATCTGTGCTACTAAGCTATTCATTTTCCCACCCTCTTTTTACAATACCTATATAATGATAGGAGTTATTCGATAAAGAGTGATTTGAAACCTGTGAGGGCTGCCTGGGATTCCCCAGCAGGGACCATAATCCTTATTTTGTCGACTCCACTCTTTAGTTGTACTGTTTGTAAAAATGAGTGTTAATATCTTTACTAGGTTGTTTTCTCTATGCAATGGAATTTAGTAAACCATACCAATGTAATAACATAAAAGCTTTCTTTTCTTACAAATAAACTTTAATCAGTTCACTCATGTAAAGCTGTTGAATCAAAGAATAAAAATCTATTTTGAGGGACTAATACAAAAATATAAATATAACAATTTAGACTTTTTTTGTTTACTACCAGGTTAAATTAATTCCTAGACCTCTCTCTTACATTCATGAAATGGAGTATCTTCCTATTCCAATGTGCTGAAGTACAAAATGGAGATGTATAATCATACATTTCACATTAGTCACTAAGAAAAAGGGAGGAATAAAAAGGACAGAGGGTGCTGTTCTTCAGGAGCCTCATGAAAACATATTTCTAGTTCAGACACACAGTGCTTAGTTTATTTGCAGAGAGCCACAAGCTGCATTGTGAGCCCTGATCTGTATGTTCGGCAGCCTTGATATACCTGACCTAATTGAGCTCAATTTCCCCATAATGTCCGTAATCTTGATATAATATATCAAATGTATTATTTTATTAAAATCCTCCTTTCCATGTAGAAATGTATGGTAACTGCTACGGCGTAAACTTATGTCAAATACGGTCTTCCGATGCACAGTGTGTGCACTGTAGTAACTTGTTCTAGGATTTGCCTCCATGTCAGTATGGGAAGTCCTCATTATACAAAGCCTGCTTATAAAGGGCCATAATAAATTCCAGCCTTGTAAGTCCAACGTGTAGCACATAAGGGCTGTGTGCTTCCAATTCTGCAGACTTACGTTGCTATTAAATTAGAAAGGGCTGCTAGCTACAAACGAGAGAGGCTATCTCATACACCAGTTCTTGGCCGTCGGACTTGCGTGTTCACATGCAAACAACTAATCAATCTCGTAGTTACGGGTTCAGATGGAGCCAATGGAAAAAGAGATTGTAAGCGTTACGTCACTGAGAAAGGGGAGGGTAGAGTTAAAAGTCCTACGTGCTTCAAATCCAGTTTGCGATCGGTACTACAGGCCAGAAATAATGCAATATTAATAAAGCCATATATATATGATATTCTATTAAATGTGAGTAACAGTATATGTTGTAACACATTGATTGCAGGGGTCCATATAACACAAAATATAAACATGAAATAAAGTATATTTTGGGGCCAATATACGATTTGAGAATGTTGTGCTATTAATTCTAACACCTAAGATCGCTTTACACCTATGATAAGTGTACAGTAGAGTGTTGTTATTTGCATTACGAGTGCTATGTATTGTACGAGTGCACATTGGCCTTTGGGCTCCATTTGCGTGTTACGTGCTTGCTCGCGAGTGACCAAGTTGCAATATAATAGCTGAATTGAACAATTAGTGGTTACAGGCATGACAGATCAAAGGATTTACATGCGCGAGTTACAACATTGCTTACCACGTAGCCTATTCTTGCCCGTCCTGCGTGTTGCCATGCAAAGTCCTCTGTGAGCAACGTTACGAGGCATCTTAGCACGCAAATAACGCTAAGATGACAGTTACGAGCTATGTGTTAACAGGTAGCTCCAAATTAATAGGGTTAATAAATAGAGTGGCTGAGTTTGTGATTGTAAATCACATGCATTAGTGGAGAAGGCTTGCTAATGGTTGCGGCATTCATTTCTTTGCATTGTGTGGTTACAAGTAAGAGAGACATTGGTAGCCAGAGATTTGAGATATAAGGTCTATGTATAGGTTGCAGTTTCTTTCTCTTGAAATAGTTTTATGAGATACAAAGGAGATATTTTTGTGACAAGTTACATCTTAATGCTATTTATATTTTGTTGCTTGTTGTATTAACTTTATGAGGACTAGAATTTATTTTTACTTGGTACCATTAGTGAATTAATTTATATCACTAATACACTAAGATCTCCTTATTAAAATTAATATTCTCCTGAGGATTCAGCTATCTTTATGAAACCACCAATTGTGTAAACAAGCCCTTTTTTTAGAACTATTAGGAAGAATATATATAAGTATTCTGTGCAATTGTGAGCAGCAGGAGGTATATGTTTTGTTACATTTTAATTGTCATTTAGAAGCGTTTTCATTTATTTTCCCATCACTTATTAATGTCATTTGTAACATATTAATAAATGAAATATTTTATAGTTTATTTAGTTTTATAGATACTGTCCCTGTTTATATTTTAGAGTGTGAGTGCTATGTAAGAGCCATCTATTCTTTTTCTGTACATTATACTATTGAGCTCAATACTTTTATTTAAGAAAACTCAGAAAATATTTGATTATAAAGTTGTATTATATGAGATTTCATTATTTAAATTAAGTTTAAATGTAGGAACCTATGCCCTGGATTACTCTTAAATCCTTTAATGTATAAAATTACTCACATTCCTCTTGGTACAGGCTTGCAACAGTGGCAGGCTCCATATTCCTCATCTGAAGTACAATTGCTGACACAAAGTGGATGAACCAATGTTAGACAAAAATAGCCAGGGCAGCGTTCCTGCTCACGGTACTCACATAAGCAATTTCCACACTTGGGGACTGGTATACATTGGCAATCACAGCAGGGAGATTTACAGCTACATTTTCTAATATTTCTTTTGCAGCATTTTCCAGGGCAGCAAACACAGTCTGGGCAATTATTGTTATCTCTTGTCATGCAACAAAAACTTAAGCAGGACATTCTAGAAGTGATACCGGGTCTACAATTTCATCCTACGTTTATGAGATTGAGCAAACATCCTGGTGCAGATTTTCCAGATTCAATAACTGTGAATGTTCTGAGGGCTGCCCCTGTCACAATCAGCACTACTGACTTCACTGATATGTCACCCACTGTTATTTTCTGTCTAAAAACTGAGCACTAGACATAGGGGAAAAATCCCCACCAGGTTTTTCAATATGTGTGCACTTATTTGTGGAGAAGCAGTTATGTAGCTTTTTGCATACTATCAGCTGAACCCTCCCATCCAAAATTATTTTAGCTCCTAAACCCACAGTCTTCAAATACATATTGGGGTATATTTCTCAATTTGTAGATAACTGGGTTAAAAAATTAATTAACTATTCCCATTTCCTATATTATCCATGAAGCCTGTTTCATACAGTTGATAAATAGACTCCATAAAAGCATTGGAAGATGGGATATTTTATTTTTTAACTCTGTTTTTTCATTTATCCCATATGGCACCACTTTTTACCCCATTTGATAAATACATTTCATTATGTCATTCTAATTGTATTTACTATTTTAGTGTTTTCATTATAATTTTGGTTAATTGCCTGCTCTATGAAAATATTGCCCTGGATTCACAGGGGGTCTGCAAAGTAGATTGCTAAAGGCTGTAATAAGTATTTCCATAAATGCATTAACATTTTCCTTTTGGAGGGTTGGAATTTAATTGTTTTTACTTTGTCACTGGCTAAATTATGACCTTAAGACAAAAGAGGCTTCATGGACGACTGTAATATGATATAAATAAATGACATATACAGTATGTAAAATGGGGAATCAGTAATTCATATATCAAACTAACGTAACAATAACTCCCTCAAATAATAATTGCAATGGGCCCACCGAGAAAAAAATTCAAATGTTAGAGAATTAGGAGTAGTTGAGGCGATAATATGGTGTTTAAAAGAAATAGATTACCAACAGATAACTAAAAAAACACAGGAAGCTTGATGTCAAAAGAGAGGGAATTCTATGGTTTAAAACTCTTGTGTAATTATTATTATGGCAAAGAAAGCACAATGAGGACATATCCTAATACAATAATTATCAATCTATGAAACTCACTATCCAGTAGACCAAGGAGACCAGACTGTTCCAGTGGATCCCAGTGGATTTTTTTCAGAATCTGTACCCATACCTATTTGGTCTTCACATGACGTGTAATACATAGAGTGTTTCTCTGGCTTTATTGTGGGACTTTGGGATTTTTTTTATCATACTGGACCATACTGGTCTTCTGCATAGAATTTATGAATTCTTGAATCTCTTTATGCACATTTACTAGCGCTCCAGCTACTATTGTCTACCATCTTTTGTACAGTAGACTTTTTGTTTTATGGTTTACATTTTGAGTGTAAACTGAAAAAAATGCTACAGAGTATTTTAAGTATATTCTATTTTTATACCCTATAAGTGCATAATTGACTATATACTGCTAGTGGTAAAATGGGTAATTACAAGAATGTGGTTTTAATCTCTGCTGTGAGAGTTTATCTGATGCAATGACCCTGAATGAGGATTCAGAAAGCATTGTTATCAATTGGTGGAATTTTTTTTATATATAACTATAAATATCTCTTGGAATGACCAACAAAAACCTCAGTATAGATGTATACTTTTGGTGGTGGGAGAGTTTATGGTCTGGGCCTGTATGAGTACTGTTGGCACTGGTTAGCTACAGTTCATTGAGGGAACCATGAATGCCAACATGTACTGAGACATACTGAAGCAGAGCAGGATCCTCTTCCTTCAAAGACTGGGCCGCAGGGCAGTATTCCAACATGATAACTATCCCAAACACACCTAGAAGACGACCACTGCCTTGCTAAAGAAGCTGAAGGTAAAGGTGATGGACTGGCCAAGCATGTCACTAGAGCTAAACCCTATTGAGAATCTGTGGGGCATCCGCAAATGGATGGTGGGGGAGTGCAAGGTCTCTAACATCCACTGCTCCGTGATGTCATCATGCAGGAGTGGAAGAGGACTTCAGTGGCAACCTGTGAAGCTCTGGTGAACTCCATGCCCATGAGGGTTAAGGCAGTGCTGGAAAATAATGGTGGCCACACAAAATATTGACACGTTGGGCCCAATTTGGACATTTTAACTTAGGGGTGTACTCACTTTTGTTGCCAACAGTTTAGACATTAATGGCTGTGTGTTGAGTTATTTTGAGGGGACAGCAAATTTACACTGTTCATTGCTCTTATTTTTTATACATGTATTTAAAAAATTATGCTGCGCAAATGTTTCATAAACTGTTATTGATCATTTAAAATTGTATAATTATGTTGTATGCTGTATGAACATGTAAGGTTTACAAAGTTGAGTATTAAAGGATACATAAGAAAATAATAGGTTTAAGGTCACAGAGGAACAGTTTTTATTAGTGATGTGTGAAGATTAAGCCCTTTTCGCCAAGCTTATTATTTTGTCTCACATGTCTAATAATAAATACAAGTCAGGTGTAACCCTTACATTTGTTTCCTTTGCGTGCAAGTTTCATTCTTGCGGGGGGAGACAAAAGTTAAGGAAGGTGGGCACTGGTTAAAAATTAAGGGGTCTAGTTCTACAAAAAAAGATAGATTTGATAGTACTTACTCATTGTACTTACTTACTTTGACAAAGTGTCCCCTTGTGTTCAAAATATGTCTTATGTGCTAGCCTACATCATTAATGCCATCATATGCATGCATTTTTTTATTTACTAGTCTATTGTACATGCAATAAAAAAATGGAGGTGCATCTCTCTTATCACAAGCACTTTCTTTAACTTAATGGTACTGAGTTGGTTGAGAACACTCTTTGTTAATATTTAACCTGCACCACCATCAGTGGAGAACAGCACAATTATATCTGAGTGGTCTTACTATTTTTGTCTTCCAACATACAGTGCATAAAATTATTTTTTAACAACCTGTTCTTTTCTCCCTTTCCCTTTTAAATGATAGGTTTGATTTATTTAATTCAATCTCTGCAAACGTATTGAAGAAAAATATGTTTGTACCAGGTTGCTAATTAACAGCTGAGTTAAAATGCAGGTAGGGTGAAAAATGAGTACATTGTAGTGATGAGAACAAAGTAGGTCATTTAATTCCATGCTATTCATTCTAAAAAAAATATTTTCATGCTAGAAAAGATCATGCTTTTTGCATTGTTCTTTAATAATAATTATATATTAAAGGGATGATGTGAGTGGTGGGGGATCTGCTGTTAGTGGAAATAATTGTTACAATCATATATAGCGGTATCAAACCTTAATAGGGGACCCCAAAAATTTGGTTTCTTTGCAAAGAGCATTAAATACTGGATATAATTGTATCAGCCAATTGTCTCTACTGGAAATAATTCTTGAGATACGCAGAATTGTTTGTGTGGCTTCATTATGCTAATATAAAGCTCAGTATTTTACTATTTCACAGTGTGATTGATGAGTGTAGGGGATGGATATCTATCTGCATGACACCACTGGGGCAGATTGTTTATGACACTAAAGAAATAAGTATGCAGACTATGTCACAAATTAGCACACCATAGCTGCACATTAGTTTTCTGCAGCCACATATTAGCATACTAATACAGTCAGTTTATAACAATATTAAAGAATACTTTAAAATTGGATGTCAGAGTCTCTTTAATGGGCAGTGTCTCTTTAATCCTTACTATATATATATATATATATATATATATATATATATATATATATATATATTAGCGAATTGCCCGTCAAAAAATGACGGGCATTAAATTGTAAGCCAGGCAATGCTGTTTGCACACAATGGGGGGCTTTTGCATCTCTGAGCACCTTCGGCCACTCATTGCAGGGTTCATGAACCTTCAAGTTTTCTGCTTGGGAATGCCATGTATCTCTTTCCAGCATCTCCCACTTGCCCCTTCCCTGTGTGTTTCTCATCTGTGTGTCTGCTGACTGTTTGTGTGGGGAGTGTTGATTGCGTGTCTGGCTTTGATCAGCCTCGTTTTCATCCAGTTTCAGTAATTGTTACGTTTTTTTGTCCACCATTTTTCCTTTTGCTTAGGTGATTATTGAGTGATGAAACACAGCAAAGAAGGCTCCAGATCGCTTGCAACCTCACTCCCAGGCTTCATGGCTCTCCCCCTGTGCTGTGTGTGAGTGTATTTTAATAGTTCTTTTAATATTTTTTGTGTTTTTCGTCTTTTTCAATTAACGCGGTTCGGCCGTAAAATTCGTATTTTTGCTATGTTGGATTTTTGTGCCCTCGAGATCAGAATTTTTTTTCTCGGCCCCAGTTCCTCAACTTTTTGCAGCCTAAGTAAGTCCTGTATTCTTTAACTGCTTGCAGCCTAAGTCCTGCGTTCCTCAATTGCTCGCCTTGCTTTGCGAGACTCACGCAGGAGAGCCTTCGGTGCTCATTTCAGCCTAAGTCATGCATGCTTAAATGCCTCAACTGCTTTGCGAGGCTCGCAGGGCCTTTGGCGCTCATTGCCTAAGTCCTGCATGCTCAGAAGGCTTCAATGCCTCAACTGCTTGCCTCGCTTTGCCAGGCTCACAAGCATGATGTCAAATTACAGTTTGACAATTATAAAATGTGATATATATATATATATATATATATATATATATATATATATATATATATATATATATATAGTTATGCAAGATAAAGGCACATCTAGAACCAGGTCTATTGAGATCAATTTTGGGAAGCAGCATGGTCTTGAAAAGGCTCTCAAAAGGCGTGAGAACCATTAATGACAATAAATGACCTAAGGTATTTTTTTCAATTATCTGTTTTTGCACATATACTGTACATATAAAGGGCCCTATATAACTTTTCAAATAACAATTACCTGAGCCCGTAATGGAGCACGTAAATGTTATTGATATTCAATTGGCTACTTTTAGCAATGTGCATTCATTTTGCGATTTACAGGCTCAAAAGAACTGCGGTTGTCAAAAACGTAACTTTGTCCTATCTCCTGCTTTGATGTTTCAAGTCCGCAAATGTTACCAGTGCTGAAGTCTAAAAATCTATATTCAATTAAAAACATTCATGTAGCCCATACATCGCAAATGTATCAAAATTGTTTCAAAAATATTATTAGTTTCAAATAAGACTCGCAAAGGCTTTTCCTAACACTAGTTAAAGCTGTAACAGCGATTAAACAAACAAAACTGTACTTTAAAAGCATTGCAAAGCATAGGAATATATTATAATTAATAGCACAACAATCTCCAAGGAACATGGGGCCATACATAAATATTTTGTTTTATATTTTGGAATGGTCATGCATATAGTAATATGAAAAAAGTTTTGCATCAAGCAATTAAAGACACAGTACATGACTAAACTGCAAGAACAAAATGGAACAGCACACTCAGAAATGTATATGACTGTGCATTAATATCATGGGTGTGGTGTGAGCAGATCCCGGCAGGGCAAGAGGCTGTTTGGGAAAAAGGGGACACCGAAAGGGTTAAATGTAAAACTGTATAATAATTAAGATGCATAGCATCTACTAGGGAACATGTGTTGAATACAAATCTCATACCCTCCATTTGATAGAAGTAACCAGTAATGTGCATAGCTCTTACATCTGGTCTTCATCTGCTCAATTAAACAGAAACATAAATTTCCGGACTATGTAATCCAGTTACACATATACAGTGTGTTCCCCAAAAAATCTGAAAACTGGTCCAAACTTAAAAAAGGCAGAAGGGGGTAAAAAAATTAACAAAACCTGCATGTATAGAACAGTGCCAAATACTGTAACAATATACCAACTTACCTGATCTTCATCTCCAAGCATTACTAAACATTAGGTAGTTGTCATGACCATTAATAATGATGTCTTTTCACAATGAATGCTTAGCTGTGACCACAGTCAGTGGTCCAAGAGTACTATCACCATCTCCATTTTATATTTTTAGCAACATTGATATCATATTCATCTGTTATACAAGTGCTATCACATTGTAAAAGATTATCATGATATGGGAAAACCTACCCAATAATACGGAGAGGACACAAAGGTTACTAGCCATAATCAGCGTTACCTCAGATATTGATATTGAGGAGAGGATGACATGCTTCACTAGTGCATGTATTAATACTTGCTTTAATTATCATGCCATTGTGAGACTTAGCAAGTCCACAGCCATAGATTTATTGGTCTAAAGTTATGCTAACAACAATCATGTCTTATAAATCTGATATATTATTTAAATAATATTATGTGAGCTACATTCTTGGGAGGAGATGTCATTTGATGGAATGTCTATCTGAGAGCCACTATGAATATATTGCAATCACTTCATATTGTTAACAATGCTTGCAGATGAAGAAGATGCCTTCATGCACCTCAATTGTGCCTAAAATAAAAAAATTAAATAAAATTAATTAAGAATATGGCCTTAAAAAATAAAAGGACAGCAGCATGTCTTCTCAACGACATTCCTCAGTGACCATTAATTGGTGAAATGTTAAACATAATCCTACGTGTCCACAGAAAAGAGGGTGTTTGACCATGTGATGGGAAGTAGCCATTTGCTTACAAAATATCACCATCACATAGGCCATGATCCTATACTCTGTAGCCAGGCTAGATTATGTTAACGTTTGGACCAATACATGGTCACTGAGGGGTTCTGTTGAAAAGGTCCAAAAATATGTGCAGCCCCCACATCCTCCTTTGCCTTGCCACAGGGCCCCAACCCCACATGGCCGCATGCCTTCTCCCAAATTGGGGGGGTGGGGTTTGCTGTGGGAGGCATTCCCCAGGAGGCAGCAGCACCAGTGGTGGAGGAGGCATTGAGGGAGGTGAGGAGTGGCCAGGCTATGGATGTGTGTGGGAGGCCTCTGGGGAGGAAGTGCTGGGAATCAGAACGTGCTGGGTAGCATCAATGTCCAGTTGGATGAGAGTGCTCTGGTTATCCGACGAATGTAGCAGCTTGTCCAGGTATTACTCCATCATGAGGTACTGCCTCGCCTCGCTATAGAACCTCTGCAGGCTGCTGTCCATGGATGCCTGTTTGGAGGAGATAATGGCCTGCATCCCCTGATTACTCTCCACTGATGCATCAGGACCAGCATCTTCCCCTGACAGACTCCAATGGTTGACCTAGGGATGGAGATCCGCTCTGTGTGGGCATGTCTGTGTGAGGAGGTGACCGTGGTGCTGGCCCAGTGAGGAGGGGCTGGTGCTAGGCTGGAGCCTGGCTTACTTGTGGTGGGCGGCCTGCTGGTGGGAAATAGGTTGTGGGGGTGCTAGAAGGAGGAGGTGGTGGTGGTGGAAAGGCCTGTTTATCTGTCCAGTAGAAGGGCCTGGGTGGTAAACAGAGTTGTTGGAGGTAGGGGACAGTGGGGTCCAATGCCACAAGTGTGGACGAATTTCAGGGCCATATTAAATTCTAAGCCCGTATCGGTAATGGTACATCCGCAGAACCAGCAGGCTTGAAATTCTAAGTAGATCCAGAGCTATTACATTCAACCATGCTGCGACCAATGGGCCGTAGACGCAAGCCTGTAAACCCTTTCCGCAACCTGCTACGGGTCTGGCCTTGAAGCAATCACCTGTTACGATCCAATTGCGGTATAACGTAGTTCGACAGGGCTCTAAGCTAATAGAAAGTGGTCTAGCCGTAGATGATTGACAGAGGGAGATTATTCATTTGCATTCCACCCGCCCATGTGTTGACTGAGTTGTATGAGTAGGAGTGTTTTGAGAGCAGTCATTTGCGGTTTTGCTCATATACAGTGGATATAAAAAGTCTACACACCCCTGTTAAAATGTCAGGTTTCTGTGCTGTAAAAAAATGAGAGAAAGATAAATAATTTCAGAACTTTTTCCACCTTTAGTGTGACCTATAAACTGTACAACTCAATTGAAAAACAAACTGAAATGTTTTAGGTGGAGGGAATAAAAATAAAAAATAAAAATAATGTGGTTGCATAAGTCTGCACACTCTTTTATAACTGGGGATGTACAGAGGATATAAAAAGTCTACACATCCCTGTTAAAATGTCAGGTTTCTGTTCTGTAAAAAATGAGACAAAGATAAATCATTTCAGAACTTTATCCACCTTTAATGTGACCTATAAACTGTACAACTCAATTGAAAAACAAACTGAAATGTTTTAGGTGGAGGGAAGAAAACTAAAAAATAAAAATAATGTGGTTGCATAAGTCTGCACACTCTTTTATAACTGGGGATGTACAGTGGATATAAAAAGTCTACACATCTCTGTTAAAATGTCAGGTTTCTGTTCTGTAAAAAAAATTAGACAAAGATAAATCATTTCAGAACTTTATCCACCTTTAATGTGAACTATAAACTGTACAACTCAATTGAAAAACAAACTATACTAAACTAAAAACTAAACTAAATATTTTAGGTAGAGGGAAGAAAAAATATAAAAATAAAATAATATGGTTGCATAAGTATGCACACCCTTAAACTAATACTTTGTTGAAGCACGTTTTGATTTTATTACAGCACTCAGTCTTTTTGGGTATGAGTCTATAAGCATGGCACATTTTGACTTGGCAAGATTTGCCCACTCTTCTTTGCAAAAACACTCCAAATCTGTCTGATTGCGAGGGCATCTCCTGTGCACAGCCCTCTTCAGATCACCCCACAGATTTTCAATCGGATTCAGGTCTGTGCTCTGGCCGGGCCATTCCAAAACTTTAATCTTCTTCTGGTGAAGCCATTCCTTTGTTGATTTGGATGTATGCTTTGGGTCATTGTCATGCTAAAAGATGAAGTTCCTCTTCATGTTCAGCTTTCTAGCAGAAGCCTGAAGGTTTTGTGCCAATATTAACAAGTATTTGGAACTGTTCATAATTCCCTCTATCCTAACTAAGGCCCCAGTTCCAGCTGAAGAAAAACAGCCCAAAAGCATGATGCTGCCACCACCATGCTTCACTGTGTTTATGGTGTTCTTTTGGTGATATGCAGTGTTGTTTTTGCGCCAAACATATCTTTTGGAATTATGGCCAAAAAGTTCAACCTTGGTTTCATCAGACCAAAACACCTTTTCCCACATGCTTTGGGGAGACTTCTGATGTGTTTTTGCAAAATGTAGCCTGGCTTGGATTTTTTCTTCGTAAGAAAAGGCTTTCGTCTTGCCACTCTACCCCATTGCCCAGACATATGAAGAATAAGGGAGACTGTTGTCACATGTACCACACAGCCAATACTTGCCAGATATTCCTGCAGCTCTTTTAATATTGCTGTAGGCCTCTTGGTAGCCTCCCAGACCAGTTTTCTTCTTGTCTTTTCATCAATTTTGGAGGGAGCTCCAGTTCTTGGTAATGTCCCTGTTGTGCCATATTTTCTCCACTTGATGAGTGTCTTCACTGTGTTCCATTCTATATCTAATGCCTTGGAAATACTTTTGTACCCTTCTCCTGACTGATACCTTTTAACAATGAGATCTCTCTAATGCTTTGGAAGCTCTCTGTGGACCATGGCTTTTGCTGTGGGATGAGACTAAGAAAATTTCAGGAAAGACCAACTAGAGCAGCTGAACTTTATTTGGGGTTAATCAGAGGCACTTTAAATGATGGCAGGTGTATACTGACTCCTATTTAACACGATTTGGAATGTGATTGCTTAATTCTGAACACAGCTACTGTAACTTCGGACTTAGGACATTATGCTGCTCAATTACAACTATACAAGACATCTGAAAGGTGCCATTACAAAAAAACACTTTACTTTGAGGACAGGGAAATTACTGTCCAAGGGTACAAAATAAAATAAAGCGATTAAAGAGACTCTGAGCTCATGTATATTACTGTAGATGTGTTAAAATGCAGTGAAGCTGTAAAAATGATTTCATTTGAAGCTCTTTTCAAGCATGAAGTTCTTAGATCCTGAGAGATCCTGAACTCTCTCTATTACAGTAATACATTTTAGCTTTTTTTAGTTGGGAGTTAGTACATCTAAAGATACCAAGGAAGAAAGCTGACATTTTTGTTTCAAAGTGCTTTGCCATTTTCAGGCTACTTGTTTCTTTTTGGTCCCTTCAAAAGCTGCAGAGTCAAGGAATATTCAGACAGTAGAGATAGAGGATTAAAGGACAACAGAAGACATCAAGGATTACCATTTTAGTCAATATTCCACTTAATCACATATTTTCTTATAAAGTATTTAAGAAAAATATTACATACTCATCATTTACACTATTTCCCTCTATGGATGCAGTCATATTGTTATTAACATATCTCATTTGATACAAAGACCTCCATCTTGCTGATGCTGCAAAATGAAGCAAAGATTAGCCTTGGTCCCAATTTTTAATTTCTTAAATGTTCTTACTTGAGTCCCAAGTTTTCATCATTATAATAGATTCCACACACATTGTAGGCAGGATAATTGCCTTATTCTAGATTGTAAGTTTGAAAATTTTCAATCTTTCAAGGTGCTTTGGAAAAGCACTTTGGACACTGGATTCTAAGCTCAAAGACGGGGCCCTCCATCCTTTGCAATGTGTTAATATTGCTATTGTTTTTGCCTTGATCGTAACCCATGTAAAGCGATATGGAAAATTATTATTGTTACTAGCTACTTGTTTTTACCCCCTCTCCCTCCCCTGTGTCTCTTCCCCCTCCCATGTGTCTCTTTCCCTCCTTTCCCTTCCCTGTGTCTCTTTCCCCCCTCTCCCCCATATATCTTCCCCCATCCCCTGTGTCTCTTCCCCCTCTGTCTCTTCACCACCTCCCCTGTGTCTCTTTCCAGCCTCTCCCTCCCCTGTGTCTCCCACCGTGTCTCTACCCCCTGCCCTGTATCTCTTCCTCCCCTCCCCTGTGTCTACTTCTCCATGTGTCTCTTCCCCCCATGTGTCTCTTCCCCCTCCCCTGTGTCTCTCCCCCCTCTGTCTCTTCCCCCCTCCCCTGTGTCTCTTTCCCCCTCTCCCTCCCCTGTGTCTATTTCCCCCCTCCCCTGTGTCTTTTTCCCTGTTCTCCCCAATGTCTCCCCCCCCCCCCCGTGTCTCTTCCCCCTACCCTGTGTCTCTTTCCCCCTGCTCTCCCTCTCCTGTTTCTCTTCTCAGGGGACTGGATTTATTTCTAATTAATAAGTGAATTCAGGGTTAATCTGGATAAGTATAGAGAGAGTATTGATCCAGGGAGAAATCTTATCGCCAGTATCTGGGGTTTGGAAGGAATTCATTTTTTTTTCCTATGAGACGATTGGCTTGTTTTTTTTTTCTGTTTGCCTTCCTCTGGATTAACTAATAATAATTATTTATTTTTTAAAATTATTAAATAATTGATTACTAATTAATTAACAACTAATTCATTAATATTTAATCCGCATATTGCAGATCAGAGGAGATCTTAAAAGGTTGAACTTGATGGACTGAAAGTCTTTTTTCAACCTTAATTACTATGTAACTATGTAACTATGTAACTATATGATAGGTTTAAGATTGTGGGAGCTACATTTTAAGGGGGTTGTCATTTTAGGAATGTCTACCTGAGAGGCACTAGGAAAACCTTACATCTCATACATTTCATTCACAATGCTTGCAGATGCAGAAGATGCCTTCATGGACCTGAATTGTACCTAAAACAAAACCAAAAAAAGAAAAGAAAAGAAAAAACACTTACAAAATAAGGGCTTAAAAAAAATAGGGACTGCAGCATCTCTTCTCAACAGAATTCCTTGCTGACCATCAATTGGTGACATGCTCTGTGTCCACAGAGAAGAGGATCATAGACCATGTGATGGGAGGTAGCCACCTCCTCCTCCAAACCAAGGCCCTCACGTCCTCTTGTTTCCTCCTCCCCCTTCCCCGCTTCCTGCTGGGTGGGGGCTTGCTCCTCCACTTACTGCTCCGATGGAGCCGACACCCCGCCTCTGCCTAACCACTGGACCCTGACTTCCTTAATCCTGAAAGATAGAAAAAGAAGGTATATGTCATTAGTATGATAAATAATACCTTGTTTTGTGTGCATTCCAGACTATCTGACATCTAGGCTTGAACCCGGATAATTCTCCTAATTGCAACTCAGATTAGCTATCATTTGCTAGATATGATCTATTCTATGGTTCTTGGTCTTGATCGTTCTTGGCTCCTAACGCTATCTTGATTCTTGCTGCGTTCTGTAACTGCATAGGCTGCAGTGGGCACACAATACATGGAATCTCTATTACTTGATTACTGTTGTGCCCAGGAATTACATTGGTTTGTCAGCTTCATGGATTTAATGACTCTATCCCTTGTTAATTCCATGAAGCTGATACATCAGTGTCATTTTTGGTCAACATATACATGTGTAGTGTGCGTGATGTATATGTGGTGGCATTTTGGTGTCCTGGGCCACCAGGCCTGTAGCCCCAGCAGTGGGCACCTGGCTCAGAAGGTCCTTGGTGACGCTCTCCCACTCATTATAGCTTACAGTCACTTCATCCTCCACACCTTGGCCCTAAAGTCATCAAAATAGTGCTTAACTGACCTCACATCCGTTTGCCCTGTCCCCACTGCTGTAACCTCTGCTGCTACCTCCTTCCATGCTGAGCTCTAGGCCCTGGCCTAACTCCCCCCCCCCCCTTCAAGGATCAGGGGGTGGCCACGGAAAGCACCAGGGAGGACCACATTCTCCCGCTGCATGTAATTGTGGGTCCTGTACTTGCCCTTAGCCTCGTGCCCTCCCGACTGTGGATGGGGATCCTTACCTCCCTGACATGTCCCTGAGGCCTTTCCCTTCCCTGAACAACCACTTGTGGATAATGCCCCTACTCCTCTGTCCCTCTTTTAAGTTTTCCCTGGTGCTAGGGCCATACAGCCACCACCCACCTCTTCCTCTACACTCTTCTGCTCTTCTGCTCCTCCTCCTCCTCCGGCACCTGCTTCTCCTCCTCAACCACCTCCTCTCCTCCGTCACTTCCAACCTCCTCCTCCTCTCTACCACCCCTCTCCTCCTCTCCACCACTACTCCCCAGGGCCACCTCTCTCTCCTCCTCACCTCTCCTCTTCTCCTCCTCTCCACCTCTCCACTCCTCCCTCCATTTGAATCCCAAAAAGAATATAACCATAAATAATAATAAGTGTTGCTGTAAATATATGATGGAAAAAAATGTGTGTACCATGTGTATTTAAAAACTGTTGGGGGATGGGATGTGGGGGATGGGATACGGGTGTGTATATGGAGTGACCTAGTACTATGTGTCTTTATGTGTGTTCTTTAAATTATGTGTATTGCAATTAAGTGTAATCTGTAAATATGTGTAATCAAGGATTAAGTGTAAAATTGTAAATAGTATAATATACTGTACATGTGGGTGAGAAAAAATCAACTCTAAGAAACATCCATACTGGTGCTACTTGAATGTTTTTGTGATGTAAGTCTATTTAACACATTCCAGGTGGCATTACAGATGTAACCAACACCGTTATCTATAGACGTGAGCATTTAATTAGTAAGGTGCAAGAAAATAAATGTCTTTATAATCTGTAGTGCAAAGAATTCTGCAACAAAAATGTGCGTAGGAAGCTTTATGTAAGGTTGAAGTGGCAAATTGGGAAAGTAATCTTGTAAAAAACAAAGGAGCAGACACATTTATTTAGCTTTATGTATTGTAAAGATCCCAAAAAGTGGGTCTATTTAGCTACAGACAATCCCTGCCTTGATCACAGGAATGCCCCGCTAAATAGGCAATTTTCGTTGAAGGAATGGGCCTCTCGGTGAGCGGCAGTCATATCAGTCCTTCTTAAAGAAATACACCATAGTCTATGTATTTCAGAAGCATGGTTTAATATGGACCCTCTTTACTGCATTTCTAAAAACAGGACTGACCCAACAGACAAAAGTATTATCCTCCCCCAGTTCCATCACAGTGGGCTGAACACATTAAACTCCCCCTCCCAGATTAGCATCTCCCAATCATATCAGTGGACAACTGGGGGCTTGGCTTGCCCACCATAGGGAGTGGAACACTGGGCCGATCCCAAATGGGATCAGAGGGGCAAATTGAACAAAGACCTGTAATTACCCCAACCTCCTGTAGTGCCATCTTGTGGACAACAAATGGATTACAGCAAAAGCACAATACACACAATAACATAGAAAATGTCCTTTTCCAATATGGTTGTAACATGGTTTAATCCATAAGAGGAAAACTGAACGTCACATATATATTATTCCCACAGAAAATATGATAACTATTTATTGAAAGTAAACAGGAAAATAGCATTTTTTGCCAAAGTGATTGCTTGTCAGTGGAGCTGAAGGGTTAAAAACAAACCAACCAAAAAAAAAAAAATGATCAGTATAGTTTAACACACCACAAGAACACACTTCTGGACTTCTTCATATCTGGTACGATTTGTTTTAACCTACATCTGAATTTGACTTACTATCCTACCATAGAAATAACATTACATTCATTTTATTGATTACTAAATATGCTCTAGTTTGACTAGCACAATGTCAAATGTGGAAGGGAAGGATGGCTTAGTGCTGCAGAATAGAGTGTGTGTACCATGATGGCCCGACTGGGTTTTAGCACACCTTTATAATCTGAACTCGTTACACAAATTCTCTCTAAAAACCCAATAACTGACAAAAAATAATACTGTTTGGGGGTAAAATAGGTTTTGAGCGCTGTATACAACATTACATTGTTAGTGGAGGAAGAGCTGTCCAAACGTAGTATCACTTAAGCCTGAACACCCTCCAGGGTTGCCAATGCAGTAGCCCCGAGAGAGGCTTAGCCTTCATCCCACTGCTAATCAGTTGACTCCCCCACCACGAAAGCTGTGACAAACATATAACATTAGCATAACATTTTGCATACTTAAACTACAGACAAAAGATACACACATTCCTTAAAATATAAATATATATTTTAAACATATATCTACGGTCAGGCAGCAAACAGCAGGACGGCAGTGTCCCATGCCTGATGTACTTATCTAACCTCAATAAAACCTCCCCTGCTGTCATGTGCAACTCTGACAAGTCATGGGTGCGTGTAGATTAGCATGGCATCATGCCAGCCTACGGGACCCACTCATTTCCAGTTAAGAAATTAACTGCCCAGGGGGTTGACCTGCAACCAGAGGCCAGTCACTCTATTATATTGTGGTTAACAGCTGCCCAGACCACTAAGCAAGCATAGTGCTCTTCCAATCAAAAGCAGTTAATAGGCAAAAATGTTTACATTAACAAAAGGATAGAAAAGCTTCAAGTAAGTTTGAAATAGACTTTTAAAAAATAAGCTTTTTGCGCCATTCCTAAGCCTATTTCTTTTAGAGCCATGCAACACCCCTGCTCAAAGCTTTTTAAAAATCATATTAAATTCTATTGCCAATACCAACAAAAGAAAAAAAATATTACAAGCTATGCTACGACCATGAAAAGGTCCCTTTAACTTTCCATCTCAGATGATATATATATGTAACTTGCAAACAATAAGTAACTCCTTCATGTCCTTAAATCAGCTAATATGTTATTTACATATTATAAACATTTTAGTTACAGATTTTATCCGTTCTAACATTCCTTTTTTTTTTCTTGTATGCAATACAGGTATACCCCGCTTAAAGCTACCCCTTTTAGAGCTAATTCGTTATAGAGCTGTTTTTCCTGCCAGACCCCTTTTAACTCTTTGATTCTCTATAGCACTGTCTCGCTATAACGCTGTTTTTTGCCTGCCGGACCCCATTTAATGCTCTGATTCGCTATAAAATCAGAATCCAGGATGACCCAGAAGCTTCAACATCAATAATTTAAAGTTTATATTTCTGATAATGTTCAGTTTGTGTTAATGTTATGTTTGCTGTTTCTTTGAAGTTCATATAAAACCAAAAAAAGTTTCAATGGAAATTTTGTGTTTTTGTCATGAGTTCCCCTATCCCTATCTTCCCCATGTTAAACTGCCCCATTTAGAGCTGTTTCGCTTAGCACTTCTATTGCCTAGAACCTATCTACAGCGTTAAACGAGGTACAGCTGCAATTCCATTTAAACCACTTTTTGAATATTTTTAAAATGACTTAAATAATGAATTAGTGATTTTACTATTATATGTTTAATTACCCTGACATCACAGTGTTATTGTCTTTTTTAATGCTATCACAGAATGCATAACCCACCATGCCCTCTTATTTACCTTTCTTTCACAATTACATTTATTCTTAAAATTCATAGGTTTAAAAGTACTGTATGGTTCAACCCTTATGAGGACTCATTTTGATAATGTTTTATAACAATCATATAATTGCACTTTGGGCTTGTTTCTGGTAACCAATGGGCAAGAGCATACAAGTCACTCCCCACTTTTAATTTACACATTTTGTAGTGTCATAAACTGGAATTGCAATTTATTTAGTTTTACCATTTAGTTTATAAATACTTAACAATCTGAAGGTGAAAATATTTTTTATTGTGACGCAAATATTACTTTGCAGAAAAATAAGAAAACAGACATTTGTTTGTAGCCTTAGTATTCATCCCTGAAAGTTAAACAACTATCCCAGCCAATTCTAGAGAAAAATACTAAAACAACTTTTTCTCTATATTGCATGTAGCTCTGACGACTTTCCCAGTCCCTGCTGGTGAAAATAATTCCCACAACATGGTGGTACCACTAACATGATGCTCACCATGGGAATGGTGATCTCAGGTGAAGAGAGGTGTTGGCTTTACACCACACATAGGGCCTCATTCTATTATCGGCCGTAGTAGATGCGGGCCGCTCGCGCCGGAGGAAAGCCTTTGATCTAAAACGGGCGCAAGAGTTTCGGCCGCAAGAAAATCCTGTTTGCTATTCAATTACTCCGGGAACCCTCTCTGCAAGGCTAAAACCGAACCGCAGCTTACTTGCAGCAAAAAGGTCCCGCTAGCACCAATTAAGCACATTATAAAGCCTAAATAAAGCCATCCTGCACTCTGAGGAGACTATAAAGTGATTGTAGGTGTTAGCAAAAATAGCACAACATTCCCCTACACTCAAATCCGTAAAAAAAAAATTTTTTTATTTATGTCACATATTCATGTAAAAAGTCCAGAGTGCTTGGAGCACCTCAGACCCGCCCACGCTGCGGCCGGAAAATAAACAGTTAATGTAAACTCGGATTTGGGCTGATGTGCAAGCTTGAGAGGGGGTTGATATTAATCCTCATGTCCCCCAATATGATCCCTAGCATTTACAGAGCTTTACAGTGACGTCTTGAATTTATTTTTGCGTTTAAAGTTTTCTGAGCTTACGGCCGGTTGCAAGATATACGGCCGGCCGTAAGGGGAGATCCTTGCGGGCTGTATAATTGAATTCCAAGATAACGGAACCCCCGCAAGGAATCGCAGCCTTGCGGCCATTTTACGGCCGATAATAGAATGAGGCCCATAGCATTTTGTGCTAAGGCCAAAACTTACAGATTTGCTCTCATCAGACCCGAGAAACGTTTTTTTCACATGTACTGTGTTTTCCAATTTTGTAGTTGTCCCATCTAGATCTCTCCAGCTCCTTCAAAGTAACCATTGACTTCTTGGTTGCTTCTCTAAACCAATCATTGAGTTTTGGTGGACATTGTTTCCTAAATCAATTTTGCATCACATCATTTGCATTTTTATTAGATTTAATGGTGCTCCTGTGGATTTTCTAAATTTGGGATTTCAAAATCTTTTAAACCTCAACAATGTTTTTATCCATAGGGCATATCATGGGGCCTTTCCGAATCAAGTGTATATATTATGAGATGCTTGAAATGCCCACAGGTAGATTAACAGTTTCATAGCAGATACATATACAATAAAGAATTTAAAATAATTTAGAAAAATCTGTAGAGGTTTTTCAAATTTGACATGTAGCAGTGTGCCGCATACAATGGTAAGTTCTTTGTATTTTTGTTAGGTTCTAGGATGTTTAAATACGTTTTGGTTCATATTTCCTCATGGAAAAGTATTTTTTTTAATATGCAGAACCTGATGTTTTAATGATAGGACTATTTTGTTTTCTAGCATTCTTGAGTTTCCCTAATTATGTGCCTCTACAACACTTTTAGCTGAATTTTTAAATGGTATATCAACTGATATAGCAAACATCTTTGCTAATATTAAATGGCCATTGTTGATTGGCAAAAAGGAATGTTTGCCTGCAATAGGCACTATGAGGAAAAATAAACCATGTTATAAGGAATATAGATGAAGACTCCTGTCTGGTTCGTCTCCCTTTGTTACCTGATATTGGCCAGAATGCTACACATTGATGACGTTTAACATACTAAACTTCAAATCAAGTTTTTTTTTTATAAAAACATATTTTATTGATAATCTATAACTACATAAACAAATACAAATCTATTGAATTAGTGGTCCTTTAAGCCAACTCTTCAGTCAATTGTCAAGATACAGTACATGGAGTGCCCAGTACTAGTTTAGCAGTTAGACCTCAAGTAGAAAGCAACATCAAAATGGTTCCTCCAGACCAGCATTAACACAAACTTCTTTGAGAACGTAGAAGACAGGCTGAATTTATACTTGAGTTTCGTCCGCTATGTGAACAATTTAATTATTTTATGTCACTCTGTTTAAATGTCCAATTGTAAATATTACTATCTGAATAATTCATTAATCAAATAGAATATCCACATTTTCTATGTTTACTATAGGAGCAATTTATCAAAAGGTAAATAGCTCCTGTAGAAAACATAGGAAGTAGAAATATATTATATTTATGTTTTAGCTCTTCTTATCCGAGCTTCCTTTCTTCGAATAAATACATTATGTTATATTCCTGTCAAAATGTCTTGAAAAATTACTATGGTCCCATAAGGAACACAAGGCACACGCACACATAAACATATATACATATGTATATATCAGTCAGTACATATTTAAAAAGTGATACAACTGAAATAATGTGTAACATATAAGAAACAATGAAAATCAACAATAAATTTGAAAAACAAAAAAATATTAAAATAATATCCTGAGAATTATTGTATACTCCAAGCACCACAGTGTAACGCAACTTAAAGACGACATAAGGAGTGCGAATGAACTACAGCTTACAAGCAATAAATAAAACTGTAGATTGCATTATAAAAAAATAATTTAGCCATTAAAATACCATTTGAACACTGCTGAATACATAATTCTAATAGTAAAACAAGCTCTATTATTTATAATTATTTGATTGACCAAAATACAGTTAGTAAATTACCATATAAGACATCTTGGAAAAAGGAAATTACTATATCTCTTAATGAAAAACAATGGGATAAAATTATTAGAAATGTAAACAATTCTTCACCTAATATGCATTTAAGAGAAAGCTAATATAAAAATTAATGAGATGTAGCTGGATCTTCAAAACATGCTCTATGGGAATGTCCTAAAATCTCACAATTATGGGAAAATACATATTCAACATTAGAGACACTCACAGGATTCCCTAAAAAAAAGAAAAGGCATTGTTAGAATTACCGATATCAAACATTTAACATCAAGGTGAACAAAGTCTATGCTCCAACAATGGATGCTGAAGTTGTCCAGCTCTACAAAGATATTAAACACGTCCTAGGTATAACACCAAGAAAAGATCTTACTATCATAATAGGAGATTGGAAAGTAGGGAGCCAAAAGATACCTGGCAAGTTTGGCCTTCAGAGTACAAAATGAAGCAGGTCAAAGATTAGTAGAATTCTTCCAAGATAATTCTCTGGTCAAAGCAAACACCCTCTTCCAACAGCATCTGACACGATTCTACACATGGACATCACCATATTGGCAATATAGAAAATAGATTTCCAATATACTTTGCAGCCAAAGATAGAGGAGATCTATACATTGAGCAAAAACGAGACCTGGAGCTGACTGCGACTCAGACCACAAGCTTCTTATTGCAAATTTCATAATTAAACTGAAGAAAAGAGGAAAAATTATCAGACCAAGCAGATACAAAATAAATAATATTCCTTGTGAATATGCATTGGGGGCAAATAATAGATTTAAGGGAACAGACATGGAAGACAGAATGCGTAATAACTCTGGACCAAAGTTTGCAACATTATCCAGGTAAAAGCAACAAAGTACATCACTAAAAGAAAGAAAGCTAAGGCAAACTTTGAGGCTTTTAAAGTAGCCCAGGAAAGAAGGAAAGTGAAAGGTAGTAGAGATAGGAAAATATTTTTTTTTTATCTATCACTGTTAGTGTTATGAAAAATTATATAAAAGAACAAAGACATTTCTGCATGTATGTATATCTACAACATAATTGTTAATTATTTGTATTTAATTTAATTACAATAAAAAAATATTTGAAAACAAATCTTCTGTATTCATAGACTGTAATTAACTGTAATTAACTGGGGTAGTGCGGAACAAACCTCTGACCGCGGCATGCAAAATCACACTTTGTTGGGCTCATTAACTAAAGTCCGCTCAAGAAAATAGAAGAGTCCACCAGATCCTGTCTACTTCTTTTTCTTGATTGAATTGGTTGCTGTTAGAGCTTGAATCTGTTATCTTCTAAATTTCTTTCTTTGATTATGTCTCAAAGGCAAAATATATTAACTAAATACAACACTACATTTTCACGTAACTGAGAGCTATGTTTTGGATTACATAACATTTTACTCTCTTATATATGGGTGTGCATCTATGAATAAGAAATGCTCCTTCAACTAGTCAAGCAGCAAATGTATCTATTTTTAGTTTCATGAAAAACTCAAGCTAGTGACTTTCCTTGATCATTGCATAGTCAATACAGGATAAACAAGAATCAGATAAATTATACACAGGCACCAAATATGGGGTTGAAAAAGGCTGCAGCTTCTTTATTAATGAAATGTAATTACTAAGGCCCTCATTCAATTGCAATTTGGCCAATTGAATAGGGCTCTAAATAAGCACATAGCATATTTTTTTAAAGACGTTTTTAGTTAGTAAACATCTATCCAAAAGCAAGGTTTTCACTAACTAAAAACTTATTTAAAAAAAATATGCTATGTGCTTAATTAGAGCCCTATTCAATTGGCCAAATCTCAATTGAATGAGGTCCTAAGCATCTAAGAACCAAGGGCCTCATTCAATTGCAATTTGGCCAATTGAATGGTTCTCTAAATAAGCACATAACATATTTTTTTTTAAGACGTTTTTAGTTAGTAAACATCTATCCAAAAGCAAGGTTTTCAATAACTAAAAACATATTTAAAAAAATATGCTATGTGCTTATTTACAGCCCTATTCAATTGGCAGAATCACATTTGGATGAGGGCCCAAGAGAGGTGCGTTGCCCACTGCCACTCATAAACTGTAGGGGACCCTGTGCCCCTTCCTTATAGCCATAAGTGATATTTTCACATATCCAACCATATGTGGGCAAGCACCCCTGCCACGAGAGCACCACCATAGGCACAAAGGAAGAAGAAGGTGACGGTGGCACAGGGGATATGGCCCTAATTACAGGGCTCAATGATGGAGTAAGTCAGTGGGTAGGCGATTTGGGTTCCTCCCTCATGTCAGGAGCTGGAGCAGGGGATTGAGACCTCCTGTTCTGTACCACATTAAGCACCCTTTTTGGTAAAGGTGCTGAACCACTGGGGAGTCTAATGGCAGGCCTAGTAATAGGCCTACTGGCCCTAGCTGTTGACTGATGTTGCTAACTCAGGAAACCCTCAAATTGTCTAGGTGGCCTAGTAGCCCTTATAAGGTGACTAGGAGTTAAATCTGCCTCCTGAGAAATACCTGCTTGAACATTAGAAGTACTAGCAGTGTTGAATAGACTAGGGTCTATTGTGGGCAATATAGATTGCAGCCATGATGGGCCTCTCAGAAGAGTCTCCCTCCTAACTTGTTCTATAAGACTATGCACTATTGGGGAAGCCATAATCTCAATCAGCTCTAGAATTTCTCAGATTAGCTGCCAGATCAGAACAGCAATTATTTAATTTTTCAAAATGTTTATATTTTTCATATTTACCTTTTATATATATATTTTTGATTCTTGTATTTTGATTTTTATAGTAAATATTTTATCATTCATTGTCTGTTATGAGAATAGATTTAGATAGTGCTAATACGTGCAAGTAGACAACCTTACAGTCTTAAAGGGATATAAGTTTCCTGGAATATGAATGCATCTGTTGGAGGAGAACCAGAAATATATGAAAAGAATGTTTCCATGAAAAAAATACCCCCAAAAAATATTTAAACACTTACCTTGAAGTTAGCAAAATCAATTGTAATTTCTGACAGTTTAAAATGAAGGTTAACACCCCCTCCAATTTGTTTTGACCAATCCGGTTAGAGAAAGATTTGAGACATAGCACTATGTTAGTTGCTATGGCAACAGCCCACAGCATAGACAGCATGTGGGGATGAGTCATATACCAGCAGTGACAACACTGCTCTCCTATTGGTTGTGGTGCAAAGCAGCATGGGGTATGTAGCAAAAGAGACTGGGAAATGTAGTGTATCACTGACATGTGACAGGAAGCTGCAAGAAGGAAGCTGCAAGGAGATTGGCTGAGCTAACAACAGCAGGTAAAAAGTGGGTTAATATTGCTCCCCGGATGCTGCATGCTGTTTGGTAGGGAGTCAGGAAGTTGTGTAGACACCCCCTGGAGGGATTTTTAGATATTAAAAAAATAAAATGTTTCATGAGATGTGCTGCATACACATAGGCTGCTTTTTGCCTACACAGTGCAGAAATGTATTAATCCATCTCACTTAGATATCCCTTTAACTCATCTCTTAACCCAGTTTTGAGTTTTACCGAAATTGAATAGTCTTATCTATTTGTTTTCTACCAAACCTAATGATTGAACATTTCTACATTTTAAAACTGAGAAAATATATATTAGACCTTGGAAATTAAATTGTTACACTCATTGACTATTAATAATTTAAACAAGTGTTCACAAGATATTTCATTCAAACACAGCAAAGTATAAATATAATTATTAATTTAGACAAATACTATTTTATTAAGGATTTTAATAGTCTGCTTAGATTATTACCAGTTCATGGCAGAAATAATATGTTTAATTATTCATTTAGACTAGTGATGCTTATCAGGTAAGTAATAACCTATTTTGATAATTAATGTTATGATAGCATACCGTAATTTAGTTATAGCTTACATAATTATTTATGTATTCATTCAGTTTACTCTTATAATGCTAGATTATTTAAAATGAAGCTTTGCTGTGCTCAAGATGTTTCTGATAATTACACTGTGGTTTTAATGCTGATGTAGGAAATACAGAAAATGTATTGTCATTTGATTTATGGCAGAGTACAAATTAAGGGATTTTACAAGGGCAGATAATTTCTATAAAATGAACTTTGATGGCTATGAACCCACAAGTGATTTGTGTATAACCAGGGGCGGCTGGTCCATTGGGGCAGCTGGGCAACCGCCCTCCCTAATTAGAGTCCATAAAAGCATATTTTATTCTATCATTTGTTTTATTCTTTATTCCTATAAATCTAACAGACAGTGGTTATCTTTTTCCCTTCCCTCTTTCATTTTCCTCCCCCCAAAAACATACATTAAAACAAAAAAACGTCTGTGTAATGCATTTACACGGCGGCTGTCATGCAGTCAGGTACCTGAAGTGAAGGTGGAGCCACTGAGTTACTGGGACGGCGCCCAAAGCCTCTACATAGGGCTCTGCAACATGGAAGAGAGGCTCAGCAGAGCTCCCTGTGCAGCATGATTAAAAGCTGTTGGGGCGTCTGACTGCAACGTCCACTCATTCCTGCCACTAGAGGCACTGCAGAGCACATACATTACCTCATAGACACATGCGTAGCTGTGTGTGAGGGAGAAGAGAGAGTGGCAGCATGGAGCAACATGATACCAGGAGGTGGTCACAATAAATGTAAGTATTGAAGACAGGCTCTTATTTATTTATTATTCCATAGAACTTACAACTACATTATGTTAGTCTCCTCTCACAGTGAAGCTACTTGTCAGTTCTGTCTAGGTGTGATTGTTTCTGTATAAATGTATGTATATATTGCATGGCATGTGTGTATACAGCATGCTGTGTGTGTATGTGTGTCATGGCATGTGTGTATACAGCATGCTGTGTGTGTATGTGTGTCATGGCATGTGTGTATACAGCTTGCTGTGTGTGTATGTGTGTCATGGCATGTGTGTATACAGCATGCTGTGTGTGTATGTGTGTCATGGCATGTGTGTATACAGCATGCTGTGTATGTATGTGTGTCATGGCATGTGTGTATACAGCATGCTGTGTGTGTATGTGTGTCATGGCATGTGTGTATACAGCATGCTGTGTGTGTGTGTGTCAATATATGTATATTGCATGCTCTGTTTTATGTGTGTATATATATATATTCATATATTGCATGTTGTATGTGTGTGTATGTCTGCAAATATGTGTGTAAATGCATTTTGTGTATGTGTGTATTTATATGTATATACTGATTGCTGTGTTTGTGTGTAAATATATGAATATTTTGTATGTTGTATCTACATATATGGGTATACTGCAGGCTGTGAGTATGTGTGTAATTATATGTATATATACTGCATACTGTGTTTATGTGTGAACATATTTGCATATATTGCATGTTGTGTTTGTTAATATGTGTATATACAGCTTGCTTTGTGTGTATTTGTATGTAAATATATTGCATGCTCTGTATTGCTGTAAATAGATGTAAATACTCATGACTTGTATTTATTTATGAAAATGCTTTATATGTGTATTTTGTATGTTGTATAACGGTAAATATAACTTCCTGTATGTGTGTATATACATATATATATATATATATAATTTCTGTTTTTCTTTCTATGCATATAACTATATGTATACTCAGGGGTGGACAAAAATAGTTAACACTTAGGAGCCAAGAACACATACAAGCCAAACAGAGTTTGTATGACACTGTAATGTATGTATGTATGTATGTATGTATATATGTATATATATATATATATATATATATATATATATATATATATATATATATATATATATAGTCTCATAGGTAAAGATAAAGAGAGGGGGAGAGGGAAAGATAGAGAGAGGGAGGGGTAGAAGATAGATAGATAGATAGGGATAGACAGAGATAGATATATAAATCGATAGAGGGATAGATAGAGAGAGGGTAGAGGGATAGATAGATAGAGGGATAGAGGGATAGATAGAGATATGGGGTAGACAGAGAGGGATAGATAGAGGGATAGATAGAGATATGGGGTAGACAGAGAGGGATAGATAGAGGGATAGATAGAGATATGGGTAGACAGAGAGGGATAGATAGAGGGATAGATAGAGATATGGGTAGACAGAGAGGGATAGATAGAGGGATAGATAGATATATGGGTAGACAGAGAGGGATGGATAGATAGAGAGAGATAAGGGTAGACAGAGAGAGAGATAGATAGAGGGATAGGTAGAGGGATAGATAGAGATAAGGGTAGACAGAGAGGGATAGATAGATAGAGAGAGATAAGGGTAGACAGAGAGAGAGAGAGATAATAGAAGGATAGATAGAGAGAGGGTAGAGGGATAGATAGATAGATAGATAAGGGTAGACAGAGAGAGATAGATAGAGAGAGAGATAAGGGTAGACAGAGAGAGAGATAGATAATAGAAGGATAGATAAAGAGAGGGTAGAGGGATAGATAGATAGATAGATAGATAGATAGATAGATAAGGGTAGACAGAGATAGATAGAGAGAGATAAGGGTAGACAGAGAGAGAGAGAGATAGATAGAGGGATAGATAGAGGGTAGAGGGATAGATAGAGATAAGGGTAGACAGAGAGGGATAGATAGATAGAGAGAGATAAGGGTAGACAGAGAGAGAGAGAGATAATAGAAGGATAGATAGAGAGAGGGTAGAGGGATAGATAGATAGATAGATAAGGGTAGACAGAGAGAGATAGATAGAGGGATTGATAGAGAGAGGGTAGAGGGATAGATAGATAGATAGATGAATAGAGAGAGGGAGCAAAGGATCGATAGATGAGAGAGGGTAGAGGGATAGATAGATAGATAGATAGAGATAAGGGTAGACAGAAAGGGATAGATAGATAGATAGATAGATAGATAGATAGATAGATAGATAGATAGATAGATAGAAATCCAGTGCATGTCTGGGATATGCTTTTACTACAAAACTGAGCTCTCTACCTTCTTATAGCATGAAAAGCTCCTCTTAGGATTACAAATTCTAATATTATCTTGCTATGTTTTCAGTCTACAGGAGGACACGTTGTGAGTGATCTGAACCCAGTGCTTGCTGCAAGGAATGCAGAGCTCAGCTTTACATCCAAAGGTACCAATGGCCTGACCTGATCAGTATATATGATGCAAAAATAGTGTCTGCTGTATACAATCCTGCAAAGTTATGAAATCAACAATGTGATTAGTGCTTTGAAGGAATATTAAAGACACAGTCTATATACTAGTAAAAGAGGAAAAAAGGAAGAGAGGGATAGAGAGAGGGATTGATAGGGATAGATAAAGGAATCGTCAGGGAGAGAGGAATAGATATAGAGAGTGAGGGATAGAGAGAAAGGGACAGATAGAGAGAGAGAAGGAGGAAGGGAGAGAGAAAGAGGAGGGGATAGAGAGGAGGGCTTATGTCCTGATCTAATGTATACTCATTTGTGTTTTATTTAATTATTGCATATAAATCAACAAAATGGAGGAACTTCCCAGCATAAGAAAAGTAAGCAGAACCAGCAGCACTTCACCCTCATCAAGAAAATGCAGGAACTTCCCAGCATAAGAATAGTGACCAGAACCAGAACCACCTCAACCTCAGCAAGATAATAAGTAAGTGAAGTGACAGGAAAAAACCCAAATGGGTGTAGTCTGTAAGTGGACAGGGCCTATAGGGGTAACATGTTGTGAAGGGGAGGAGTTTATAATGTTGGGTGGCATCAATGTAAAGGGAGGGGCCAGGTCTCTGTCTTCCGCCCCACCAACTTGGAAAGTCACCAGCCGCCACTGTGTATAACATTAATATTTCTACCTATCAAGATGTCTCTGGGTCTGAGATGCAGAATGGATTTGAATAACTTTGCAGCAGCAGTGTTTGTTAACTTTGTACTGTTATAATTTATGTGATGCTAAAATTTCATGTGCCACGCATTATCAGACTTTCTGCATGTTTAACACTAGTGATGCTCTTTGAATGATATGCACTGTTCTGTTATTTTAGGTAATGCATAAAAATAAATCATATATTGGTCATATCATAATTATCAGTACATTTTGGGTAAGGACTGCGCTAGAATGAGGGCATTCAAAAAGATTGATGCAAAGTAATGGCTATGGGGTGTGAAGAAAAGCTGAGCTCTTGGCTGGGTTTGCTCTTTCTAATGCTCATAGTAAGTTTACAGAGATGCCATTGTTAAACGGAGAAGGAAAATGAAAGAGACTTGAAGGAAACAAAAATTGAAAATAGATTAAATAAGAGAGAATGTACAGGATAAAATAGAATGTATATGTAAATTGAAGAGAGAAAATTAGAGCAAAGGGAAGAGAGATGTTCTAAAGAAAGCTGTTTAGAGAAGCTGGGTATTGGGAACCAATGACGGCAGAAAAGCTCTTTTACATACTATACTTCACTCTTATGCCACCTACCATGGGACTTTTAGGGAAATATGTCCCAGGATAGGTGGTGATAGCAGTATTCAGACAGATGGTTGTTTAAGAAAGGAGTAGATAGTATAGAAATGAATGGCAAGATAGCTAGAAGTTGTGGAAATGGTGAATAGATAGTTGTGTGCTAACCCATATTCTGGAACCTTGGAGATATATTACAGTACTATCTGCTCATATAAGAACTGAACAAATTGTCCAACCTCAGTTTATACCACCAAGAGATCATTTAACTGTATTCAATAAATAAGCAGGTCTTAGACTACATTTGCCATCCTGTAGAGACCAACTATTTTAAGTAAACTGATGCTATAGAAATGTTTCCAGAGATTTTATGATACATGTGTTAAAGTGCCTGCAGCTCCTTTGAATTGGTTGTGTTGGGCTCATTACTGTATCCAATCGAGGTTTAACATAGTGCGACACAGGCCTCTCAGCCAATAGAAAGTGGTCTAGCCGCAGATGATTGACAGAGGGAGATTATAAATTTGAGTTCCATCCTAACATGCGTTGACTGTGTTGTATTTTCTTTCAAAGTAGCACGCAGGACCAGGAGTTGGTGGTTTTTGAGAGTGAGAGAGAGCAGGAGTTATTTATGAGCAGTAATTTGCAGATTTGTTTATTTATCTTCAACTATGTAATATTTCACACGTAATCCTTGATTACACATATTTATAGATTACACATAATTGCAATACACATAATTTAAAGAACACACATAGAGACATATAGAGCTAGGTCACTCTAACCACCCCCCTTACCACCCCCTACACCCCATCCCCCAACAGTTATTAATTACACATAATGCCCACTTTTTTCCATCATATATTAACAGATATTTATTGTTCTATTATTTTTAGGATTGATATGGAGGGAGGAGCGAGGAGGGGAGAAGAGTGGAGAGATGGAGAGGAGGAGAAGAGGAGAGGCAGGAGGAGGGAGAGGTGACTATGGGGAGTAGTGGTGGAGAGGAGGAGGAGAGGAGTGGTGGGGAGGAGGAGAGAAGTGGTTGGGAGGAGGCAGAGAGGAGTGGTGTAGAGGAGGAGGAGGAGAGGAGTGGTGGATAGGAGGAGGAGGTGGCAGAGGAGCAGGAGGAGGAGGAGCAGAAGGAGGAGAGTGTGTAGAGGAGGATGTTGATGGTGGCAGGGTGGCCCTAGTACCAGGCACACTTAGAAGAGGGACAGAGGAGAAGGGGCCTGATTCTAGGGGGGTGGTAGTTCAGGGGAGGAATAGGCCTCAGGGACAGGTCAGAAAGGCAAGGATCCCATCCACAGTCGGGAGGGTAGGAGGATAAAGGCAAGCACAGGGCCCACAATTAGTGGCACCGGGAGAATGTGGTCCTCCTTGGTGCTATCCGTGGCCATCCGTGATTCTTGCAGGTGGAGAGGGAAGTTAGGCAAGGTCCTAGTGCTCAGGAATTGAAGGAGGTAGCGGCTGAGGTGACAGCAGTAGGGACAGCGACAAGGGATGTGAGGTCTGTCAAGCACTGGTTAGACGACATCAGGGCCAAGGAGGACTAAGGAGAACAAGGATCAGACTGTGACCTATAATGAGTGGGAGAGCGTCGCCCCGGGACCTTCTGAGACAGGTGTGCACCTTTGGAGCTTCAAACCCGGTGGCCCAGCAGGACCCAGCCTCCATGTCAGGTGAATATCACATACACCAATATGCCACCACATGTACATCACACACACTACACATGTACATGATGACCAACAAGGACACTGACATGTCAGCTTCATGAAATTAACAAGGGATAGATCGATGCATCATTAAAGCTGAAGCTGACAAATCACTGTCAATTCTGGGCACAACAACAGTAATAAACCAATAGATAGTTCATGTATTGGTGTGCCCACTGTAGCCTATGCAGTTACAGACCGCAATCAAGATAGCATTAGGAAATAAGAACGAGGAAGAACTAGAGCCAAAGAATAGATCACATCTAACAAATGGTAGGTAATCTGGGTAGCAATTAGGTGTTTCATCCATTTTCAAGCCTAGATGTAAGATAGTTAGGAATGCACACAAAACAATAAATTATTCATCATACTAATGACATATACCTTTCTTTTCTCTGTTTCAGCATCAAGGAGGTCTGGGTCCAGTGGCGAGCCAAAGGTGGGAGCGTTGGCTCCATCAGAGCAGGAAGTGGAGGAGCAAGCACCCGCCCAGCAGGAACCTATGCAGGGGGAGGTGGAGACAAGCGGAGCTGAGGGCCCTGGTTCGGATGTCCAGATGGTGACCCCACCAGCCATATGACATCCTCCTTCTCCGAACCAGGGCCCTCGGATCCGCTCAGTCAATTAATCAGTTTTTACTTGTGAGCTACAGATTGATTTTACCATTGAGAAAGCCTGGGGAGGACACTCTCTCTCTTTTCTTTTTTGTATATTTGGGCATCTAAACTCTGACATGACCAGAGTTTTCCAGAGAAGCTGCCCCACACCTGATTGGATAGAGAAGAAGCTCTCCAAGGCGTCTTGGATTGTGCGGTTAATAGGAGAACTACAAGCGGCCAAGGGCTGGATACCTATTGACCCACCAAGAATTGATTTAAGAACTGTTTATAGGACTCATCATCAGACTGTAACATTTTACCATTTGGACTTTGAGGTACCTTATTGTGACGATTTTATCTAGGTACTTAAAGGCGAGTTCTCATTCGTCCAAGGTATTTTATGAACGCATTTACATTGCATGTTATATATGGTTTGATTTTTTGGCATTAGTGTCATATTATTTTTATGTGTATTTATATATTTTCAATTATTGCGATTCATTAAGTGTATATTATTAGTCTTGATAGCTTATTGAGACGTGAACCATGTAATGAATATACCCTATTACAGATTGGCGCTCAGGTTGATAGGGTGAGTCACTATTTGATTCACCTTATCTTTTTTTTTTTTTTTTTTTTTTATTTTATCTGACGTAAGTAACAGTGAGTCTGGCTGCTGACCTTTGTGATGATTATCCAAAGACCTAGCTAATAGTTAGTAATGCTTGCAGATGGGAATCAGTATTTGGCACTGTACATGTTACAGTATTTGGCACTGTACATGCATGTTAATTAGTTTATTTTATCCTCCTCCGCCTTGTTTTAGTTGACCACTTTTTCCAGATTTTTGTTTTGTCACCACACTGTATATGTGAAACTGGATTAGATTACATAATATAGATGTTGAATCATATGTTTCATTGAGCAGATCTAGACAAGTTGTAAGTGCTATGCACATTAATGGTTTCTTCAATTTAATAGAATGATTTCTGATAATCCTTTTTTTCATCAGATTCCAGTTGCAGTGGTGTAGTGACCACATGTGACCCTGGTATGTACTATGCATCATGCTTATTCTGGACTATCACATTACCCACTGTAGGTATACCCTTTTTACCAGAAGCCTCTTGCTCTCACGGGATCCACCACACCCATGATATTAATGCACAGTCTTGACCATTTGTGATTATGCTCTGTGTATGAAATAACTGTGGATTGTGTCAGTGTGTTTTCAATGGTTGGGGTTATGGGACAGCCACATACATCACATTGGTGTCACATTCCTATATATGTAAACTAATGAGCCCTAGTTACTATGCAATAGATCAATCCATGTAACTATAATAATAGTCATAATAGCATTAGATATAAAATAGTGATATATCTCATATTTAATCAAAATAAAGGATTAAAACACATGCAAAGTCAATTAGTGATACTGTGGAGTATTAACATTCCCCTGATGGCCTGCTAACAATATGACAGATGATACTGGAGTGGGTTGCCAGTTCCTTCTCTAGTGGACCGGTATCTGTCTGACCTCTCTGCTATGACGTGCCCACCTACAGTGGCTCTACATGGTATAGCTCACAGCTTCATTCAGGTACACAAGCGGGACCAGCGGAACATAAACCACACTAATCTAAATTGATGGATAGCAAAACATAATGGGAGGTCAGCAAAAAGGAATGGGTATACATCTTGGCACATGGGCACCAGCAATTGCATGGGACATTCCAAAATGGGCGAAGAGGAGATTTCCCCTGATGGAGGTAAGATGGCTGGTGATCCCTGTGCCTCTACACAGCCTCCATGTGTTTTTGCTGACCTTCCTGATGTGTTAGAGTAGATTCATGTGGTGTATGTTCCCCTGGTCTCCTTGTGGATTGCTTAGTGGTGGTAAAGGTGCTTGTGTACCTGAATGAAGCTGTGAGCTATACCATGTAGGCCCAGTGTAGGTGGGTAGATGATAGTATAGAGGTGAGACAAATCAAAGTCCACTAGAGAAGAACTGGCAACCCACTCCAGTATCTTTGGCATGCAAACCTTGTGGAACAGCACAGGCAGTGACCTAGCTAAATGTGCTGCAGTCCATAGGGTCACAGAGAGTTCGAAACGACTGAATGACTGAACAACAAATAATAAAAAGTTCCCCTGGTACTTAATATATGTGATGTGGCGGTGTAATTTGGCCACTATTTGTTTTCCCAATGTAGATGTGATGAGCGAGATGTATATGCAATCCCATATATAGTTGTCGTTCTGCGAGTTGTTGTCACTCTTTGCAAGCCTCGCAAAGCAAGGCGAGCCGTCGACCGCGAGCCTCGCTAAGCGAGGCGAGCAGTTGAGGCACATGGAATTTAGGCGCTCATTGCACTGTGAGCCGAAATACGTAGCACTTTGCTGTTGACTGCGAGGAACTCAGTCTGCTTATTTAAAGGCCAAAATTAGTTCAAGCGTGTAACTCGAAAAACAAGCAAAATAATAAAAAATAAATAAAAACACACTCACACACAGCACAGGGGGAGAGCCAGGAAGCCTGGGAGTGATGTTGCAAGTGAATTTGAGCCATATATATCGTTTTTCATCAATCGAAAAACAGCTAAGTGAGGAAAAAAATGGCGAATTAAAAACGTAAAAAATCTGAAACAGGATGAAAACGAGGCTGAGCAAAGCCAAGCACACAGAACTTAGAAAATACACAATGTCAAAGATAGTAACACTTACACGAACAACACAAGGCATGAGGGACTTTGAAAATAAAACCAACGGCAGTCAGCGTGTAACACGCACACAGTCATCAGATACACAGAGGAGAAAGACACAGGGAAGGGATGGGGGAGATGGTGGAAAGAGACACATGGCATTCCCAAGCACAAAACTTGCAGGTTAACAAACCCTGCAATGAGCGGCATGGATAGTAAGCGGGAGGTAAGGCTCGCAATGAGAACCAAAAGCGCTCATTGCGGGGCTCGAGATGAGCACTGTGAGCGGGACAGGCTTGCAATAAGCGCGAAAAGCGCTCCTTGTGAGCACCATGATGAGGGCCAAAGGTGCTCATCTTGGGGCTCCCAATGAGTGCCGAAGATAATCATTGCAAAGCAGGAAAGTTGACCTACACAGGTGGAGACTCTGGCCATGAGCGTTGAAGGCGCTCAATGCAAGCCACGAGATGAGCACCAAAGGCGCTCAGCGCGGGGCTTGCGAGTAGCATCCAAGGTGCAAAAGCCTCACATTTTGTGGCAAACAGCATTGCCAGCCTTACAACTGTATCCCTGTCAATTTTGACGGGCAATTTCCTAGTCAAATATATATATTCTAGGGTCCACATTAGAGCCTCTGTGAGTGAGGAATGGTTAATATGTCATCAGTTTTATGTTTGAGGTAGTGTGTCTTTAATTGCTTTATGCATGTTGCAGGATGGCTTTTCATATTGGCATATGCATGACCATTCCAACATATAATGAAATAAAATATTTTTTTATGCCTATTTTTTTATTTGGGGATTATTGTGCAAGTAATTGTAATGCCTTTTGCATGCTTTCCCCATATTTTAATGTCCACTGGTGTGTTTATATTTTCTTTTACAGTGCTGAGAAATTGTATACCCTTTGTGGGCTCTATTTGGAGGCCGTAATATTTTTGCCTCCATTTGTGGATTATGGGCTTGAACGCCAGGGCGTCTTTGGGAACTCATTGCACTTTAATAGAGAAATTGGAATGTAACAGTTACAGGCTTGACAGATCAAAGGATTTGTGGCAACGAGTTCAGATTTCAGCATCTCGCAGGGTTTTTCTGCCTTTAACCCATAGGTTGTTTGCGAGTAGCTTTAAGAGGCCAATTTAATAGCCATAAGTCTGGCGGGCAACATTACAGGCTACGGTTTTACAAGTTGGCAGAGTTTAATACGGCTGATGGAGAAGTATATTTGGTATTAGGTTCAAAACTTAAAAACGTGATTATAGCAGTATATAATGAAAGTCTTTTAAGTTGCAAGTTTCGAAAAGTTTCAACTCAAAAAAATGTTGACTTCTTTGTTTCTTCTTCTTTGTTTATACATACACTGGAAACATAGCAGAACTAAATGAACTGAGTGGTGGAATAGTTATGATACAGTATGTGAGTTAGTCACATTATGCTGACTCCAGGCCTGGAAACCTTGTGGATTTTGTGTGTTTTTCTGGTTAACTTTTACTGTAAAATGTGTGATTTATAATTGTTTTGCTGTATATAGCTCAAAGGGAAGTTAGTGTTTTCACACTGATTCTCACATGACATGTTCAGTAGCACCCAGATTTTATTCAGCTACAAACTCTTACTGCTATTTACTGATTGTGCATAATTTACAGACACTATTATTACATATCCCAGAATTCCACTGTACTTTTGTTTCTTCATCCTAGAGGAAGATAAACATTATTTTACGTTATATGTAATTAATGTCTCTGGAAGATCTGTTGGAAAGAAAAGTAAAGAATATTATTACACAATGTGTTTATTAAAACACATCAACATAGCAAATGAATATCATCGTTCCTGCAAGTTTACTTTTCTGTACATTGAATCCGGAAACCCTTACTAAAGAATATTATTTTGCAATGAATAACAAAGTATACAGATGATAAAACATTAACATTATTAAGACAATTGTACACTTTTTTGAGGAAAGTACACAATGGGGTTTATAGAGCTAATTATTATTCCAACTTTGACAATTATTACCAAATATTATTATTAGTATTATCTTTATTTGTAACACGCCAACATTTTCCGTAGCACTATTCAGGGCTTAAGTACATGGCAAAAACAAAATTAACACATTACAAGGAATAGAGGGCCCTGTTTTTGAGTGTAAAATCAAATGTACATAGAACTTGTTTCGACATATGATTGATAAAGGATGTACTGTATCCAAATAATAAAAATAGAAGGGTTTTACTTTCATACATTTTACATAAGAACTTTTGCCTGATTACCAAATGATATTAATAGATAATTGGATTTTAATTCCCTTGATTGATGTATGAATGCTATTGCACCACACCTCCACAGTTTTATTTCAGGGTAATTTTATATGTTTCAAGCTTTTTTAAGTTAAACAAACAATAATTAATTTATATGCTGACATTATCCAGTCTTATTAAAAAATTCTATGTAGCTGAAACTTCTCAGCTGAAACATCTGTTACCAATCAACAGAAGGGTACAAGTTCTTTTTATTGAAACATGTCACGTTCTATCTTGTTTTACATTCTGTGCTGTGAGGGATGGCCCCTAGTGCAGTACTTGGCATTTAATATTGCACACAAGAACAAAATATGTAGACCTCTTCTGTAAACTAAATGATGCTGAAACTTTAACTCATCCCAGTTTAGGCATTAAAGGATCACTTTATTTTATCCCATAACCTATGAGCCGATGCTTAGAAATAAAGGGGCATGGAATTGATCAAAGCTACTCTACATCAAACAGACCACTGAAAACCAAGTAATAAAAACATTTAAAATGTTTTAAGCCGATCTATATTATACTGTTTTATAAGTATTTTATATAACACAGTTAATCCTTCAACTCTTCTCAAGACTGCTCTAGGAGCTTCCTACACTCTACAGGTTCTGAAAGGACCAAAAATCACAAGCACCATGCAAAAGGTGAGCAGCTGGATCCTACAAGTGCCATAAACAGGTCATGATTTCTGGATTTCCCTACTTGTGTATTAACATTTTCTCTGCTTTGGCACAGCCGAGTTTCTCTGTTTAATTAATTCTGATTGATCCACCTGTGCTTAGACAAACAGGCACTTTGAGGACCTGAAAGTTTTACCATCTTGCTCAATATATCAGCCAATGCAGTGTGCATACTTTGTAAGTTGACAGTGCAGCTATTACGAGCTAATATATATAAAAAACTTCTAATTAAAGTTTATACAGCTCCTACACTTGGATTTGACAGCTCAACACGAGTTCAGAGTCCATTTAATATAATCTGTTCACCTAAGTTATTTTGAAAGTTTTTCCTTAACACCCTTGTCTCTAGAGTATTAACAGAGGTCCATAATAAAATAACCCATACAATTTCAATATCTCTAGTTATGAAATGGCATATTCCATTTCAGAAAGAATTTTAGTCACACTAAAAAGTAGCTATAAACATGTAGGCAATAAATGGCTGTGATCTGTTTATGTATGTGGATTATTGAAGTTACAATTCAATGCTGCTTAAATTATGTTATGTGTGATGTATAGAGCACTGCGCACTTTTTAAAATTGTTCTGCATAACCTACAATCAAGTAGATATTCATAATTTAATAGTTAATCATTAGCTGACAACTACATAAAAAATGTTTCTAATATAGTCACATAAGGAATTTATATAGGTATCAAAGTGTCACTGTAGTTTGGGAAAAACATCACATATTTCTAAAATAAGGCACAAACTAACAACATTAATAAGCATTAAGCCATAAACATATCAATATTTTCGAAAAAATCTTTAATTTAGCAGACTTTGGCATCTACAAATTCCAGTGTCTTCAATATGATTAATGCAAGACTCTTTAGTTTATAAGGGCACTCATTTCTCAGAATGGAACAGAGAGGATCAGGCGACCATAGAAAGTAGATTTGTGCAGTAAAAAATAACAGGATATTAAATGTAACAGGGGTGGATCTACAACTGGTGCACTGCACCAGGACCCTCCTCTGGTGTGGGCTGTGCAAACTTTAAAAAAAACTAATAATTTAACTTTTTTTTTTTTAAATGTGGCCACCCCTGGGCCCTCCCCCCATCCCAATCCACTCCCATCCCCTCAGCCTGAAATTGGCATGTTCCTGTTTAAATAAGAGCATTTCTATTGAATCTCATGTTGGGGATGTGTATCAATGAAGAAGGTAAAAGAGAAAGGGTTACAAAGTTGCAGCAAACTACAGGGTATGGGTTCTATGAGAGGGGAGCAAATGAGATAAGGATGGGCACTATGTGAGGTGGGTGCTGAGAGGGGTGGGGTGCTAGATGATGAGAGGGGATGGCCACTCACAATGACTGGGTGCTATGTAGGGATGTATGCCAAGAGGGATGGGTGCTGTGTGGGGGTGGATGTTGAAAAGGACTGGATGCTATGCAGAAATAGTATACTTATATATGTTTATATGTGTTTGTATAAATACCAGACGATGTTGCTGGAATGTGGAGCGCCCCTGTTTGGGAAGGGGTCTTCGGGAGGGGAGCAGTTATGGGAGAGGAGCACTGAGTGATTTGGTCCTGGGGGGCCCAAGGCAAAACGTTTTTTACAACCCCCAGAAGGTGGGGAGTGGCAACATTTTCTTGCACCAGGGCCAACCAGGTCCCTCCATTCTCTAGCTCCGCCACTGAATGTAAATGTGATTTTTTTAAACTTTATAAAAACATATTTCATATTATCAAATTTAGTTACTAAAAAGCTTATATAAAATGCTTAAGTATAATGATCCTTAAAGAATACATAGTGATATTCATCTGATTGGACAACAGTTTATTTTAATTGATAAACTTTTGAGAAATGCAACTCTCCTTGTCACCTAGTAGTACTGATTATATTTTACAAATTATACTTATAAATTTTAAAATCAATGCAGGTTATCTACTATGCACTGCAGTGGCTGCAATGTGCTTCCTAGGGGGAAACTGCTCTTACAGCCACGGAGAAAACTTCATAAAACCCCCAATGTTTCCTGTGTTTCCCCTCTCCTTTATGCTTTAAAGTCTAAGAGATCTCTTGTCAATTTATTTGAATGTTTGCCCAGTAAAAAGGTATCACTGTATATGACATACGCTGTTACACGTCATTTACAAAGTTCCATATTTTTGTCAGTAACTATTCCACCAAGTTTTAGCAAATGAACAGACGTGAAATGGTTAGTAGTATTTTACTAAGTTATGCGGACTTCAACAAACTACCCTCTTTACCATATGCAGCATAGACAAACCAATAAACTAGAACAAAGGCAATTAGCACCACTGGAGAGCTGTCACATTGTCAAATGCTGTAAAGACTAAATGGACCAAGCCAATGCACCTTTAAATTCTATGGGCCTCATTCTATTATCGGGAGTAAATCGGCCGTAAGGCTGCGATTCCTTGCGGGGGTTCTGTTAACTCGCGATTCTATTATACGGCCCCGCAAGGATCTCCCCTTACGGCCGGCCGCATATCTTGAAACCGGCCGTAAGCTGTGAAATCTAAAAACGCAAAAATAAATTCAAGCCTGCACTGTACAGCTCTGTAAATGCTAGGGATCATATTGGGGGACATGAGGATTAAAAGTAACCCCCTCTCAAGCTTGCACATCAGCCCAAACCCGAGTTCAAATTAACTGTTTATTTTCCGGCTGCGGCGTGGGCGGGTCTGAAGTGCTCCAAGCACTCTGGACCTTTTACATGTATATTTTACGTATATTAAAAATAAAATATTTTACGGATTTGAGTATAGGATAATTATGTGCTATTTTTTCTAACACCTAAAATCCCTTTATAGTCTTCGCAAAGTGCAGGATGGCTTTATTTGAGCTATTTTATGTGCTTAATTGGTGCTAGCGGGACCTCTTTCCTGCAAGTAAGCTGCGGCTCGTTTTTAGCCTTGCAGAGAGGGTTCCCGGAGCAATTGAATTGCAAATAGGAATTTCTTACGGCCGAAACTCTTGCGGACATTTTAGATCAAAGGCTTTCCTCCGGCGCGAGCGGCCGCAAGGGATAGCAAGGCGCCGGCCGCAAGCCTGCCGGAGCCCCCGGCCGGAAGGGAATAGAATAGCTGAATAGCTTGCGGCCGGTCCTTGCGGCCCCGCAACGGCTGCGGCCGCTAATAGAATGAGGCCCTAAAACATTATGGAGCGACCTTTAATATGCCAAGTGGGAGTTGGAAAAAAGAGCTATTTTCTTGTTCATGTCATGCCTTCTGATTTCTCTACTTTCATTTGGTTCTATAACTGGTAAAAATCTTCTTCATATTTCACAATGTTTATGTTGAACATATAGCCAAACATAAAAAAAATGTAATATGAATTAGACAAAAAAATAGGCAACCGGTACTTATCGTCTGGTCTATTATCAATTTCACTTTCTGCTATCTCAAGAAGTCTACTGCAATACAGTTTAAATACAAATATTCAAATGGTTTGAATTCAATGTGGAATGCCAATTGCTGCTCTACTGTACCTTAAAATGGCTCCATGGGGACCATACCCCCTAAACTCCTTAACTGAACAACATAAGCTCTTTCATAGTTATACAGAGTATCATCTTTTGAAATAACTGTGTCATGAAACCCCAGTCAAACAAAAGGAAAACCCATTGTGGGAAAAACATAGTTGTGTAATAATTGTGATCTCCACTGATGCTTGTAATATTTTGATTAATTGTTAAATGCCTTAAGTAATACAAAGTTATAGGCAGGTATCCATAAAACTCAGAAACAAACTAGATTATAAAAAGTAGGATTGAGGTGTTTAAGAGTCAGACCAATAAGCAAAGCAACAGGGACAATGTTTAGACACCATGGGCCCTATTAAATTGTGAAAATCGCAATTACCAAAGCCTGTAATGTAGCCTGCAAAAGTTACTGATATTCATTCGACTGAAAATCCCTGCGGTTGTCAAAATCAAAACTCCGACCGATCTAAGCCTTTGATCTTTAAAGCCTGAAATGTTGCACTCGCTAAAATCGCTAAAATCGAAAATAGCTATTTAATTGCAACAATTGCCCAAGCCCGCAACTGCCTTCAAACCCGTAAAGGCAAATGTAGAGAGGACTCGCAAGGGGGTTTAACACCTGTTCTTAACACTATAAAAACCAACAAAAACATAATACTGGACTTTAACATATGGGGAAACTGATGAAAGACATTAGAATTAATTACACAACAGTCTCAGGCTCACAAATCTGAAATAAAACATTTTTTTTTTAACGTTTAATTTCCGTGTTTTATCAATCTCGGTAATCAAGGAGTTAATACATATCAGGATATGTACTAACAGTTTTTTCATGAATTGGGAGCCCGATCACATATCAGACATCTAAACACTAATTGATTGACGTTTAAACGCCATGTTTTACTGTTATCCTGATGACGGTCTCATTTACTATTGGCTGTTTCGAAATTGTTACTTACGGGCTTGCGCAATTGATCATGATCATTCCTTGAAATGCTATGTATGGTTACATGGCTTACGGATTTGGCTTTCAGCCATGTAATTGCAGGCTTGTTCAATAAAATTGATCTGTAACTGTTGCAATTTAATGGCTTTAATAAGGCCCTATTATTATTACTGAAAAATAAGAAAAATGAACTTCCTAGATCCAGTCAGATCCTAATGCCACTTGATAATAATAATCATAGATTAGATCAATCAAGAAAATGCATTTTAAAACCCCAAAAAATTTTATTATTACAAATTAAAAAAACACCAAACAAAATATTGTTGTATAAAATTCTAAAATACATAAATTTCCCCGAATGAATAAACTGTAATTGTTCCAAATCTAATCCAAAATACTAGGAAGCGGCTACGGGTGAAGAAGCAACTACACGAAACGCGCTTGTCGGCTGGAATTGGTCCCCCGGTTATGACGTTACTGCCAGTTGTGGAGCTTTTATTTGAAAGGAAACACCTTCCATATTTGTCTCCCGTTTACAGCATTTTGTATGTACTTACATTCAATTATTTTTATAGGAGTCAGGGAGGGATACTAAGTATACTCTCTGTCAGTAGCTAGAATCTCAGGGGGGTAAGTGGTGGATCCCCTGTACCATCACACCAGCTTAGAGATTCAGGGACATCAGTGGATGTATTAGGGTCAGTATAGTTAGTGTAGTTTACTGTTTTGGGAGTCAGTGGTGGGCTCCATTACCACCCCATAGATTAGTTATAGGTTTTTTTCTTTTTGGAATTCTCTATTTGCCATATTTATGGTTCACATATCTTGCACTTTATACAGAGCTATGGGGTAACAATAACATGTTTTGTTATAATATTATCTCAATACCTTATAGAGGTGACTTACATTATAGTTAAGTATTAGCCATATTTTTGGTTCACATGCTATGCACTTTATATATTTTATTGATATTTATTTAAACATTGTGAATCACTATATCATTGAAATATATTTGTATAGGTGAATCATATTGCATTTTGCCCTTTTTTGGTATTTATTATGGACTTTTCACTATTTGCACTTTTATATTTTTATTATATTAATTGTAATATGAATTTCAATTTATGATTGTCTACTTACCAGATTATATTGTTATGATTAATTCACTTTTTGACATTGAGGTTAAATATATTTGATGCTAAATGTTTAATCACTGATATAATTGCTACCTACTGTTATTTGAAATTCAATTGGGAATGTTGGATATGTGTATTTTCCTAGGCCCTCATTCAATTGCGATTTGGCCAATTGAATAGTGCTCTAAATAAGCACATAACATATATTTTTTAAAGAAGTTTTTAGTTATTGAAAACCTTGCTTTTAGATAGATGCTTACTAAGAAAAAACTTACTTAAAAAATATGTTATGTGCTTATTTAGACCCCTATTCAATTGGACAAAATAGCAATTGAATGAGGGCCCTAGTATTTTGGATTAGATTTGGAACAATTTACTGTCTATTCATTCAGAGGAATTGATGTATTTTAAAGTTTTAAGCAATTATATTTTGTATGGTGTTCTTTTAATTTGTAATAATAAAGATTATTTTAGTTTTAAAATAAATTCCCTTGATTGATCTAATCTATGATAATTATTATTATCAAGTGGCATTAGGATCTGATTGGATCTAGAAAGTTCCTTTTTTTTATTTTTTTATTATGTTGTTAACACTTTCTAATTACAATCTGGGTACAGGTATATGAAGACATTTTGTCTGTATTTTTATTCGTACCTGTCACGATCTGCTTCTTCAAGGGGGCTTGATATGAACCTAGTTCAAACCTACCCCAGCAGAATCATGTACTTCCTGATCTCTGTGGCACAAAAGATGGCTTCTGAAGATTGCAAGGCCCAAAAGCTACAGGCAGAGAATACTGGATCCAGGTTACTTAGTGGCCCATAGCAAGACCACTCCCCAAGTCAGGATACAACACACAGAAATAGTCTCACACCTTGTTTATGTGAACTATATTGCAACCTTTATTGAATGAACAAAACAACATATTTATACTCTCCAATACCTCACCCTTGTGTACATTTGTGTATGTGTGATGTCAGACCATCTGGCTTGCAACCTTGGGCTATCAAAGCTCTTGAGATCACATTCATTAGATAACCTTTATGTTAAACTCAAGTGTTTGCCCAGGACCACTTGAAGCACATGCATCTGTCTTGACCCAAGGTCTGCATGTTTGAGTGTGCAATGATCTGCAGCTAACTTCTATCCAGAGCATTTCTACCAATTCCACATATGTTCTATAAAACATTTTTCCTCATAATATATTATAACTAGGATACATAATAACCATGTACAGGCAACATATAACCGCACAATAACACATAATCCCAATGCAACAATGTCATGCTCCCTTGGACATACTCACAAACCACTGACAATATGAGTCCTTAAACAATTAAATCATGACAACTTCTCCCCCTTCCTTTCTAGTATAGCATAGAGGATCATCCTAACGGATAATTCTCTAGCTATACTGCTTTTACTTGTCCTCCTGTCTGGAAAGTCCATCCATGTGATAGCCTTAGTGGCTCTCTGGGTACCCTGCCTCCCCCTGTCCAGGGCGAATACTCGCTCCTTCCCAGTGGCCTTGTGACTTTCCCAAGCCCCTGGGGAGACTTATAAGACAACTGCCATGGAGGACCCTTCAAGGTAGTCCAGGGGAAACAGTACATCCCAGCTAGTAAGTCCAGCATAAATTTGGGAGGATCCTTACCCAGCAAAGCCCTTTCCTTCCAGGCTAGGGAGACCTCCTGTCCTGCCGATTCTGGATCAGCACTCTGTCCCATGGGTAAAATTGAAGAGTACAAGGTTCCCTTTGTCAGGCCTGATCTTTCTCCTGAATAAACTGGGATACGGGAGTTGCAACATAGGCTAGTGACATTCACTGGTGGCATCCATGCTGGATTAATGGGCAGTTCTGATACAAGCTGTTGTGGCTCAGTAGCCAACCTTTCTCCCACCAAGCCTGGCCAATGGCCCCTTCTTTCCAGGGTTACAGGTACACAGCCAGTGTCTTTGGGCAGCTGCAGGGGAGTCATTGTAGGGATACCAGGAGACAAATCACAATCTGGGGTACCCTCTGGCTCTTTGGTCTTTGGATCCTAAGGTGGAACCTCCTGACTCTCTCCATCTGAGACTGCCTGGTGTGTAGTTACAGGCAGCCCTTGAGAAGCAGCAGCTACTGCCTCTTGTTCAGGCTGAAGAACAGGGCTACTTTCTGTTTCTGCTCCAGGGTCTGTGGCTGGCTCCTGGACAATGGTCATCCAAGGAACCTCTCTACAATTTCCACAGTCAAATGGTAGGGCCCAGTGCTCATTAGGTTCTTCTCTTACACTAGGAGCAGAGTAGCTTTTCCCCAGTTCTTCCCCTGGGCCTGGCACTGCTGTGGTTTGGCCCTGCCCCTCTTCCTCTAACTGGGTGAGACTTAGCCCCCTAAAGATAGGGACCAGTTCTTCCTCTTCCCAGTCCCCCCCATGGATGCTGGCATCCTTGTTATTTTGAGAATCATGGATATCAAAATTCTCCCCACAGTCCATACATTTATTTTCTGACCCCGCCTCAGCAATATTTAGCTGGGTCTCTGTAGTACCTGTTAGGTGGTTCTGTTCCATGCCTGACTGGCATGAGCCCTCCCAGCTGGCTGGCCAACAACCATCCAGGGATGCTTCATCCAGTAAGTCTATATAATCCACCTCCAGCTGTAGCTCCTGCTGGATCAAAGGCCAAAGTAAATTAGCTGTATGAGAGCCTGTCTCCAGTCCCAGCATGTGACAGCGCTTGGATAACAGACACAGCTTTCTTTTCTCTGTCCCCAGGCCACAGTCCGGATCCCCATGTACTATGTCCCAAATTGCCTTTTCCAGCCCCAATGAAAAATTATGATGTATCCCAACAGGTCCTACCCAATAGGCATATTGATCTTCCAGGGCGACCTCCTCAAATACCAATTCTTCCAGCCATTCCATTAGCCTGTGACCTGGCCATAGTCCCAGGAACGCCATCCATTTATTTAGAAGGCCCATTCCTCTACAGTCCTTTCCAGTCACCAGAACATTCTCTGTCTCTACTGGGGATAAGCATTTCCCCTCCACAGGAGCTGAGACAGGACCATTGCTTACCCTTCTCCTGTTCCCCTGTACCTCCTGTGTTATCTGTATCCGGAGTTCCCTCTGCTGATCCTTGGTTAAACCTGCAGGCATTACCTCCATCCATCTTTGGTACCGTCTGGACACTTCCTCCTCCTCTGCTGCAGACATCTCTTCATAAGCTGCCATCCTTCTGTGTTTTTTACAGAGACCCCACCACTTCCAGCCAAATGTCACGATCTGCTTCTTCAAGGGGGCTTGATATGAACCTAGTTCAAACCTACCCCAGCAGAATCATGTACTTCCTGATCTCTGTGGCACAAAAGATGGCTTCTGAAGATTGCAAGGCCCAAAAGCTACAGGCAGAGAATACTGGATCCAGGTTACTTAGTGGCCCATAGCAAGACCACTCCCCAAGTCAGGATACAACACACAGAAATAGTCTCACACCTTGTTTATGTGAACTATATTGCAACCTTTATTGAATGAACAAAACAACATATTTATACTCTCCAATACCTCACCCTTGTGTACGTTTGTGTATGTGTGATGTCAGACCATCTGGCTTGCAACCTTGGGCTATCAAAGCTCTTGAGATCACATTCATTAGATAACCTTTATGTTAAACTCAAGTGTTTGCCCAGGACCACTTGAAGCACATGCATCTGTCTTGACCCAAGGTCTGCATGTTTGAGTGTGCAATGATCTGCAGCTAACTTCTATCCAGAGCATTTCTACCAATTCCACATATGTTCTATATAACATGTTTCCTCATAATATATTATAACTAGGATACATAATAACCATGTACAGGCAACATATAACCGCACAATAACACATAATCCCAATGCAACAATGTCATGCTCCCTTGGACATACTCACAAACCACTGACAATATGAGTCCTTAAACAATTAAATCATGACAACTTCTCCCCCTTCCTTTCTAGTATAGCATAGAGGATCATCCTAACGGATAATTCTCTAGCTATACTGCTTTTACTTGTCCTCCTGTCTGGAAAGTCCATCCATGTGATAGCCTCAGTGGCTCTCTGGGTACCCTGCCTGCCCCTGTCCAGGGCGAATACTCGCTCCTTCCCAGTGGCCTTGTGACTTTCCCAAGCCCCTGGGGAGACTTATAAGACAACTGCCATGGAGGACCCTTCAAGGTAGTCCAGGGGAAACAGTACATCCCAGCTAGTAAGTCCAGCATAAATTTGGGAGGATCCTTACCCAGCAAAGCCCTTTCCTTCCAGGATAGGGAGACCTCCTGTCCTGCCGATTCTGGATCAGCACTCTGTCCCATGGGTAAAATTGAAGAGTACAAGGTTCCCTTTGTCAGGCCTGATCTTTCTCCTGAATAAACTGGGATACGGGAGTTGCAACATAGGCTAGTGACATTCACTGGTGGCATCCATGCTGGATTAATGGGCAGTTCTGATACAAGCTGTTGTGGCTCAGTAGCCAACCTTTCTCCCACCAAGCCTGGCCAATGGCCCCTTCTTTCCAGGGTTACAGGTACACAGCCAGTGTCTTTGGGCAGCTGCAGGGGAGTCATTGTAGGGATACCAGGAGACAAATCACAATCTGGGGTACCCTCTGGCTCTTTGGTCTCTGGATCCTCAGGTGGAACCTCCTGACTCTCTCCATCTGAGACTGCCTGGTGTGTAGTTACAGGCAGCCCTTGAGAAGCAGCAGCTACTGCCTCTTGTTCAGGCTGAAGAACAGGGCTACTTTCTGTTTCTGCTCCAGGGTCTGTGGCTGGCTCCTGGACAATGGTCATCCAAGGAACCTCTCTACAATTTCCACAGTCAAATGGTAGGGCCCAGTGCTCATTAGGTTCTTCTCTTACACTAGGAGCAGAGTAGCTTTTCCCCAGTTCTTCCCCTGGGCCTGGCACTGCTGTGGTTTGACCCTGCCCCTCTTCCTCTAACTGGGTGAGACTTAGCCCCCTAAAGATAGGGACCAGTTCTTCCTCTTCCCAGTCCCCCCCATGGATGCTGGCATCCTTGTTATTTTGAGAATCATGGATATCAAAATTCTCCCCACAGTCCATACATTTATTTTCTGACCCCGACTCAGCAATATTTAGCTGGGTCTCTGTAGTACCTGTTAGGTGGTTCTGTTCCATGCCTGACTGGCATGAGCCCTCCCAGCTGGCTGGCCAACAACCATCCAGGGATGCTTCATCCAGTAAGTCTATATAATCCACCTCCAGCTGTAGCTCCTGCTGGATCAAAGGCCAAAGTAAATTAGCTGTATGAGAGCCTGTCTCCAGTCCCAGCATGTGACAGCGCTTGGATAACAGACACAGCTTTCTTTTCTCTGTCCCCAGGCCACAGTCCGGATCCCCATGTACTATGTCCCAAATTGCCTTTTCCAGCCCCAATGAAAAATTATGATGTATCCCAACAGGTCCTACCCAATAGGCATATTGATCTTCCAGGGCGACCTCCTCAAATACCAATTCTTCCAGCCATTCCATTAGCCTGTGACCTGGCCATAGTCCCAGGAACGCCATCCATTTATTTAGAAGGCCCATTCCTCTACAGTCCTTTCCAGTCACCAGAACATTCTCTGTCTCTACTGGGGATAAGCATTTCCCCTCCACAGGAGCTGAGACAGGACCATTGCTTACCCTTCTCCTGTTCCCCTGTACCTCCTGTGTTATCTGTATCCGGAGTTCCCTCTGCTGATCCTTGGTTAAACCTGCAGGCATTACCTCCATCCATCTTTGGTACCGTCTGGACACTTCCTCCTCCTCTGCTGCAGACATCTCTTCATAAGCTGCCATCCTTCTGTGTTTTTTACAGAGACCCCACCACTTCCAGCCAAATGTCACGATCTGCTTCTTCAAGGGGGCTTGATATGAACCTAGTTCAAACCTACCCCAGCAGAATCATGTACTTCCTGATCTCTGTGGCACAAAAGATGGCTTCTGAAGATTGCAAGGCCCAAAAGCTACAGGCAGAGAATACTGGATCCAGGTTACTTAGTGGCCCATAGCAAGACCACTCCCCAAGTCAGGATACAACACACAGAAATAGTCTCACACCTTGTTTATGTGAACTATATTGCAACCTTTATTGAATGAACAAAACAACATATTTATACTCTCCAATACCTCACCCTTGTGTACGTTTGTGTATGTGTGATGTCAGACCATCTGGCTTGCAACCTTGGGCTATCAAAGCTCTTGAGATCACATTCATTAGATAACCTTTATGTTAAACTCAAGTGTTTGCCCAGGACCACTTGAAGCACATGCATCTGTCTTGACCCAAGGTCTGCATGTTTGAGTGTGCAATGATCTGCAGCTAACTTCTATCCAGAGCATTTCTACCAATTCCACATATGTTCTATATAACATGTTTCCTCATAATATATTATAACTAGGATACATAATAACCATGTACAGGCAACATATAACCGCACAATAACACATAATCCCAATGCAACAATGTCATGCTCCCTTGGACATACTCACAAACCACTGACAATATGAGTCCTTAAACAATTAAATCATGACAACTTCTCCCCCTTCCTTTCTAGTATAGCATAGAGGATCATCCTAACGGATAATTCTCTAGCTATACTGCTTTTACTTGTCCTCCTGTCTGGAAAGTCCATCCATGTGATAGCCTCAGTGGCTCTCTGGGTACCCTGCCTGCCCCTGTCCAGGGCGAATACTCGCTCCTTCCCAGTGGCCTTGTGACTTTCCCAAGCCCCTGGGGAGACTTATAAGACAACTGCCATGGAGGACCCTTCAAGGTAGTCCAGGGGAAACAGTACATCCCAGCTAGTAAGTCCAGCATAAATTTGGGAGGATCCTTACCCAGCAAAGCCCTTTCCTTCCAGGATAGGGAGACCTCCTGTCCTGCCGATTCTGGATCAGCACTCTGTCCCATGGGTAAAATTGAAGAGTACAAGGTTCCCTTTGTCAGGCCTGATCTTTCTCCTGAATAAACTGGGATACGGGAGTTGCAACATAGGCTAGTGACATTCACTGGTGGCATCCATGCTGGATTAATGGGCAGTTCTGATACAAGCTGTTGTGGCTCAGTAGCCAACCTTTCTCCCACCAAGCCTGGCCAATGGCCCCTTCTTTCCAGGGTTACAGGTACACAGCCAGTGTCTTTGGGCAGCTGCAGGGGAGTCATTGTAGGGATACCAGGAGACAAATCACAATCTGGGGTACCCTCTGGCTCTTTGGTCTCTGAATCCTCAGGTGGAACCTCCTGACTCTCTCCATCTGAGACTGCCTGGTGTGTAGTTACAGGCAGCCCTTGAGAAGCAGCAGCTACTGCCTCTTGTTCAGGCTGAAGAACAGGGCTACTTTCTGTTTCTGCTCCAGGGTCTGTGGCTGGCTCCTGGACAATGGTCATCCAAGGAACCTCTCTACAATTTCCACAGTCAAATGGTAGGGCCCAGTGCTCATTAGGTTCTTCTCTTACACTAGGAGCAGAGTAGCTTTTCCCCAGTTCTTCCCCTGGGCCTGGCACTGCTGTGGTTTGGCCCTGCCCCTCTTCCTCTAACTGGGTGAGACTTAGCCCCCTAAAGATAGGGACCAGTTCTTCCTCTTCCCAGTCCCCCCCATGGATGCTGGCATCCTTGTTATTTTGAGAATCATGGATATCAAAATTCTCCCCACAGTCCATACATTTATTTTCTGACCCCGCCTCAGCAATATTTAGCTGGGTCTCTGTAGTACCTGTTAGGTGGTTCTGTTCCATGCCTGACTGGCATGAGCCCTCCCAGCTGGCTGGCCAACAACCATCCAGGGATGCTTCATCCAGTAAGTCTATATAATCCACCTCCAGCTGTAGCTCCTGCTGGATCAAAGGCCAAAGTAAATTAGCTGTATGAGAGCCTGTCTCCAGTCCCAGCATGTGACAGCGCTTGGATAACAGACACAGCTTTCTTTTCTCTGTCCCCAGGCCACAGTCCGGATCCCCATGTACTATGTCCCAAATTGCCTTTTCCAGCCCCAATGAAAAATTATGATGTATCCCAACAGGTCCTACCCAATAGGCATATTGATCTTCCAGGGCGACCTCCTCAAATACCAATTCTTCCAGCCATTCCATTAGCCTGTGACCTGGCCTTAGTCCCAGGAACGCCATCCATTTATTTAGAAGGCCCATTCCTCTACAGTCCTTTCCAGTCACCAGAACATTCTCTGTCTCTACTGGGGATAAGCATTTCCCCTCCACAGGAGCTGAGACAGGACCATTGCTTACCCTTCTCCTGTTCCCCTGTACCTCCTGTGTGATCTGTATCCGGAGTTCCCTCTGCTGATCCTTGGTTAAACCTGCAGGCATTACCTCCATCCATCTTTGGTACCGTCTGGACACTTCCTCCTCCTCTGCTGCAGACATCTCTTCATAAGCTGCCATCCTTCTGTGTTTTTTACAGAGACCCCACCACTTCCAGCCAAATGTCACGATCTGCTTCTTCAAGGGGGCTTGATATGAACCTAGTTCAAACCTACCCCAGCAGAATCAGGTACTTCCTGATCTCTGTAGCACAAAAGATGGCTTCTGAAGATTGCAAGGCCCAAAAGCTACAGGCAGAGAATACTGGATCCAGGTTACTTAGTGGCCCATAGCAAGACCACTCCCCAAGTCAGGATACAACACACAGAAATAGTCTCACACCTTGTTTATGTGAACTATATTGCAACCTTTATTGAATGAACAAAACAACATATTTATACTCTCCAATACCTCACCCTTGTGTACATTTGTGTATGTGTGATGTCAGACCATCTGGCTTGCAACCTTGGGCTATCAAAGCTCTTGAGATCACATTCATTAGATAACCTTTATGTTAAACTCAAGTGTTTGCCCAGGACCACTTGAAGCACATGCATCTGTCTTGACCCAAGGTCTGCATGTTTGAGTGTGCAATGATCTGCAGTTAACTTCTATCCAGAGCATTTCTACCAATTCCACATATGTTCTATATAACATTTTTCCTCATAATATATTATAACTAGGATACATAATAACCATGTACAGGCAACATATAACCGCACAATAACACATAATCCCAATGCAACAATGTCATGCTCCCTTGGACATACTCACAAACCACTGACAATATGAGTCCTTAAACAATTAAATCATGACAGTACCCTTTTGATCTGGATACATTCCAGCCAATCTTGTTAATTATATAGCCCTATGATTATTACCCCTTCTTCAAAGTGAGCTGACATTGGAAGAAGATTACATTAATGTTTCAGTAGTATATGAAATAAGTAACATATAATGCATACAAATATATCTAAAGAAACCCCACTGCTGCTTGGAGTTAAACGAGTTTGGGTTTGACCTGGCTTGGTATTAGGAGGACCTATTTTAATTATTCATTCCTAATTTTGATATTAGAGAGGGGTTATTTTATAATAGTTATGTGCCAGGGGCAAGCTTATATATACTACCTCACCTCCCTTCACCTAGTCAGATATTACATGACCCCAGCAAGATCCATTAGGCGTTTAGTTAAATAAGCACACTGACGAAGTGTTTCTTGGGAAAATTATGGGCCACAGCTTTATTAAAACAACCAAATTCCAATAACCAATTAACATAATTAACATTATCAGATCACAGCTTGATTAAACATCCCTGAGGAGGAGCCCGGCCCGGTCAGTAACCTCAAGCCCTGGGCCCACGCCCAGAGCCTCCCAATGCTTTACTAAGCATGCCCACGAGGCAGGATAATGCCCAGTTAAGCCCATGGGCCGGGTGACTCACCTACCGCCACAGAGCAGGCAATGGATGCCTCCTGAGGCTGTGATCCCCCCTCTTGCTCTCTCAATAAAGCTAAGGCCCGCCTAGCCCCGTCCTTAAGCTCCAGCGTAAACAGTTCTAATCCTATCTCCGTTAGATGAACCTTATCAGAATTAAATAATTAATTGGCGTCTGCGCTTCGAATTCTTGGTGCCTTATGGTAATAAAACCCAAGTTCCTTACAAAATTAGACATCTGCTTGTTTATCTTTAGCCTTGCTCTATCCACCGAAACCGGATCCCTTGCATTCCGCCATGATCTCCTTTTGATCATTTCGGACCACACTATGAACAAGCCTGGAAACTGTTCTAGCCAAAACTTCACATCCCTCTTCATATCTTTCAACATTTTCCTCATAGTATCACTTCCAAATCATTGCCCCCAGCGTGTATAATAAAAATTTGACCGCCTTAGCCATACCAACAATCTGTCACCTTCCAGACAGATGTCCTCTGCCAGCAGCCCCCTCAAATTGTGCCTGTTTTCTGAGACCAGTTACCAGTTCCTGAAAGCCCTGAAGAACGCTAGGGTAAAGGCTGTCCGGAAAAGCAGGTCGAGCTGCCCGTTCGTCACCCTGCTCGGCTAAATCAAGATGCTCCCATTGGAATACCGAAGGAATGCAGTCCACACCTGCATGCAGTGCATCCTCTTTCATAGCCCCAGACACTTTTATAAAATGGTGCAGCTGTGATATTCCGGCCGTAGCCAACAACATTCTTCTGCTGAATATTCGGCCCATTGGAATGATCCTGCACACAAAATTCAGTTTCCCCAAAATGGATTGCAGCCGTCGCAACAACACTCTTCTTGCACCTGCTAGGGCTGCTAGTTCTGCTGACAGATCCAACACCTTCTCCATCGATAAACTGCACTCCATTTTGTCCGAATTGATCCGTATTCCCAGGAACGTCAATTCCGTGGTAGGCCCTTCTGTCTTTTTGTCTGCCAGCGCAACCCCGAAATCTTGACAAATCCTTGAAAAGGTGCTCAGTATATAGTCGCAGGTGGATAGACGCGCAGGATCCACAAAGAGAAAATCGTCGAGGTAGTGGGTAATCCCATGGCAACCTGACGCGGTGTGCACTACCCATTGCAGGAACGTACTGAAGGTCTCAAATTAGGAACAAGAAATAGAGCACCCCATGGGCAAACAAAGGTCCACAAAGTCCTGTCCGTTAACAAAATAGCCAAGGAAACGATGACTCTGAGGATGCACAGGTAGTAAACGAAAAGCGGATTCGATATCCACCTTCACCATCTTAGCCCTGACACCCGTCCGTCTAACCAGGTCCATGTCCCGATCGAAAGGAGCGTAAGACAATGACGAATACTCTTTGTGGATCCCGTCGTTGACCAAGCCGCCCGGGGGATAAGATAAATGCTGAATGAGACAGAATGTTCCCGCTTCCTTCTTCGGCACTATGCCCAGAGGGGAAATGACTAAACCCTGGAAAGAAATGGAGGAAAAGGGGCCTGCCATTTTTCCCAGCTCTACCTCAGTCCGGATTTTATCTGACACCACCCCAGGAAACTCCTTCACCGATTTCAGGTTTCGGAGACGCGACTCAGGTGGGGCGAGAGTGCACGGAATCTTGAACCCTTCCCGTAAACCGCCGCGTAGAAGGACAACCGACCTAGCTTTCGTTGGCAACCTACTGTAGCATTCTAGCCACGGCAGCATTGCGACCAACCGATTAGCGTCCGTCCCTTTTTGAGCGGGCTCTCCAGCCCTGAATCCATCCTTTTGTCTGCTGCCTCTTGAGACGGCATGATCCCCACCGCAACTCTCGCAGGAGTGATTGAAACGGCAGTTTGGTGCCCACTTGCAGCTGCCCTCATTGAATGAGTGGCAGACACCTAGACTAGCTGTACCCGTGGTGGCGGCACTCTAGCCCCGCCTAGATTCCTGCGAAAGGGTGGCACTGCCCGCATTGGTGTCATTATGTTCAACCAATAGGCCACCGCCTTTTCGATCCACGCCATCTCCGGTCGGGAAGACATGTACTGTCGGAATTCCTCATCATATCGCCACAAAGCCATTCCACCATACATCCGGTATGAGTTCCTGATTTCCTCCAGATACACAAACATCCCAGAGCTTTGCTCCGGGTGTCTTTCTCCCATGATGCAGGCCATGATGGCAAAGGCATGTAACCAGTTGTCAAACGTCCTCGGTATGTGTCTGAAAGTGGGTCTCCGGTCGTCTCCTTCCCTGTGGAACCTCTCTGGATGATCTGCCAGACGTGACATTGGTAGCAAGGAAAATATCTCTATGTAATCCAGAAGCCAGATTTTTTCTTTGATGTCTAAGGCTAAATGTGCCCCCAAATTGTCTTGCGTGCAAACGATGGATGGCCTCGCAGCTGAGTCCCTTACACCTCTTCCGCTGCTCTGCTGGTCCGCTCCTCCGGCGTGAGCTGTTCATAGCCCTATTGCTCAAATCTAGGCTATGAAGCCTTTCCACCTGGCCTAGGCTTCAGGTCACTACAGGCTGGGCCTGAGCTTCAGTAGTACGAACCTCCCCCCCTACATGGCCTGAGTCCATCCTGTCCTGGACCCATCTAACCCCATGGCTTAATGCCTGAGTTCTGACCATGGTCAGTAAGGCCTCCAACTCCCCAGGGTCCATTTTTGCCTGACACACACCACAGCCACACGGGACACACACACAGACACACACAGAATACAATAAGGGATGCTATAGCTATACTTATAGGGTTTATAGCAATATTTTATAGGGTTAACCTGGCTGTCTGGCAGAGGAGCGCAGCGTGAAGCTGTTGATCTGAGCAATGGCCAGCGCAGAGTGAGGAGGAAGCCCGCGAAATGGGCGGAAGTCCCTCCTCCTGTCTCCAGCCAATCAGGAGCGCCCAGGCTCTGCTGGGTCACGCAGTGCTGCATCCGACCCAGCATGCCTGGGGCTGCCTCCGCGCTGGCCACTATATTTGTACATGTTTACAGTAGCTCATGTTAGGGTTTTTTCAGATTTGAAAGTTGCTGATTTTTAAGTACATAGAATACTTACTTGACATTCTGGTTCTGCCCTGCCATTTGGAGTGGGTATAGACTGATATGCTTAAGGTGATTGATGAATGGGTATTATTCCACAGGACACACTATTAAATAGTTTCAACAGGTGACTGGAGTTGTATGAATCCAAAGTCTTTACAAAAATAAACAGATAAAAGTACTAATGGCGCCAAAGAAATAGCCATCATAAAAAGTGCCTTTGTTTCTATTACACAAAAAATAAGGTATAAGTTCTGCAAAGACAATGTCCTTTATTGGAGCATTTTTGTTCTTTGAGAAATCATGTCATCATAATACCTTGCATGCCTCTTGTGTTATAACCCAGTGTTCTTTACATTGTACCCTTGATTTATTCAGCTCTGTTACAGGTACCATTTGTATCTGTGCTACAAAACATACATTTGTACCTGCTATTTCTTTCATCTTCAGTACATTCCATATGTTTCAGTGTTTTAATCTTCTTTTCCACTTGGAGAATACTTAGTTTAATAACAGTCACAGCAGGAGAAAAGATGTTCCCTTTTACAGAGACAACTCACAGTAATGTGAAAGCAAAACAGGTATTATAACAGTTTTTTGTTTCATGTATGAATGTGATATTGTTTGCCACTTACGTTAGCCATATGAATATAATTAGTGACATTAAATAAGGACTCAAGCAGTGAAAGGAAAAATGGTTTCCAAGCAAACAGTGCAACTATTCCAAAATGCAGTCCTTAAAGTCCAAAGATATATTTTAAAGTAGTATTTCCTATTGTACATTTAAAATCATATGTCACAAAGGGATTTTTTGCATACAAAATGTTTGACATGTAGTCTTGTAACTTAATTGTATTCTCTGAGCAAAGGCAGATTAGGATCTCCCCACACTCTATGACATTTATTAATATGTTTACATAGGGAGGATGACATTTGTCACATTTCCATCCATTTAGCATAATTAAAGTTATGTTGCAAATTAAATGATCTAACAATTCCTATGTTTTTGGCTTGCTCATTTTATTGCACGGTTACAGTATCTGGTTGAGTTCCCCACAACAGTCCATATAGCTAAATCTGGAAGTACTTAATGTTAAACATTTTTTAATTTTTTCTTAAATTTTAATTAACTTTTTGGAGCTTTTTAAAAAACACAGTATTGGTGTATTTCTGTGGCTATGTAACAGAAATCTGCAATGTTTCTGCCATTTTCCTCCTTAAATTCTCCCTCACTGATACAGTATTATCCACAAAGCTAGGCAGACTCCATTTACAACATGACAGAGAAACCTTCAGTCAGCTGTCTGTGTGGATAATTTTTTTTAGTTTAACATAAACTTTTATAAAATTGTATATATTATTTTGTAGCACACAAAACACTTATATTAACAAAAACAAATTATACTTACATAAGTCAAATAAATAGAGTTATAGTACTGGTTATTTATGTATGTATACATATTCATTGTGTGTGCTGTACCCTAATATTTATTGCACTATATTTAATAAGTGCTTGGGGATAAATCACACTAACAGCTGATTGAAGGCTTCCCCTGTCATGTTGTAAGTAGACTCTACCCAGCTGTGTTGATGGCACTACCCCAAAAGTGGCATCATCTTTGCATATTCTGTTGAAAGCTACAGTTAAACAATATGGAGAAGTATTTCAGTGAGGGAATGTGAGTAAAAAAATAACAGCATATTTACTGAGCAATATGAGTGGCAAAATAAAGCAAGTAAGCCCAAAATATCTAATAAAATGTTATCAAATGTTTATAAAAAGTATAGAAGAGTTTAATTTTGTTTTAATGTAATGCATGAACAACAGTAATACTGGTTACATTTCTATTTATTTTTTTGCTCAGTCTAGGCTTCTTGCCGGATGTATTTGCAATGTCCTTGCCTTGTTTGTTGTTTATAGTCTTTTGTTTTTGATAGGAAAATACAGACTACAAATTTCAGAATGAAAAAATAATAGGATCCTGAACTCAGGAGATTTTCAGAGGAATCCCATCTAAATCAATCACAGTTTTCTTTCTAATGTGAAAGCTATGAATGTGTTATGGGGTTGTGCTAAAAAATATTACACAGGCACATTTGGGACTAAAGATGCTGCATTGCTGTAAAGTGCAAAGTGAATGTATCCTGTGCAATATATTTTGCCATTTTATTTATTTTCTTATTGTTAGAAAACTTACTTATGTCTTGGTCAAATAGTTTCCCACTATAAATGTAAAAATGTAAATATATATATATATATATATATATATATATATATATATAAAGAGTGAGGTAAACGTAAGTGTCCAGTAATCTAGATGAATAATCAGAGTAATGCAGTATATATTGATACCTTTTTTATTGGACAAACATATTCATAGTGAATATGTTTGTCCAATAAAAAAGGTATCACTATACACTGGATTACTCTGATTATTCGTATATATACATATAAATATATATATAGTATATGTGTTTGTAAATAAGCCTTGCAACCAATGGGATAGCTGCTCATTGAGGCTACAGGAACCCTCCTAGATTTTTTTCTAAAAAAATGGTTTTATGCTTATAAACAGCTGCTAATGTTGTTAGTTGATTACATACTGAACAAATCAAAGCTTTTCCCAGGTAACAAAGGACCCTTTAATGGTAAAGCACTGTATAGTATAGAAAGCATCCTACTGTAAAATAAAAAAAATTGTAATATACATTAAAAAATGTTTCTTTGAAAAATCTTACCTGTAAATCTGAACTTTTCAGCTATATTCAGTGGTATTTCTTCTCAGCCCAGAGGTTCGTCTCAGTTTCTAGACTTATTGCCAATAAAATACACTTGGGGAGGTAGCAAATGACAAATCAAAGGTAGCATTTTTTCATATACATAGCTCTGGTAATCACATTTTAAGACAGAAAAAAAAAATAGGAATAAGATGACCCTCCAGTGATTTAATTATAATAATATAGAAAATTATTCAGTACAAGTCCATATGCTTAATGAAATAAACTATCCTGATTTAAAAAAAATTAAAAGTACCAAAATTTAATTTTTTAAACAATATATAGCAAAGTTTTGTTATACAATCTAATGAATATTCTCACAACATAAGATAAATCAGAAAGTATGGAGAGTGAGTGATTAGTAAATAAATAAACTAGGAGCTGCCAGCGTTCAAATCCTAACTACATGCAATTGTTGATATAACTCTTAAGTGATTTTGAAATACAGGAGAAAAGTTTAGTTTACAGTTATTTAACACTTTTTATATTTTACAGATGGTTATAAAACAGTAATCTGGTCATAAGTGGGAAGAGAAACAATTGCCTCGTCTCTTTACTTTTACCATCACAACAAAACCCTTTTTTTCAGTTATGGAGTTAGTGACCTGTAAAAGTATTATATCATGTTGGATGATTTTCAATATTTTTACTGTTGTAGTTGAATGGTAATTGCTTAGCATTTGTGCATTAAAACAAGCAGATATTACGTGACTACCAAATTCCTAAGGGGTGATTTTATTAACAGTACATGACAAATGACATTTTATGAAAACAGTTAAAGCTATTGCAATGAACAAGTCTAATTCTTGTTGGTGAAATGTATCCAGTATACAGTATATAAGATTAACAGCTTGTTCTATAAATAGGCAGAGAAAAATAATCATAATTTGCGGCCTCACCTTTCCGAATAGGATATTAACTAAATTGACCTATTATTTTTTGCTTTGTAGCAGATATACATTTGTGTTAAGTTTTGTTTTAAGTTCTGATAAACTTGGGGTTTGAATGTGTTATTAAGAGGGTTTATTCAGTACTTGACTGAGAAGTTTTAGTCATCCATATGCCCTCTATAGCAGGTTTGTGTATCCAGTTAGAAGCGGCAGCCAAAAAAAAAGAAGGTAAATAGGCACTTGGTTAAACTTGATAGTGACAGTATATTGATATGTTTGGAGTTTTCTTTGTAAGTTCATAGCTAGATAGAAACACTGTGTACTGAAGGGCTATGGACACCTACCAGGTCCCCAAGGCTGGTGGTGGAGTGCCTTGTCCGGGCAGGGCCGGGAAGATGAGGAAGTAAGTGGCTAGCTGGGGGTGGAGACTTTTATAGGTTCTTTTCGCGCCTCTTGGCCTTTCTGCCCACAGCTAGCTACGCGTGAGGTGCCAAACCGCCCATCGTGGTAGGAGAAAAGAGAGGGACCTATTGCTAGTTTAAGGAGTCTATGGTTGGTGTTTGAAAATTTTATATCAATGTATTTATAAAACATTATTACTATGTTTTATAAATAAATGCTGTGACCTGTTTTTCATACAACAAGTTGTTTAGGTCTGTTATTGTGGGGTAGCATATGACTTAGGCCATGCTTGGAGCATGTCAATTTCTATATGAAAACAAGTTGGTTGGCCTGATTTTATGTCCTGCCACTTTGCATTGCACCGATTAGAAACAAAAACAGTAACGATATTAAGGAAATGTGCATCATGAGCTTTTTATGAATACATGTCTTCTTATCCAACACTGTAATATATCCATTTGATTTGAAATAAACTACAGAAATATCTAAGTAATATGTAATATAAAAAATGATCTAGCCTACAAATTAATAATATAATAATATAGGGATGTTTTCCACATCTGCAGGCTTTCTGATGGCTGAGGAGGCCAATGCAGGACAGGCAGAATCTATGGCAGTGTTTGCATGGGAAAGCTTTCTCTGGGCTGGGTGATGTAGTTAAACAATTTTTCCTCCGTCTGCTTTTGTCCTCAATACCAGCCCTGTGTGCTCTCGAAAGAGGAGACAGTATGGTGAATGGTACTTCTCCAGGCCTTGTGATTACAAAGCTAAAGCCGACCATCAATGATGGTCAATGTGACAGGCATCAAGGGACTGTTTCAGTGAGTCTTTGTACCTCTTCTTTGGTCCTCCTCTGTCACGATTACCAGAGGTGAGCTCACCATATAGCACAAACTTTGGAAGCCAATCATCCTCCATCCTAAATATGTGTCCTGTCCAGGGCACCTGTGTCTTTAACAGCATGCCCTCAATGCCGGTGTCTCCTGCCTGTTCTAGAACTTCAGTGTTGGTGATGTGGTCATTCCAGTGGATGTTGAGGATGGTGGGAAGACAGCATTGATGAAAGGACACACAAATTCATAGGTGATGGCGGTAGATAACCCACTCAGAGCCGTACAGTAGGGTGGTCAACCTAACAGCTCTGTACACACTGACATTGGTGCATTTACTCAGATGCTTGTTGTTCCAATCCCTTTTATATAACTTTGCCAGTCCGATGATATTATGCAGGTATGTGAACTGGTGGACTGTTTTCAGCTTGAATGCCGAATAGTGATGTGAGGAGGACATTAATCTTTCTGTGGTGGGGAAAGGACTGGAAGAGGGCTGGTGAAGAACTTCTGACTTCTTCAAACTGACTTCTAGACCAAAGAGCTTGGCAGCCTTGATGAAGCAAGATGTCATTTGCTGCAGAGTTGTCGCCATATGGAAAACAAGGGCAGCATCACCAGTGAAGATTAGCTATCGAACAACTTGTTCCACTGTCTTTTATGGGCCTTTAGTTGCCTCAGGTTGAACAGGATTTGCCACAGATCCTTCCTGCTCACTGTGTTGAACGCTTTGGTAAGGTTGACAAATGTCACATGAAGTCCCTTGTTCTGTTCTTTGCATTTCTCTTGGAGCTGCTTGGAAACAAAAAAAACATTTCTGTGGTGCTCCCATTGGCTCTAAAGTTACAGTTACTCTCGGGGAGGAGTTCTTCTGCAACAGTGGGCACCAGTCTGTTGATGTAGTACTCTTGCAAGCATTATCCCCTGGTAATTGGATCAGTCTGACTTCTCTTCTCTTCTTCTTCTTTTGTACAGGATGATTATTGCTTCTGAATATTTGCCTAGTCTGGCATTGAAGTCGGCAAGGATGATGAGATGTTCTGTATGAGATTGCACAGGTCAGTGTAAAACTTGTCCTTTTCCGCAGGGACAGCTTGAAGATTTGGGGCATAGACACTGAAAATTGTAGCATGCTGCTTGTTCTGAAGCGGGAAACACTTGAAAATGATGAATCAGAGTGAAATTTTCACAGGTTATCAAGTCTGGAGGTGGATTGGTTCCTCACCATGAAGCCGACACCAGAGCAGAGTTTCTCAGTTTCTGGCTTGCCTGACCATTAAAGGGTGTAGCCTGCGCTGTGTTCCTGAAGACTTCCTTCCTCTTGGAGGCAAACTTCACTGAGAGCACTGATAGTTTATGAGCTACTAGAGCAGAGTGCCATTCTGGGCGACCACTATCTGCTGTGTCAAACATAGTTCTGATGTTCCAACATGCAAGTTTCAGTCCAAGTACATCTTGTGAGGCAGTTGAGATCCTTTGCTTATTTGCTGAGTTTCGACCTCTTTGCTGAAAACCGTGGCTATCCAACTGAGTGAAGTGGAGACAAGCATTCTTTAGGCCACCTTTTCAAGAACCCTCTCCATGTGGAACAAGCAGTACTGCCCTTTAGAAAAGGCTCCTTGGTCTTTCATGATGCTGCTAACTGATGCCACCCTATACTGGGTCAGCATCGGGTGAACCATAGACCTGAACCACCTGAATGCAGGATTGAGATTACATCTTCCAATGACATCTTCTACCTGCCGTTTCACCCCTTTCCTATCGCTGCAGGCCTTGAAAATGTTGACGTACCATTTGGGCCTGTGCATTCAAGTATTAAGGTGAGATGCAGTGCACGCAGTACTAGTCCCACCCTTTACACTCGTGGGTTCAGTGAGGTCCTCAGTTGTGATATCACCTGATAGGGCTAACAAGCTATATCTGCCTGGATTTTAAATCAGAGTTTTCCTTCTCCTAAGCTGGTTGCCAAACAAGGCTAACGAACCTAGCATACCCATCAATTTAAAGCGGAGGACACTCAGCTATAATGCAGCAAGCTCTGTGAAAATGGGGGGCACCAACAAGATGGTGTTGTTATAATGCCATAATGTAGGTGTGGTCATTTGCAATGACCTCCTGACTGGCGAGCCAGACAGTGGTCACTTGCAATCACTACACTGGAAATAGAGAGGTGATGTATTGCATATACACTTTCCCTGAACAATACTATGAAGATAAATTAGATATGTATATGTACATATATATATGCAGTGGGAGGGGGGGGGGGGGGTTATATGATCCCCTGCTAATTTTGGTAGGTGTATTTTAACAGTGAGAGACAGAATAAAATTTAAAAAAAGAAAAACGCATGTGAAAAAAGTTATAAAATGATTTGCAGGTCAGTGAGGGAAATAAGTATTTGATCCCCTATCAATCAACATAATTTCTGGCTCCTATGTGTCTTTTATACAGGTAACTAGCTGAGATTAGGAGCACTCTCTTAAAGGGAGTGCTCCTAATCTCAGTTTGTTACCTGTAGAAAAGACACCTGTCCACAAAAACAATCAGATTCCAAACTCTCCACCATGGCCATGACCAAAGAGCTGTCCAAGGATGTCAGGGACAAGATTGTAGACCTACACAAGGCTGAAATGGGTTACAAGGCCATCGCCAAGCAGCTTGGTGAGAAGCTGACAACAGTTGGTGCAATTATTTGCATGGAAGAAACACAAAATAACTGCCAGTCTCCCTTGGTCTGATGTTCCATATAAGATCTCACCTTGTCGAGTTTCAATGATCATGAGAACGGTGAGGAATCAGCCCAGAACTACAAAGGAGGATTTTGTTAATGATCTCAAGGCACCAAGAAAACAATTGGTAACACACTACGCCGTGAAGGACTGAAATCCTGCAGCTCCCGCAAGGTCCCCCTGCTCAAGAAAGTCCATGTACAGGCCGTCTGAAGTTTGCCAATGAACATCTGAATGAGGACAGATGAGACCAAAATCAAGCTCTTTGGCATCAACTCAACTTGCTGTGTTTGGAGAAGGAGGAATGCTGCCTATAACCCCAAGAGCACATCCCCATCGTCAAACATGGAAGTGGAAACATTAAGCTTTGGGGGTGTTTTTCTTTTTTTTTTTTTTTTTTACTGCACCACCTCAAAGGGACGATGGACGGGGCCATGTACTGACAAATCTTGGGTGAGAACCTCCTTCCCTCAGCCAGGGCACTGAAAATGGGTCGTGGATGGGTATACCAGCATGGCAATGACCAAAAACACACAGCCAAGGCAACAAAGGAGTGGCTCAAGAAGAAGAACATTAAGGTCCTGAAGTGGCCTAGCCAGTCTCCAGACCTTAATCGCATAGAAAATCTGTGGAGGCAGCTAAAGGTTCGAGTTGCCAAACATCAGCCTTGGACCTTAATGACTTGGAGAGTATCTACAAAGAGGAGTGGGACAAAATCCCTCCTCAGATGTGTGCAAACCTGGTGGCCAACTATAAGAAATGTCTGACCTCTGTGACTGCCAACAGGGGTTTTGCCACCAAGTACTAAATCGAAGGGGTCAAATACTTATTTCCCCCATTGACCTGCAAATCAATTTATAACTTTTTTTCATGCTTTTTTCTTGTTTTTTTTTTTTAGTTATTCTGTCCATCACTGTTAAAATACACCTACCATTAAAATTATAGACTGATAATTTCTTTGTTAGTGGACAAACGTTCAAAATCAGCAGGGGATCAAATACTTTTTTCCTCCACTGTATTTATACACATAAAATTAAAAATGTCCAGATATACAGGTACACTTTACACCTGTCTTACAGCAAACAATTGTCTTCCCTTTCCCTTTCATCCTCTATTATGCTTAAGTTTCACTATCTCCATGGCCCATCCAAATATGTAGGTTTCTCCCCATTCTGTTTAGGTTGTGAGTTCATAAGTGAGTTAAATGTTGTAAGATTCTTTGGGGCACTATGTATATAAGATTTTAAGCTCAAAGACTGGGCCATCCATCTTTTGCAATGTGTTTCATATTGTAGTTTCTTTCTACTTAACCCTTGTCTAGTGCTACAGTATATGGCCTCCATTCTATAGGTCCTGCAGATAAAAATCCAAGTGAAGTTAACTTATAACTTACCACAGAGCAATTACATCACAGACATAAATCTAACCTCAGAGAAATGTCATCTGCGTTCTCCAAATGTCCCTACATTGTAATACCAGAGTGCCTTTCCAATAACCATTTTTACATTTTTAGGTGTCATGTGGGTCCCTAAGGGTTGTTACAATTATACTTTAAATTACTATGGGAGTTCCTTAGGGACCTAATTGCGAACAGTTAATCATTGGTGCTATGGGGGAATCTTGAAGGATACCCGGCTCAAATGCAGTAGTGGTAGGCGGTAGTAGCTCTTTTATCGTGTTAGGTTGGAGGAATCAATCATTAAACCTGGCACAATTAAGATATTCGCATCTTCATAGTGTCAGATTTTAGCCATTAAGGCTCATCAGAGGCATTTTTGTGCCTTAAGAGGGGTTAAAAGGTACCCAGAGTCTTCCGAGTAAACTTCAGAGATTGGATAGCATTATGAGACCGATGTAATAACAATTAATAAAATAGTTACGAGACAGCCACTTGAGACTTAAGATGTTTCGAGCACTCGGATGGCCTTTCTCAGGGGTTAGAATTACATGTGAGATGTGACAGTTCGGTAGTGATTTACAAGTGAACTTCACTTGTTTTTTTTTTTTAGAGGCTTAAGATACATCTTGTGGCTTTAAAGACAAAGGCTGAAATTATTGAGTATAAACCAACAATTTGGGGTTACAAAGAATCTAAATATGGTGGATATAAATATGTAATATATGTAATATTTTTTTTTTTTTTAAAGGTATATGTTGTTTATAAGCTTTCAGCAAGGCCAGTAAATGCCTCTCCTTTCACCAGCCTAACTGGTTTCCTATACTCTTTTTTTAAATATTATATTTTTTTTAAGTCTATGTGCTATTTATTGAGTTGATATGATCTATGTAAATGTCGGTTTTCCTTTTTATTTGAATTTTCATTCTTTGCGACCCTGACAGGTATAGGAGACAAACATATACATATTTGCATATTATGTACAGTAGGTTACCTTTTTAAATATTTGTTACTGGTGCTATAATTATATGCAAAAATATTTGCAACTTTATTTACATTGTTAAAATAAAAACGACGTCGCAATTGACCACCAATCTCTGAAGTTTCCTCGGAAGATTCACAGGGTGCCTGAAATTTTAAAAATAAGCCTCTGGGTACCTTCAACCCCTCTTAAGGCACAAAAATGCCTCTGAGGAGCCTTAATGGCTAAAATTTGACACTATGAAGATGCTAATATCTTAATTGTGCCAGCTTTGATGATTGATTCATTCAACCTAACACAATAAAGGAGATACTACCGCCTACGAGCCGGGTATCCCTCAGGACTCCCCCGTCGCACCAATGATTAACTGTTTGCAATTAGGTCCCTAAGGAACCCCCATTGTTTAGTTATATGGGTAAATCATTACCACTTAAATATAATCCCTTGACTACCTCAATATCTGTTTCAAACCAACTTAGAATATCACTTAGCAATAACCAATCCTGTAATAGCAATAACATTATAAGGTAATACAACAGGTAGCATATAGGAGAGCCCTATGTCCCATTTCAGGGACCTCCTACCTGAGGGGCAATGGTGGGCCCCACAAGCGGGATAAGTTCCCTGCAATAATGCACACAATGTGCCCAAAGAAGTCAAGTGAACCAAATTCGAAAAATCCAAAGGATGTAGAAAATATTAAAAGTAAAACACATTCATACAGCTAAAAACCAAAGTTCTAGCCTGACATCAACCCTATTGGGGCATTAATAAACTATCCATGTACAAAAGGGTTTGGTAAAGTTTCCCCTCAATAAAGCCCAATTGGGAACCAATACTCTTGCTAAATCATTATAAGCTGCTAAGTGATATTCCAAGTTAATTTGCAACAGATATTGAGGTAGTCAAGTGATTATATTGAAATGGTAAAGATTTACCCATATAACTAAACAATTCCATGATTGTTTAAAGCGATGGTGGTCAATTGCGGTTTGTTTCTATTTTAAAAAAGTAAATAAAGTTCCAATTATTTTTACATATAATTGGTTATTTGGTTAGTGTCAAGCACTGAAACGTGTGTAAGACAAGTTATACTGAATATTTGTGGTTTACTGAAACTATAGACTAACCTATGTTTAGTTGGGCGTACACAAGATCATATAGTTGGTTAATTGTTTTTAAGATATCCAATTTCTGTGGAATTTATTTTTCTAAGCAACTAGATTCCAACTATCATGATTATGATGTATCACCTAGGCCCATAATTATAAATGATTTATACCTGTATATTCAAAATTCATTATAATACAAATTCAGCAATCTATAAATATATTCTTCGTACTCCCTGTGATTTCTGTTAAGATCAAAATTAAGCGCATATATAGAGTTATAGTTTTGTCTCTCAGCTTCACTTATAATATAAATCATAGTTAGAATGGCGGATATATGATATTAATTAAATTGAATAATATTTAGTAATATGCATATGCTGTGATTTTTTTACTATAATACTTGGTGAATAAACATTTACATTATAATTCATGTAAACATTATTTTTAGCACCATGCACTACCTCCCAATTGTCTCTTTTAAGGGAACTCCTCTTGTCTCCCACAATTCTCCTTCAATTGAAGGACATTCCATATTTAAGGGTAAAATCCTGGTTTACAAACCTGGCCATGTCCCATTTCCTCCTTTAGTTTGATCATTGTCTAGAGAGTAATTTTGACAAATGGCGACATGGACCATTGGGCACATAAGTTTATCTAAGCCTACAGCCACTGTTCACTAAACACGTTGATTTGCAAGCACTTGCACTTCAAATGAAAAAGAGTAGGTGCCTAGTTAGAGACCTCTTTGCCCTTATTATAATGTGTGCTACTGAAGAACAGTGAACAACAGTGTTGACTGCTGGTTTCCTTGCATGTCACAGACTTTCTACATTGGTATGGGTAACTCTGGACTACAAAGGGAGGCAAGAGTGCAGGATTTCAAAATCTCCCTTTATTCAGTTTCTCTCACTCAGCACACCTGAGTTACGCAGTTTCATTCTGATTGTTCCACCTGGACTCATGCAGAGAGAGACTGAAATCCTTGGCTGTTGGAGGCCATACAGGACAGAGTTATCTACCAATGATCTAGACTTTCCACTCAAACAGTTAGTAAATCTGGCCCATTGTGAGTGAGCTCAAAGCCACATATTTTTAGGTGTTATAAATCTGTAACATATTTAACATTTTCTTTTTTTTTAAAGCTATATTTTGTATGTAATAGTCCTTTAGCAGCGAAGATGTTAAACTTACTTAATAAAACCCCTGCTGTGAAGGTTAATTTATTTTGATAATTTTTTCTCAGCTAGTTTTTTGCATCCCTTGATTTGTTCTCTGAAGCATTAGGTCATGTTGTGTTCATTTAATGAATAGAGATAATATGGTCTTTTTCATTTTCTCAGCTAAATATTCTGATTGGGTAAAATGATCATTGCAGGGAAAATGAGGTGTATCTATAAATTGCTTCACCATAGAGAGCTTCATACTACAGTATAATGATTTGCTTAAAATGATATGTAATGACACTTCACCTGGGAAACTGCACATCATTCATTAAGAGAGCATTCACTATCTAATATTTAGGAATAATTACTAATGGATCCTATCAGTTGGGAAAAAACACTTTCCCATTAAATTTAATTGGACAGTGCCTTTGTATAGCTAGAGATAACTGAATTGTGTGCACTTTTATTTTTCTGATACTTTGAAGAATAAAAGTTATGTATGTCTAATATAATGAGACCTGGAGGTGTATTCTCTAAAAATAACTGATAAATTATAGTTTGCCGCCTACCAATAGCACTCTTAATAGTATTCAAGTATTTTAATGAGGTATGTGATGCTTGCACTGGCTCTCAACCCACTTTCTTACATCACCACTGTAGTAATTGCAATAGCTTATATTCTGCGATCAACGATAACGATTGTAAATGCAAATCTGCAACTATAATGTATATGAATTAGTAGTAGTTATAAAAGAGGTGTACAGACATCCAGATAAATACAGCCACTAAAATTCCCAAAGAAAAGCTTCTGGAGTACAAGGAGTTGCAAACATGGTGGTGACATACTGTACAAACCTCACCTGGAAGTTTTATCTAAAATATCCAAAGAAATGCAAGTGGCTCTGCACATGGATGATAGACTAAAATATATATTTCAAAACCCTTCTCTTCTGTCTTATAGTCAACATCCTTACTTGAAAGAATTTGTATTAACAATATTGTTTAAGAAAATGACTACTAAAGCGCATTTCACTGTAAATAAAATAGATATTAAATAATAACTAGCAATCCCACACTCCAACATCGTAGAGTGACTTGTAACTTTTCATGCAAATCATCACATGTTGTACACTTCACTTGCGTGTGAAATGTCACATGTACAAAATGGACACAACATCAGTGATCTGAGGGTCACACTATTGATGGGGAACTTGCATACACAGTGTGACAGAAATATGTGGGAATACAAATACATGCAGAATTTTGGAACCTTAGGATGGACATTGTTATAGGATGTGACAAAGTTCCCCAAAAATTGGTGTAGGTCTGATTAGCTCAGGTGAGCACAGCTTTTCAAACACACCCAGAGAGAAAGATGTGGCTCTGTAAATGGTTTGCTGTATGCAGAGAAAGAGGCTGATTAATGGAGATAGGCTTTGTTTGAGGCCTGCAAGAATTGTGAGGCCACTGGATACAGACAGTTACCTGCGTGGAGTTGAAATAGAGAAAGATAGCTACCTGCGTGGAGCTACAAAGACGCAGAGAGTGAGAGAATTTGCTAGCTGAGGATTCACAGACTGAATTTTCTAAAAGGAACAGCAAGCAGTAAAGACGCACGCAGAGACTGCCATTTTGGAGCTACCAGGAGACAAGAGACAGAGGGATCTGCACATTTTGAGAAAACTGGACATCTGGAGAAATACAGATCAGTGACTCTAATATATATTATTGGACTGTGTACATGGTTTACCTGCTCCCAGGCTTAATTAAGAGTGGGATTTGTTAGAGGTAACTAAGGGCAGTTAAAGGTAGTGTTTGGACAAAGCTGGGCTTTTTTATTAACATTATTTTTGTTCGAGTTATGTTTGTAACCTTGCAATATTTTTAGTAAAATTTTTAATAAAACATATTGAAGGCCTCCTGTAATTGTGTATCTTCTTGAAAAGTGTCAGAAATATAGCTGCAATAGGGGAAAAATAGGATGGCAGTTTGTCAAAAGGGATTTATGTCACCTACCTCCACATTAATGAAAACATCGTACCATTTGCATTCTACAGAGATTGTAACACTTTCTCACTCAATGGTACTGATAATTTTGTGATATGTAAAACTTTAAAACAATAGCAAAAGGATAATATGTGCTCAAGTGCTTAACTCTCAGTATTCAAAACGTAAAAAGAACAATTTTATTTACAGAGTTTAAAAACAGAAAAATATGCTGCATAACAAAAACTGCAGGATCACATAATTGAATTACTCAAAATACAGGACAATATTGACCCAATTGCCAAAAACACAGATTGAATATATGATCAAAGTTACTTTAACAGGAGTACAAGAATGACCATAATGTGTAAGGCTGTAATACCCTAATTAACAAAAATTGCAACGTGAACATATATTCAAAATAACAGCGGGGGGGATAAATATAATCACCAACAGTCCAATGTCTCATTGTGGTAACCTTCTATCTGGAGGGCTGTGGTGTGCCCCACAAGCTTACTATTATACATGTAATCCTATTAAAGGCAAGAAAATCCTAAAACAGTTAAAGAACCTGCAGTGAAACAAGATTAAAACCAAAAACCATACACACATCTAAAAACAATGAGCCTGATTCAATTGAGCTTTCGCATGTTACTGTAGCCCGTAAATGAGGACGCAAATTAATTTGCTATTCAATTGGCATATTTTTGCGGGCTCCAAAGGGGTTACGGCCTTTGATCCTTCACTTTCGCAAGACTTACGACGGCAAGATTCGCAAATCGCTATTCAATTGATCAATTTCCCCAAGCCCGCAATTGTTCTCACACCCATAAATTGCAAAAGAAGGAGAAAATCCTACGAGTGCTAGAGAGGACTCGCAAGCGGGTTAAATATCTATTCGTAGTACTGTAAATGCAAATAAAAAATCACTACTGCACTGTAAATAATGTGGAAAGCGATGATAGACATTAAAATTTATTGCACAACAGTCTCAAGCTGGCAAATTGGCAGTATATAAGATTTATTTTTATGTTTCATTTCTGGGTTAAATCGATCTCGGGTTTCAATGAGTTAATACATATCAGGCCATCCATATGGACTAGAACAGTATTGGCATTCATTTTCCAAATTCTTTATTTTGCGGGTTTGCGAGTCTGATCGTATATCAGCACACCGAACCTAATTGATTGACATGTAACCTCCATGTTTTACTCCCGTAATAATTGCAATCTCATTTTCTATTGACTGATTTGAAATGGGAGGTTACAGTCTTGCTTAATTGATCATGTTCCCGCCCTGAACTGCTACAAATCAGTGCATGGTTTATGGTTTCGGCTTTGGACCAGTAACTTGCGGGCTTACACCCGCAGACATATACAGCCTACAACGATCGAGTTGCAGGCTTGCAAATAAATCAGGCCTAATGTCTGTTTAGCCTAAAAGGAGATCACTCCTGTAGGGGTAGTGAAAATCATTCAAACACTGCTAGCACCATTGCATAAAATAAAAAACCTTGAATACATACATAATATTGCAAACAATAATCACATAACAATGGGTTAGACTGTGCTTAATATAATAAACCTGACAGTCTAGACAAACTGTTTCGCCATTACTGGCTTTGTCAAAAGCTAATGATAAATGAGAGAATATTGTGGCAATACAAGTTTAAATACCTTGCTTTCGATCTTTGGTGATCTTTGATTGTAACAATTCAATGCTTCCACATGATTAGTAAAAAACTACTCCTTCAGTTGGATTGGTAGATATCCACTACTCACATATTACTGGTGAGGGTTCGATGTCTGCACACGCTTGATCAACAAACCACATTCATACACTAACATAAACAAACTATTACTCCCCTCCAATCCCCATTCACAAATAAACATACTAATCAGCTTCCGTCCCATCCACAAATCAACAGGACGGACACTGACCAAACACCCACAACACAACAACACTCTTGGGGAAACAATACACACGCTTCACGGAACCACCATTTTCCATTTTTTTAATTATGTAAATAAAATTGATTTTTTATGTTTTAAGATATAATGTACACCTTACCTAAGGTCTGATCAATGTCAAGCTACATTCAGCTTGTCTATATGCACTTAAAATATTTCAGATTTCAATTGAGAATTTGCTTGGTGAAGGGTCCATGACCTTGAAAGCTTGCAACCCAATTCTACATAGTTAGCCATTAAGGTATCATCTTTCCTAAAATTGTTTTCTTTTGTTCTACGGCTAACTCGGAACAACACTGTTCCAACCTGTACCTTATATTAGTCATTTTTTTTCTAAAGTGAAAAATTCTGGAGAAATTCAGTATTGCTTGATCAATATTTTTATACAAATGAATGTCTCCTGAATACTAATTTGTTGCTTTAATGTACTAATGAGAATCCCAATTTGCTTGTCTGTCTCTATAGCAACCAAAACAAGGACCCTAAATATTATCATGCAGAGTCCGTCCCCAACCTAATCAGTAACCATGAGTCACAAATTAGCATAAAAGAGTTGCAAAAACAATGCTTTGAATCTCAGGAATGCTTTACTGTAGATATGTCTGAAATAAGATATTTTCTGTGTAATAAAGTGGGTCTTCAACCATGGGAATACCACTATACAGTCAATACATGTCCAGGAAGACTATATCACTCTATTAGTGGGATCAGGGTACATTTATAGGGGTTGAAAATAGGAAAAAATAAGTTTTCAAAAATTTCAAAAAGCTTCTTTGATTCCTAAACTGCGGGCACCAAATCACAATTGGACCTATGGGAAACATGGTTTAAACTTCCTGAATAAACATCCTGAATCACTGCTTTTGAATTGCTTTGGCAACACTTATCCTATTGGTCCAAGAAGAAATATTAGCAACCAATCAGAAGAGATCTAGGCAAATCCAATTAGGCCAATCTCCATATGGCCTACGGCGCCCATTGTTTCCAATGGTTAGGAAGGCTCCAGTGATAAACGGGTTAGACAGAGGACTTTGAGGGACAATGGTATATTGAATAACGAAGATACACTATATCACATTTATTGATGAGCTATAGCTCTTTCGGCCTCTTTCAGAATATTCAAATTTCCAACTTCAGGCCAGCTGACCAATCGCTACAGCACCACATCTGGCGACTCTTCCATTTGTCGTCCCTTCCTCCAATCCAGTAGTTCCACCTGGCTGATTCAAATTTCCCGATCCCACTCCCAGTGTCCAATTCGAGTAACAGTAGTGATTGGTTGCCACTAACACAGTTCAACCAACCAATCAGCCTGTGTCTAACAGCACCAGGAATTATAAACAAGCCAATGGCAGAGGAACCAACAATTAATGGGGAATTGAATGGGATTTTCAGGCCGGCTTCCTCCAGAGTCCAGCTATCAGCACTCCCTAGACCCCGAGAATAGTGCTGACCCTGGTCTTCACAATACTGCTTTAAGGATACATATATAGCCCACGGATAAATTGATAAACAAAAGATAAAATTATATTTATATTAACTTGAAGATTTGAAACTCACAGTATTAACTTGTAGTTTTAATACACAATACTGGGCTAATACTGGGCCTAAAGAGCCTACACAGACCTATATGTAGGAGCTAGGCCATAGGACATTTACATTCCCTATGCCAAGTGATAATTTGGCTAGTGAGGTGTATAGATATCATCTAATAACTTATTGGTTTCCAGGGAATATAGAGTTTTAATCCAGAATATATGGTTGATTTTATGCATCTAGCCCAGTATATTTTCAGTTTTGGATATGGCAGCTCAATTATATCATTGCATGTTCTATATATGGTACATATATAGTACTCTTTACTGGTGTACACATTTCATATTCTTTTATAAGAATAAATGACAATACTCTAGGTGTTTACAGGCAACAAAAACATGAAATCACAAACCACTGGAAATAATGACATAGAAAAGTCTTGTGTGAGAAATTGCCAGTTTACAAAGAATGATGCTGTAACCTGAGAAACATGACACTATGGTAAAATACAAACTACTAAAAGAAATGATGTTGCCACAGCAAGATACAGCTGCAAAATAAGGCTGCAAAAAAGCTATTTGAAGAAAATGTACATTTACACGTGAAGTAGAAGTGAATACATGATCACTTTTTTTGACAAAAAGCTTAACCATAAAAGGAGAGCCAAATAAAAAATATCTATGTCTTCCAGTTGTAGGAACTGACATAAGAACTGCAAGAGGTAAATCTATTCATATGGGAAATTCAAGGAATTACGAAATGCAAAAATAAATAATTACAATAATGACATGTTTTATTTCTTATTATTTGTTCATACACTAACAAAAATCACAGACTACTCCATTTTATAACACAAGCAGTAGCAACACTCACCAGGGATGTACACAAATATAATGTTGGAAAGAATAATGAAATTCAGATTATTTAAAACAAAAGGCCACTACAACTGTTCATTAAAAAGCTCTAAGGAACAAGTTTTGATGAGAACTCAATGATATGTAAGAAACAAAATAATAAATAGAATTATTTTATGAAATTTAGGTGGAAACAGTAAGATGTGTTACAACCCACTTCTAGACAGGAACAGCCCTATATTGTGAGAATTTGAAGTTATCTTAGTGCCCAGCTCAGACTCAGGAACATTTCTCAGGAAAACTCAAGAAATCAGAATATCAAGATAACATGGGCAGCCCAAAGTCCAGAGTTTCAGAGTGCAGTAGAAGAAAAGGAGGTTTTGACATTGTCTAGAAATAGGGAAGAAGGTTTAAATTGATTGGTAGTTATATGAAGGAGAAGGGGTTAATCCATAGTAACAGGAGTAGGAGGGAGCACAGCACAGTGGAGTGGGGCACAGGAGTGTGAAAAAAACTCACGCTCCATTCTCTGCAAGATAAGAGCCACCATGGCTTCATTAAATGTGGGTAGCAAAAGTGAAAACCTTAGAGGGGCAACATTGAAAATGGCCCATTTATGATTGGCCTCCCGAGTCCTTCAGGCATCTACACTACAGCCAAACCCATTGTGACGATCCTAATTTTTTTTCTCTGGGTCATGACTTCTTGTGTTCAAGATCTCAGCACCAAGCCAAACAGGGGCATCAGTCATGGAGAAACAGGAAGGCAGACCACACCATTGTTTAGTGCATAGAAAGACTGTCTGTTTATTTCTTTTCTTTGACATAGATATCACAAACACAAACCACCCCCCAGTTCTAGTCCATCCTCTTTTGGGAAATAGCTTGTTTCACCCCCACCCACATTCCTTTCTCCCCCCTCTGAGAAGTCATTGATCTAGTATATATTGATTGTCAGTTGAGGGGGAGCTAGATTTTCCTTGCTATATTTTACAACCCAGATGGGCAATAAACTAGCTTTAAACTTTATGGCTGTTCCTTTGATCAAGTATGAGGGACTAGGGAGGGTGTAGAGTTACACATCAGCATTGCAATCCTGCACAAAATACATCAGAATATCACATATACCATTTCTTCCCCCTACATCAATAACAGCATATACATTGTACCAACCGTATCAGTAACTATATGCACAAATTAATTCTTTAAACATGACACAAGACAACTTGTTATAATCATTAAAACACATCCCATGTCTGTTGATATTAGTAATTAGATGTTATTTGTTGGGGTGCTGGTGAGACCCAAAATCAGTCATGACAGCTAGTTTCCCACATCCTAGTGTGACCTAGGAATTCATCCTATCGGACAAGTTCCTAGCCACACTGAGTGTGTGAGTGATAGACTTGTAGTTGTCCCACAGTCAACATAGTCTTCCAATTCCAGTGGGCCCACAATGTTGGGCATAGCCTCCATGGCGCAATTACCAACCCACTTCCCCCTGGACATGGCAAATGCCCCCTCCAGTGCCTGCTTCTTCTTTGGGGACTAGGAGCATACTTATAATCCTTTGTGGCAAAAACACAATTCCAGTAGGTACCCTGGAAGCTTAATTTGCTGGCGTGCATTAGAGATCTGAGCTTTGGCTGTAGTCTGAATCCCTCTGGGTTGAAACACGGTCTGTGCACTGTTTTCCATTTTCATCTGCACCACAGTCTGAGCATGGTACCCCGGCTCACCTGGAACAATGATCTGGGCATGGGACTCCACTTCTCCCTGTTTGAGCACACAATATTGAGTGCAGTCCCAGTCAATCTTATTCACTGGGTCTCTGTCTGGCAGGATCTCAGGACTTATCCCCTCCCCTGTCCACTGGTCTGTGGCTAGCTCTCTGACATTTTTTATTAGCTGAAACTCCTTCAATGGTCCACAGTACATTATAGCCTTTCCCAAGAGCCAGTGAGCATAGATGCTCCCATCCAGACTGTTTGCTTGGCCTGGGTTCTACCAACAGTCCTCTGTGCCAGGGTATTCAATACAGTCTAAGGGTGCCATTGCGATCCCACACTCGAAAAAACAGGGCCAAGGCACTCTTCTGCTCCAATGCATGTGTAAAACACACCCCTGGTGGCACCCAGAAAAATAGTAATTCCAAGGAGGAATGTACTGGCCGGATCTGAAAGCCAGCACCCAATATTGTGGCCTAGTCTAAAGGCTCCAATCCTCTAGGTTGTATCTGGATCACCATATCACATCATCCTTTCTCTGCAACCACCACCTGGGCATAGCACTTACCTCCTTCTGAGTCCATGTTCCCTGACAGGACCTCACTGCTCTCATCCAGACTTCTCCTTGGGTCATCAATTTGACATGCACCACCTGTCTCCTCCATCACCTTGTTGTTGGCGATGTCACTCCAGTTCTCGAGGAGAGACTGGTCCCTTTAGTTTGACAGCTTCTCACAGCTACTTGCTGAGTCTGTCCCTGGAACTGTAGCCGGCTCACTGACATTGGTTATCAGCTGGAGCCCCAATACTTGTTCACAGTTCCTCTCTGGTTCCTTCCAGAGGCCTTCCAGTCCCTCCAACTGGCCTGCTATTACTTTCTGAGAACCTTCTTTATCTGTACCAGTCATAGCAAAAATGAACTGGTCCTGGCACAATTGTACATTCCTATTGGTATAGTCCTGATCAGAGTCCATTATATCATCTCCCCAAAACCCTTGAGCATAATTACTCTTGTCCATACCTCCTGGTTGGTAGCGGACAGGTAATCAGCCCTCTTCATTCCTGTCTTCCTGACCGGATTCCTCTAAACTGGATGGCCACAGCCCCTCCATGGATGCCTCATCCAGTAATTCTACATACTCAGCCTTCAGCTGCAGCTCTAGCTGAATTAGGGATGCGGGTACCTTGGTTCTAGTCCCAGCCATTGACAGCGTTTAAAAAACAAGTTATTCTGCCTCCATACAGTCTCCATGCCACATTCAGGATCACCATACAGGATCTCACAGAGCACATACATTAGCGCCAATGGAAAATAGAGATTCCCTCCAAGGGCACCAACAGTCCCTATGCCAGCATGATACTGTTTTTCCAAGGCAATCTCTTTCCATACTAGTTCCTCCAGCCAGCCTGACAGCTCATGGCCCTGACATAGTCATAGGAATGCCATCAGTTTCTTTAGAAGTGCCATTCCCTGACAGTCCTTTGCCTCTGTCACCTGGCTCTCTTCCAGTCTGTTACTCCAAGCCTGCAGGAGATTTCTGCCTCTGGTCTTAGCTCGTCCATTATGTTGATGTTGGTAGCTGGTTACTGATACTCCCATGACACCAGCTGTTATGACCTCAACATTTTGGGACAACGCTTACGCCAATTTTCCCTCTCTGGGTCGTGACTTTATTATTATTATTATTATTATTATTATTAACTTTTATTTGTAACGCGCCATCATATTCCGTAGCGCAATACAGGGGATAAAAACAAGGAAAAATACAGCATTAACAACCTTCCAAAAATGGAGGACCCTGTTTTGAGCTTAGAATCTTTGCAGAAAGTGCTTTTTCCCAAAGCATCCTAGAAAACTGAAAACACGCCACTTACAATCTAAAGGGATTGGAAGGGGCAGAAATCAGGGAAAGATTAAACAGATAAGGAATAAAAAGGGTCAGAAGAGAAGTGAAAGTTAGAAAGGTTTTTCATTTAGAGGGAGAGAGAAGGAACAGAGGTGAGGGCTCTAGCATTTAATATGTTGTCTGCCCCTAGTGGTGAGATAATATATGCAAGTAGGAAAGTCAGGTGATTCCCATTTCACTATATATTTAATCAGAAATGGGTGAGAGGGTGAGGGGCAGGGAGGGAGGGCAGAACTCCCAGAATTCCGAGTAACCAGTGATGCCTTCTGAAACCAGGATGCAGGTAAAATTTGGGGCTAAAAAGAAAAAACAATAAAAATACGGTATGAGGGACCAATAGAACAGGGAGGGAGAGAGAGAGACAGCAGTTAGCAGAAAGAAAATGCCAAGACATGTGGAAAGGAGGAGGTCTAGGCAAATAAAACAGGCCTTAAAAGGGGGAAGGGGGGGGGGGGGGGGGAAGCCAGGCAAGATAAAGTAAACATTTGTAAGAGTTTGAACTAATGTTAGAAATAATTCTATGTCATCAAATATAATAACATGCATATAGTAGAAATATTAATAAAAGATATTGGCTCCTGAGAAGATGCAGCTTTCAAGGTCTTCTCCATACCTGATGGTGTGTATGAAACTCTCGAAATTCAGAGTAACCAGTGAGGCCTTCTGAAACCAGGATGCAGGTAAAATTTGGGGCTGATGGTGTGTATGAAACTCCCAGAATTTAGCGTAACTAGTAAGGCCTTCTGAAACCAGAATTCAGGTAAAATTTGGGGCTGATGGTGTGTATGAAACTCCCAGAATTCAGAATAACCAGTGATGCCTTCTGAAACCAGGATGCAGGTAAAATTTGGGGCTAAAAAGAAAAAACAATAAAAATACGGTATGAGGGACCAATAGAACAGGGAGGGAGAGGGAGAGGGAGAGAGAGAGACAGCAGTTAGCAGAAAGAAAATGCCAAGACATGTGGAAAGGAGGAGGTCTAGGCAAATAAAACAGGCCTTAAAAGGGGGAAGGGGGGGGGGGGGAAGCCAGGCAAGATAAAGTAAACATTTGTAAGAGTTTGAACTAATGTTAGAAATAATTCTATGTCATCAAATATAATAACATGCATATAGTAGAAATATTAATAAAAGATATTGGCTCCTGAGAAGATGCAGCTTTCAAGGTCTTCTCCATACCTGATGGTGTGTATGAAACTCTCGAAATTCAGAGTAACCAGTGAGGCCTTCTTAAACCAGGATGCAGGTAAAATTTGGGGCTGATGGTGTGTATGAAACTCCCAGAATTTAGCGTAACTAGTAAGGCCTTCTGAAACCAGAATTCAGGTAAAATTTGGGGCTGATGGTGTGTATGAAACTCCCAGAATTCAGAGTAACCAGTGAGGCCTTTAGAAACCAGGATGCAGGTAAAATTTGGGGCTGATGGTGTGTATGAAACTCCCAGAATTTAGCGTAACTAGTAAGGCCTTCTGAAACCAGAATTCAGGTAAAATTTGGGGCTGATGGTGTGTATGAAACTCCCAGAATTCAGAATAACCAGTGATGCCTTCTGAAACCAGGATGCAGGTAAAATTTGGGGCTAAAAAGAAAAAACAATAAAAATACGGTATGAGGGACCAATAGAACAGGGAGGGAGAGGGAGAGGGAGAGAGAGAGACAGCAGTTAGCAGAAAGAAAATGCCAAGACATGTGGAAAGGAGGAGATCTAGGCAAATAAAACAGGCCTTAAAAGGGGGAAGGGGGGGGGGGGGGAAGCCAGGCAAGATAAAGTAAACATTTGTAAGAGTTTGAACTAATGTTAGAAATAATTCTATGTCATCAAATATAATAACATGCATATAGTAGAAATATTAATAAAAGATATTGGCTCCTGGGAAGATGCAGCTTTTAAGGTCTTCTCCATACCTGATGGTGTGTATGAAACTCCCGAAATTCAGAGTAACCAGTGAGGCCTTCTGAAACCAGGATGCAGGTAAAATTTGGGGCTGATGGTGTGTATGAAACTCCCAAAATTTAGCATAACTAGTAAGGCCTTCTGAAACCAGAATTCAGGTAAAATTTGGGGCTGATGGTGTGCATGAAACTCCCATAATTCAGAGTAACCAGTGAGGCCTTTAGAAACCAGGATGCAGGTAAAATTTGGGGCTGATGGTGTGTATGAAACTCCCAGAATTTAGCGTAACTAGTAAGGCCTTCTGAAACCAGAATTCAGGTAAAATTTGGGGCTGATGGTGTGTATGAAACTCCCAGAATTCAGAGTAACCAGTGATGCCTTCTGAAACCAGGATGCAGGTAAAATTTGGGGCTAAAAAGAAAAAACAATAAAAATACTGTATGAGGGACCAATAGAACAGGGAGGGAGAGGGAGAGAGAGAGCAGTTAGCAGAAAGTAAATGCCAATACATGTGGAAAGGAGGAGATCTAGGCAAATAAAACAGGCCTTAAAAGGGGGAAGGGGGGGGGGGAAGCCAGGCAAGATAAAGTAAACATTTGTAAGAGTTTGAACTAATGTTAGAAATAATTCTATGTCATCAAATATAATAACATGCATATAGTAGAAATATTAATAAAATATATTGGCTCCTGGGAAGATGCAGCTTTCAAGGTCTTCTCCATACCTGATGGTGTGTATGAAACTCCCGAAATTCAGAGTAACCAGTGAGGCCTTCTGAAACCAGGATGCAGGTAAAATTTGGGGCTGATGGTGTGTATGAAACTCCCAGAATTCAGAGTAACCAGTGAGGCCTTCTGAAACCAGGATGCAGGTAAAATTTGGGGCTGATGATGTGTATAGAACTCCCAGAATTCAGAGTAACCAGTGAGGCCTTCCGAAACCAGGATGCAGGTAAAATTTGGGGCTGATGGTGTGTATGAAACTCCCATAATTCAGAGTAACCAGTGAGGCCTTCTGAAACCTTCTTGTTTTCAAGATCTCAGCACCCAGCCACACATGGGCATCAATCATGAAGCAACAGGAAGGCAGACCACACCATTGTTTAGTGCATAGAAAGACTGGATGTTCATCACTTTTCTTTGACATAAATATGACAAACACAAACTATCCCCATGGTTCTAGTCCATCCTGCTATATTTTACAACCCATAGGGGCAATAAACTAGCTTCACACTTTATGGCTGTTCCTTTGAACAGGCATGAGGGACTAGGTAGGGTGTAGAGTTATATCTGGACATTGCATTCCTGCACCAAACACATCAGAGTATCACATAAACCATTTCTTCCCCCTGCTTCAATAACAGCATATACATTGTAACCAAGAAACCATAACAGTAACTATATGCACACATTAATTCTTTAAACATGACACAAGACAACTTGTTATAATCATTAAAACACATTCCATGTCCTTTGATATTAGCAATTAGATGTAATAGAGTCCCAAATAACATAGTTATTTGTTGGGGTGCAGGGGAGCCCCAAAATCAGTCATGACAGCTAGTTTCCCCCATTCTAGTGTGACCTAGGAATTCCAACCATCGGACAAGTTCCTACATGAAACATGTCCATTGGTATTAGCAATTAGATTATGATAGATTTCCAAATAACAGAATTATTTGTTGGGGTTCGGGGGAACCCCAAAATAAGTCATGACACCCATCTCAAAATCCCTCCAGGGCTCATCCAGGGCTGGGACAAAGGTTCCCAATGAGGGATCCTTCTTTACAGCTAGGAGTTAATGAGGTTGGGGTCCCTTTTCCCCTTTGTCCAGTGGCAGCTGGTGAACTTTCAAGTTGGAGGGGCGCCAGGGCGAAATGTAGCCCCTCCCCCTTTTCCAACCACACCCATTTTTATAACTCCTTCCCCTGGCGTCATAATGACCTTTATAAGCCAGCCCAATGACCTTGTACTTGTAAAGCCCATTGAAATACATGATCAGCAATGCAGCAATGTCAAGAAGTAAAGTAACAATGTGTTAAATTCATTGGTATACAATATAGATTGAAAAAACTCATGTGACAAGACTACAGCTATATCATAATTGCACCTATACTCATTAACAGAAAAATTAAAGCAGTGACACTTACCATTAGTCGGCTCTTCTTCTCAGGGTATTCACGTTCAGTAAGTTGACCAACGAGTACAAACAAATCTGCTGCCACATAGGGTTTGCACCTGGGGTTGAAAGAAAACAAGCAAATCAATCAGACCATTCAAGAACAAAACCATACCTTAAAAACTTTAAAAGACCAAGTGGAACCATATAGGCCCCAAACATACCTTAGAAGACCAAGTGTGACCATATAGGCCCCAAACATACCTTAGAAGACCAAGTGTGACCATATAGGCCCCAAACATACCTTAAAAGACCAATCAGGACTGTATAGGCCCAAACCAGTGGATCTTGGGATTCAAGAAAACAACAACATTTCACTTCTGTTTAGACAACACAATACTCAATGTCAAACAAACACGTTGAATTAGCATATGAATAACCATATGAGCAGTAACGCCACGCCAAGGCTTCAACAATTGTTACTGACCATTCACACACCTTTCATAGCTTCTTCCATATGCACACCCACACAGCATTCATACTTTACTTACCACTAGTTATTTTTGGTAGTTCGGTGGTGCCATTTCTGAGAACTTTACTTACCCTTGAAGGTGCCTCCAATTCCTTCAAACCAATGCATTCAACCGCTCCAGGGCCATGGTGATTCTTAAATACCTTTTATCCTCTTCAATGTGGAGAAGCATCTTTCTGATTCTGCAGTAGTCTTCGGTGTTGTAAGCAGGATTCCTTTTAGCTTCACTGTCTCTGTGAAATCATTATGCAGATTAAATTGATGGCACTCGTACAGACATGAAATTCTGGCTTCCCGTACAGAAGTGACAGCTACCCTTGGAAGTGCCTCCAATTCCTTCAAACCACGCCAAGGCTTCAACAGTTGTTACTGACCATGCACACACCTTTCATAGCTCCTTCCATATGCACACCGACACACCGTTCATATTTTACTTACCACTAGTTATGTTTGGTAGTGAGGTGGTGCTGCTTAACGCAGTTTATCTTTGCACACCCTTGGGGTATGCATTCTTCTTTGCTTCAATCACTTGTATTTACATTTTGCACGGCGATCTTTCAAAGAACAAAACTTCTCAATGGTTTTTTCATTAAAGTCTGGGATCTCGGAAATCAGTTGCTTTTCCATTGAGAGCATCGCCAATGCATTCAACCGCTCCAGGGACATGGTGCTTCTTAAAAAGGTTTTTATCCTCTTCAATGTGGCGAAGCATCTTTCTGATTCTGCAGTGGTCATCGGTGTTGTAATCAGGATTCTTAATAATTTCACTGTCTCTGTGAAATCATTCTGCAGATTCAATTGATGTAAAAGTTTGTGCAGAGCAACAGCACTTGTACAAGCATGAAAATCTGTCTTCCCATACAGAAGTGACAGCTCAGTGCGTAATTGTTCCTTCTCCAGTATTGGATATGCTTGCACGGTGTCTTCCAGAGCTTGGGTTGGAAAGCAAGTGTCATGGGTTGTATACAAGTCACTTTGAACAAGTTTGGCGCTGACTAGGTGATTTGAAAATGAAAAACATTATTTTGCATGAACCACCACTATGTCACATACCTCTCTTGAAAGTTGTCTCAAGGTTGAGATCTCCGTACTCAGTCTGCGGAATGTTACATCGCTAGGCAAACTTCTTTCTTCATCAACAGAAATACGGATTTTCTGGATGCTGCTGACAAAGTCTTCTGTGACTTTGTGGATATAAACAGTATCCGTGTCTCACTTCTGAAGCTGACTATAGAGGATGTCAACATGTGGCATTATTAAATGAAATAATTTAAGGAAGTAAAGGAACTCCCTGTGTTCCAGCAATCCAACGAAACCTGCGGCTTCACGTATAGATGTTTGATCAAAGTTTAGACATGCTTCAATTGTCTGGAAACACTCAAGTAGCGCATCTCTGTTCTCGTAGATGACGTTCACGGTCCTAACGTTGAAGGTCCATAGTGTTGGTACACCTCTTGGAAGTCTTCTACCAACTACCTCATCTAGAACTGCAGTCCTTTTTGGAGAGCGTGAAAAAAAAGATGGTATGCCGCCTATGTTGGAGAAAAAAAACTCGAACTCTTCCAATCCTTGAAACTGCTTGCTTCATTATTAGGTTCAGTTGGTGAGCATAGCAATGGAGGTAGTGTGCGTTCGGGAACACGTCTTTTATTTTTCTTTGAACTCCTCCTTGATCTCCACGCATCACACTGGCACCATCATAGCTTTGAGCTATGAGTTTCATCTTGTCTTCTGGCTCTGGGAGAATAGTATTCAGACTTTCCAGCACAACAGCGGCAATCGAGTCTGCATCCGTTGCTTTCAGTTCCGTGAAGCCATCAAATCTTTCCACCACTTAATGTTTCTTGTCAATGTAGCGATAGACTACAACGCACTGTGTCCTAGCGGAGATATCGGTTGTTTCATCCGCTTGGATTGCCACAAACTGGGCTTCCTTAAGCTGCTGGTGAATCACTTCCTTAATAACTTCCAGCATGCAGTCCAGTAGCTCATTCGGCACGGTTTTGGACGTGCCCTTAAACACAGTTGCAGTCTTCAAATGCTGTTCCATTGCACTATCGATACTGCCAACCAAATCCACCAGGCCTCGAAACACTCCTGGATTTAGCGATGTTTCACTTTCGTCGTGTCCTCTTAATGCCAGTTCAAAAGCGCCACAAAAGCGAACACAATCAATTATCTTCGAAAGGATGTACCGGTTCTTAGCCACTTCTTCATTGTGTTTTTGAATACTGACTTGGTCTCCTTGGTCCAGTTGAACTGCAATGTTCGCCTGTCCAAGCATCTCAAACTTGATCCTGTTATCCAAGTGAGATTTAGAAGTTTTGTGTTTCGCCATTTTATCTGCTAGATGTTTGACGTCAGTCACTCCAGTTTTGGTCCAAGCAGCGTCACCACCAAATAGGATGCATGGAAAACAATATAAGGACTTCCTAGAAACGCTTCTACAAAGCCAGTTGTTCTTCTTGTACCATTCAGTATTGAAAGTACGGATATATTGCTTCCCTCTATCTCTTGCAATTTGCTGCAGATTTATCTCTGGT